>VZTY01026703.1:421722-509018 GCA_013400935.1 Turnix velox
TGTCAAATGCCTTGCACAAGTCCAGGTAGATGATGTCAGTTGCCCTTCCTTTGTCCACCGTTGATGTTACTCCATTATAGAAGGCCACCAAATTGGTCAGGCATGATTTGCCCCTAGTGAAGCCATGTTGGTTGCCTCCAATCACCTCTGTGTCATCCTCCATGTGTTTTTGTAACAGTTTTAGGAGGATCTGCTCCATGACTTTGCCAGGCACAGAGGTGAGACTGACTGGCCTGTAGTTTCCTGGGTCTTCTTTCTTTCCCTATTTAAATATGGGGATTATGTTCCCCTTTCTCCAGTCAGTGGGAACTTCACCAGTCTGCCATGACCTTTCAAATATGATGGACAGTGGTTTGGCAACTTCATCTACCAGTTCTCTAAGGACCCGTGGGTGGATCTCATCGGTTCCCATAGACTTGTGCACCTCCAAGTTTCTCAGGTGTTCACGAACCTGTTCTTCACACACAGTGAGTGGATCCTGCTTCCCCTGGTATATGGCCTTATTTTTCAAGACTTGAGTTGTGGAATCAGAGGCCATTGTCACAAATGGCAGGACAGATTGGCAGAAGATGCACCAGCAGTTCCTTAGTTTAGAGGAACTAAACCAAGCTGATGCAGGGATTCCCTCTCCAGTTAATTTCTCCAGGAAATAATTGTGCTTTTGTATGGAAGTGAAACGCAGCATCCTGATGGCTACTAATGGTCACACTTTGCTTTTCATTTCTTCCTGCTCAAAGAAACTGATTTGACTAACTCCTCCCTTAGAAAATAAACAATGGGGTTTCAGCAGGGGCACTTCATGTCTGGATTTCAATACCAGCTCCTGATGGTAAAGAAAGGGAACATGGGAGTCTGACTGCCCTTATCCCAAAGATAAGGGGTAGCAGCAGGGCTCAGTGCTAGGTTTCTAGCTCTCCTGGCTGGACAGGGGGTCACACCCATAACACCAGCATAGGCAAAGTGGCTTCTTAACTGAGGGATTACCATGGACTCTTCCAACTGGATTTCTCTCACATTAGTTTCTACTAAACTGAGGGAAAAAATGTGATTGTGGTTGTGCCAAAAACATAAACTGGCAGCTTTTAGCATGTCCCTGTGTATAACAGAAGAGAGAGCAAGCTCCAGTATCCCCACCCATACAGTCCTGGCAATAAATCGTTCTGCTGTATTCTCCATTACACATTATTTGCCTGTGGAAAGGCAAGATTTTAAAATAAAGCAAGTAGAAGGATTTGTTTGTTATATTTAACAAAAAAAAGTTTTACCTTGAATGGCAAGGCTATAATTGTGAAATTAATAAAATAATTGCACATAATCTAAGAGAAAAAAAATAAATAGATCCCTTTATATATTCTTTTTTAAATTATATTCTTTAGTAGTTAATGCAGTGGTGGAAAGAGGCCCTTTTAGAAAGTGGAGAACCATGTCTGTTAAGTTGTAAAATAGTTCCTCTGAACACTTAATGTTCTGTGAAAATTCCAGGAAACAGGAAAGCCAGGTCATCACTATGTATTTAAAATTACAGACCATTCTGACGGGAAGCACAACAGCCTCAGCAGCAGTACAATGATAATTGAAATACAATAAAAATCAAAAAACTCAAGACCAACTTTCAGATCTTCCTCTTAAAAGGTGTGTTGTGACTGATGGTTTGGTCCTACGGTCTGTTTTCTAGCAGTGAGCTTCAAATGCTGAAGCAATGGAGGGTAATACAATTCACAATCCATTGGCTTTGTGTAGGAGTAGATTAAGAGTTCAGTGGAAAACCTAGTGAAATGTAGAAAATGTAAGCCAAGAGACTGCAGTGACTTGAATCAGATGCAGAATTCTTTGAGGTCTTCCTTCCCCAAACTTAGGAGCTGGAACCTTGCCTTTTCACTAGCTCCCACAGGAAAATATCTGTGGGGGAGCAAAATGAAACACAACAGAACAAGCTGTGTCTGAACTTCAGCTGGACCATGAACCCCCCTTTGGACAGGTGCAAAGGAGGTGGTAATTGAAGAAAAGATCATACGGACAAAAGCAGTCCTCCCAGTGGTAGCAAATGGGGTTTTTTCAGTGGAAGAAGAGTTACACTTGAGGAGCTTGAGAGACTGTTCAGTGGAGGAACAGCATCTTTTGTGAGTCACTAAACAGGAGATTTCTTAAACTGCAGAAGTCTGACACACAAGGGAACTTTGATGTGCTGCTGGAAAAGTGATTTGCCCAGGATAAAGGCAATTAGATAGTGAAGGAGGCCTGACTGGGATAGGAGAAGCTGAGAATCTAAAAGCTGTACAATAAAAGTTTAGTTTTGATTTAGGAACTGTCTCACAGAAGGAGCTGAAGTAATGAAACTTCATAAAGCAATACAGCCTTAGCTGTACCCTGGTACCTTCCATCACACAAAACGATACTGACCCCAGAACTAAAACATTAAACTGGAAAATATGAAATGAAAAATAAGAAGCAGAAAACATAACTTCAGATTCGATGAATTAGCTGTAAAAAGTGGGGTGAAAATGTGGTATAAAATTATCAAAGCTTTCTTTGCAATTTCTGCAGCACTTTTTCAGCCACAAATATGCCTTCCCACATAAGACAGTAACTGTTTCTTTGTAGAGCTATCATTAAGTGCAGCAGAATGCCAAGTGAATATCAAAGTTTTGAATGCAAACTATTAGTGTTTTCTTTCTTCCTTCCTTCCTTCCTCCCCTGTGAAAACCTGGGATGTTTATTTCGATAATGGTTCTTCAACAGATCCATACTGCAAAATAATATGAAAACCTACACATGAAAATGACTAAAATTTCTTTTGATATCATCTTTCTAAAAGACCCGTTCTTTCTCATGGACTGTGTGTATGACAGCTTTGGAAAGATGAAGAGTACTTTCAACTTTCTAATCTCACTTTGCCTGACTTGCCTGGCTGAACTTCCTTGCTGACCAGTAGTGACTGGATCATGCACAGTCACACTCTAAGGGACAGAGCTGAAACTATGGCAGTTGACTGCCAGAGAATAAGTATCAAAACTGTATAATTGAAGTGTGTTTCAGTCTTTGCAGTTTTGGAATCCTGTTAAATTTCTTCTTCATAGTTAGATTGTTACGAGTGTCATAGTGATGAAATGTAATCATCACAACTCCATTGATGACTGAAGTTGCATCACAAGGAATGTGAGTTATGTCTACATGGCACAATGCAGTGTTGTACTGCTTCAGCAAGCCAGCTCTGAGGGCCAAAGTGTCACCTTGTGAGCTGCAGATGTTCCCCCACTGTTGTACAACAGAGGAAGCTGAGGAATTCCTGCCATTCCTCAGGGCTGATGGCCAGGTAGACACAGGCAGGCAGGCATACTGAGAAGTTTGTGTGGATGTGGCCACCCTCCTACTATTCTCTTGATCTGCACTACTTGCTTCATTGTTTTCAACCAGAAGAAGTGGGAGGTATATGTATGCTCTTTCCACACTAAATGTAGATCCTAATGCTGTTGATGTACTGGAAGGTGTCCTTCAAAAAGGTGATATGATACAGTGCTCAGGAAAGAGATTCTCTGGGTTCATGGTCTGTGTTCCTCAAGATTGCTGTGTGTAGCCCTGACCTCTGAGGTCTGCCAATTGCCCCTTAAACCAACTGCAAAGTTCAGTAAAACACAGTGCATTTTAACCGTGTCTGGTTTTATCTTATCTTTGAGATAGATAGACCTCTTTCCTTTATCTTTTATTGATGCACTGTTCTATTCAAGCTGAAAAATCTAGCTGTTTATTTATCAATCCATGTGCAATTTCATACAGTTATACAGTCTTGCTGGGGAGTATCCATTTGAAGTGGAGGCCTTTGTGTGTGTCAGCTCTCATCTGGAATATTTTAGAAAGGGATTAATCACTTCCCAGTTTTGCTGAACCTGAAACAAGACTTTCTGAGTAAAATGCACATAACTCAATTTTTCTGCGGCTGGCTGTAAAAACCACCACGAAATCATGCCATCCAGTGAGGATACTTTAATTTCATTTTAGGGAGAAAGAGACTCAGTTTGGCAGAGTCATGGGGTAGTGGAAATACTCATGCAAAAATAATAGACAGCCTTTTTTTTTCCTACACTAACTCCTTATGCAGTGCACTTATTTTGACTTGCAGAAGCATGAACTTTTGCAGGGATCTCCTTGTTCAGGATGAATTAGAAGCACTTTGCAAATATCAGAATCTCAGTTTTGTGTTGCTCACAAGGGGAGCAAAAGCAACAACAGAGTCAGCATTGCAGTGGTGGCTTATTTGATTGTGAAAATTGTGTATAGAAAAGAGAAAATAATTGCCTTTGGGAACAGAACATGCAACACCGAACAAAATGCTCTGGGGAAAAGAACATTTTTCCATAGATTAGTTGCTGGTATCTGTGCTATTGCATTTTCACATTATCAGGAGATGAGGAAAATCGTAGCTGGCCACAGTATGCCATTAGTTACTGTAGTCAGTGAAGTCCACTGCGCCACGTGTGTTGCACATAGTGTGGTGGAGCAGGAGGGAGGCTGCAAAGCTATCTAATGTCTGAGGCTGGAGCCAAAGATCAAACTCTGTACTCACAGTGAAATTACCAGTACCATCTAATGCAATGACATCTTTTTTAAATGAACTGATGTGTCAGATGCAGTAATCAACTCTACAGGACATGGCACTGTATAGAAAAGAATTCACCTTTTTTCTGAAGAGGAATTAGAAATTTGCTCTTCTTAAGACCAATCTTCAATTCTGCAAGTTCTTCTAGAGCTCCCCTTGTCCTACGGCTCCTGGGATGCAATGAGGAAAATCACATCAGAACCACTGAAACAGTCTCTCACTGCTGAAATGCTCAGCTTGAGGCAGAAATTGCTGCTGAAATGTGCTGAGATACTGTTTATTCCCTGAAGAACACTACAAACCACTAACAGCTCTCAGACAGCCAATTCTTTGCCAATAAAAGGCCAAGAAGCTTGTAAGAATAGAGCTGGCCAAGTTTTCCATCAAAAGATTTTTAAACCTAGTATAGACTATTTTTTTCTCAAAAGGATTTTACAATGGTTTTAAGGAAAAAAAGAACCAATGTTTTTCTAAAACAACAAGTAAGTACGTAGTATCAGAACCTTCTTACAGGAGAAACGGGAAATAAATTATGGCTTTGGTGAAAATCATGAGAAAACTGTTACTTCAAGAAATAAACTAGATATTTTCTATAACAGAACTTTTTCTGTTAGTCTGTGTGGGAGCCAAATCTCTATTTCTTAATTAATTAACAGTCACTTATATGACAATCAAAGTGCCTTACAAGCAAATAATGAATGGTTTGTATATCTGGATAGTATCTCATTGGCAAAACAGCATTTAAAAAATTAAATTTTAATTAGACACTTTTCCATAATGTAGCTGCTTCCATAGAACCCCAATAACTTATCAGTAACTCAGTTTCCATTTCTTAAGCTGCTAGGACACCTATGTTTTAACATCAATATCTTTATGGACATGGAATTCTGACTTGAGCAAAGTATCACATTAAAGGATCTATTCATTTAGTGCAGTGTTATGTGCAAATATTGGCATTTAAAGTTAGCATTTTCCAGAGTGCGGGGAAGATATGTGTTGGGGATGTCTGGCTGTAGTCACATAAATGGATGGGATTTCTATACTCTTCTGTGGTTATGGGTTAACTTCTAATACCAACTCTTTACCTTGTTATGTCAGGGTGAATGTTACTTTTAAAAATTTGAATATGTGAAATATTTTCCTCATTTTATCCAGAAATTTAGAGATCTGAAATGGATGGGTTCACAGTAGGATGTATATGTTGTTGTTATGCTTGTCACCAGATTTATGCCTAATTTGAAGTGCTTGAAGAAACCTAAACCATTTCTAAGCTTCAGATAGGCCACCACAAAATCTTAACACTAAAGTAACTTCATACCCTTTCCTGAGCCTCTTATCCAGTGCAGCAAGTGGTGTGGCAGCCAAAGAGCACTCACTTCCCATTGCTCAGGATAATCATGGTTGAAACACAAGGACAGTTCAAGAGAGCACATCATGAGCCCAAAACACACAGACATGTTAATAACTGTCTGTCTATATTGCTATATTGTTTTACGTAAATAATATTCCTCATGTATGTTCCATCAGTGGTGAGGACTGTGCTAGTTTTCACAGTGGCTATCCCTTTCCAGAAGTCCTGAACAAGGAGAGGAAGAGAATCTAGGGAAAGTGCGTATGCTGATCAACTCAAATTCCAGCTTTCCATACATTTGGTATTCAAGGATGATAGCAAATAAAACAACCCAAACAGGTCACAATCCTAAAATATCATGCACTTCTGGATCTCATTTCTTTCCTAGAACAAAGCAGGGTATTCTCAGTAGTTACATGGCTTCCACACTTATGGAGTCCCGTTAGAGGCCCACCTGCCCTCTGACTTTGTATGGGTTATTTGTGGTGCAGATATACATGTCAAAGTATGGACAATATTATTTTTAATTACATGAAAAATTGTAGTTCTACAGAGAAATGAGAATGCAAATTTCTGTGGAATGTACCTCCTGCTTCCTATGTTTCTGCCAGTTTCTCTGGACAAGGTTGGCTATATTTCAAGGATGCAATAGATGAAATTTGAAAATAAGTGGTTACAGCATTTTCAATACACAAGAATCTCTGTGCAATATGTGAATGCAAATACCCAGCACTTTGCTTGTTCACTGCCCTTTTTTTACAAAGCACTGTAAGAAGTGTTATTTTGTTAAGTATAACATCAGTGTTATTCTATATATAAACCAACATTTCAGAAGAGGAAGATTTCTCTTTTTCTATTATATGTGATATGCTTATCTTATATGACTTCTCATATGCCTTTTTGTGCAGAGCCTTTTTGTGGGGCTTCCTTACTGTGTTATGACAAAATCCTTGCATTCCTGATCATGTTGTGCAGATGGGCAGGAGAGAGTACTGTGTGGTTCTCCAGTCACCAATAGGGGGATGATTGCAGCTACTGTAAAGAGGTGAGGAAGCATCTCTGCCATTTTCTCTCTTGCCAGAGCAGAAACAGGAATTCGCTCATCAAATGCCTTCTGCTGTTGATCCCCTCAGGGACTTAAGTGTGGTCACCTCCCAAGTTTGCTAGTTCTGACACATCTGCTTTGAGACTAGCATATTAAAATGTCTGCATGGAGTGGAGGCTGCTGCTGCCGCCAGGGCACATGGCCTACATGTGAAGCTGTGGTCTTCTCGGGATCTCAGAGCATTCTTCATAGGGCACTAGCATGGGCCAGCTCTCTTTAGGACTGATGCAAACAGGAGTTTCCAATCCCTGCCAGACAACAAAAATACAAGAGAGAAAAAAAAGCTTTTGCGGGTTCCTGGAAAGTTTTCTGCATTGCTCCTAACTGATCTGTCAGACCTCCAGTTGCTCCCTGTGAAGAATGACATTGTTCTCCCAGCATCGAGGCTGCTTCAGGGTTTGTAAACATGTGCTAGAGCCATTAGCTGAATATGAGGCCTCTAGAAAGTGCCCAAATCCACGCTAAAAAAAACCCCAACCAATGTTTATTGAAGATACTGCAGAATCCTACTGAAAGACATGGGATGCTTGTAATATCAATTCTGTGATACGAAAGTACTTCAACACCTAGAAAACACTTCTGTCTATTCCTTGCTGTAAATGTGTTGAACAATAAATTAAATGTACAAGACAGTTCAACAGAAGTTGCTACATGTTATTTGTCTGCCACTGCCACATTACAAAAGCCTCACTGGTAGCAGAGTAATAACATGAATTCATAGCATTTGATACTAAGAGTCTTCCAGAAGGAAGACATGCAAAGATCTTTAGCTTTAAATTATTTCATTCCTGTCATTCCCTTAATTGTGAGACATTCCCTAAATGTGAGATGAATTAATCCATCGTCCCTCATCAAATCCTTTCTCACTGCTCAGCAGTGGAATTTTAGGTTTTTAAGAGGCTTGCGAGACAGGGGTGTTGATTGCTAAGTCAGCAGAAACTTTAGAAGTCTGTGTCAAAACTAAGCTTGTTTGACATGTGAGACCAAAATATTTGCAGTTGTATAATGATGAGGAGGCTTTGGGTTTTGATTTTGGTTTGCTTTTAAGTAGTTCTGGGACAGCAGTTATGTCCTGTTTTGCAAGGCGCTAATATTGGAGAACTTCTTGATGTGGAGAAGTACCTGCACTATTTCTTGGGCCAAAGCCCCAGAGGCTGTTTCTTCATGATGTTGAACAAGAGCTAATGAAAACTAGCAGTCTGGCTGCTAAGATGGAGGTCGCAGATACGGACAAACTTCACAGATGAGCGTGCACTACTTTGAACTGTTGCTTGTTGTTGTATGCGCTGTGACACACACACTCCCATGTCAGCAAGGCAGTCCTCTGCTAGGTGGGAGCTGGGGCTAACTGAAGCACATGCCAGTTACTCGATTAGGTTTTCTAGCCTGTAGCCTTTCAACAGGCAGTGTGGAGATCTTTTTCAATATGCTAAACTTTGAGTACTCTCTTCAACTCACGTGTCAGCAGAAAGTCTGGCAATGGCACAAAAAATCCTAGAAATTTTGGTCTCCTTTGTTCAATTTTAAAAATTGCTTCTTATTAATTGCAAAATATTAAGAAATTATTTGTAACTACTTTGGTATGTATTCTAGTGCTACCTGCAACAACAATGCAGACCTAACACTTATTCCAGGTGACATATGCCCAAGGAATGGGAATTAAGTAGTGGTAGTTGTTATCCTGTCTGTTCTCATTGTTCCAAACAATGTTGTCTTTAGATATGTGGTTAGTGTTGCTCCACTGATTTTCAACAACTTCCCCTCTCTCTCACCTCTTAACCAGCCTTCTCACAGTCTCCTGCAGGGGTCTTGTTGAAGGCACTAGGAAGACAGTATCCTCTGTACTGTCTTTCAAGCATCAGTCACAGATCTATGGATTCTTGGGATTCAGAGGGGTAAATCCCAGCACTGCTGGCATCAAACTGATTAAAACTGTACGAAAGAACAAGGCAAAGAGATCCTCAGTGCAAGTATTTCAGCCGCTAGAAAATATATGGACTTAAACACTTTGGTTAGTTTGAATGAAGATAACAAGTGTTGTTGGCTTATCTGATTCCTGGAACTTAGAAGAAAACTTTGTAGTTAAGTTGCTGAGCTGAAACTCGAAAGATCTCTGTTCATTTCTCTCCCCTTCAGGATTCCTAGGTGACCTGGACAATTTCTTTTGTCTCTGTTTCCATCTAAAAAGGCAGAGTTGGAAGATTTTTAAAATTTATCCTAAGTTTTCTAATTGTGAGGTGTGAACAACAGGAATTGCCTCTCCCTACAGGTACTCAGCAGCAGGAAGCCTCATTTCAGCTGAGATTTAATCTTTGTTGCTCCTCGGCTAATAATAATACCTGTGACATAAAACTGTCCCATTAGTTAAGTTTACAGGAAAAAGTTACACATCAACTCCCAGGTTTTTCAGATTGCCAGGGGATTTCTTATACCTCCTTGAAAGCTGTATTGATAGAGAACTATATGGAGGCAGAGACCGAGGATCTGAAACTGCCCAAGGAGGGAAGGGGGAGAATGGATTCTTGTATTGAAACAAATCCCATTATGCTCATCTTGCCTGTGGGAGAAGAAGGGAACTGCTCACAACACCAGAGCAAGTGGGTTATTGAATTTGGTGCCCAAAGAGCAAAGTTACTGCTGGGACACAAGCTGGCTTCCTTTTACATTTTAGGTGGTTGAGGGACCATGATTTGAGCGTCGCTGTGTGGCTTTTGAATGAATACAAAGGGGCAGATGGTTCCACTTAGTTCTGAAATTAGATGCAATCATATCTGTGAATCACACTGTGACAAATCACAGTCATCTGCTTTACAGTGCATCCTGCTGCTGCACCACCAAACTGCAGCAGCAGCAAACCCACCTCCCTGACCTAGGCTGTGTCTGCCCAGAGGGAATCGTGCTATACCAAAGCCCTAAGATACAAAGAGTTGTGCTTTCTGCCACAAGAGTCAAGAGTCAAGTCTCACTAGCCTGGGACTAGCACAGTTTTATCCAGTTTGCATGATTACATGTTGTGAATGCTTTTATTGCTGTTCTAAAAATAACCTGGCATTTCCTAAGTTGGCTGTTGGAACATTAGTGAGGTACACGTAGTAGTGTGAAGAGACGTGCTATCTTAGAGGTAGCACTTTCAGAATAAATTTAAATTCTACTGTATTAGATGCCACTTCTATTTCTGCTGTCTGGGGACACTATGAGAATAACTAGTTAGTGAATCTTGCCTGATCAACAGTAGAAATAGGATCAGAAAATACCCCTACTGGTATCTTTCTAGGTCCTTCATCTTCTCAGGGCACAGTGGTTCATATCATTGCAATAGCAAATAGAGGTCCTGTAAGTAGAGTGATGGATGATGAAGATCTCAACCCAGGTATTCATAAACACCTGCCCTTATCATCAGTTTCTCTTGTTCCCTTTTAAAGTAGTAGAATGAATGAAATAGTAGAATCCTAGGTGCACTGAAAGGAAGGAAACAAAGTAGCAACCAGACCTGAAAACCTTGAGCTCTATTTTTCTCTAACAAGGCAAGCAACTATTTCATCTTCTTAAGTACACAAAGCAAATGCCTCTTGCCAAGAGCCAGTCTTCTCAGTTTAAAGATGTGTTAATTGAGTAATAGAGAGTATTTGTCATGAGGGAACTTTATGTCTCAGGGATGTCTGCCTCTGAATCATGACAAGTTCTGCAGAGCAATGTTTTTTTTAAGAAGCACATCCCTGCTGCACCGTGTGGGTTCTGCTGCGGCTATCCTTCCAGACAGGACTGGCCATAACCCCTGGAATAGATCAGCAGTGTGAGCTTTGTTTTGTTATTGTGGTAACCCTTGTAACCTGAGAAGTCAATAGCTGACTTCTTTAGTTTAATTTATCTTATAATACAGAAATGGCAATGTGCTTCTGGTAAGGAAACCCAACTCTGTTTATTTTTTCCAATACATAAAGAAACATTGTGTGCACCAGATCTTGCTGCTTCAATCATTTTGAGACTGCATTTCTCAGAGTATGCCCCTCAAAAAGCCTATGAAGGATTGCTCTGTCTAAATATTCTGGGGAACTGGTGATCTCAAAGTAATTATTGTGTTTTTTTAGTGCCTGTCTCCATCTAGAATATCAAGTCGCTAATCTTCTAGAACTTTTGAAAATCCGATTGCAAAAGACTGTCTTGATATGTTTAACAGGGACCATCCTGAAACACAGATAGATGCCATTATGAATAAATTTCAGCTCAGCAAAGAAGCTCAATCTTCCCAACCACTTTAGCTTTTTGCTAAAGAAGTGTATTGCCTCAAAAATATGCATTTCTTTCCATCAAAACTTTCTAAGCTAAGAGATTCGTGGAGGAGGGGAAAAATAACCCCATGGTTTAATATGATTAAAGATAATTCAAGTTCCATGTTGGCGATCAGCAATTAATTAGTAGCTGAAAACATTAATCCAGTCTGTGAACCACAAAGCTACAGTCTATTCCAAAGACTCCAAGACAGAGCAAACCTTTGGAGCCAGTTTAGTAATATAAGTAGAGCACGAATCTGACCAAAGTGATCTAATGAAAAAGTTCAAGCACGACCCAATGGTCTCCAGAAAGTTAGAATTCCAGAATAATTGAATTCAGAGTAATTTCATCCATTTGTGTGGGCTTCTGTGAAGTGGGAGATGGACAAGAATTTTATTTCATTCTGGCTCATCTAAAGAAATCTTAGACTTTTCCCCGCTGATCAGATTACCTTTCGTTTTCAGTATGACATTTTATAAAACTTTATTGGGACTGTCTGCTATTGTTTCTCGTGTAATCTTATGGAAATTCTGTTTAGGAATAAGCACAATGGTTTTACCACCATGATCGGCACACACTTTCCACATAAGATAAATGTAAGTGATTTGCTAAATGCCTGACAATTACATACTGTAACTTTTATGCAATTATTCATATAAGCTAGAGACTTCAATCAGTGGTAGTTCATGAATCTACCTTTGTGGCAATTAAACCATGTGTGGTATTGAAATGAGTTCTCCTATCTTCTACTGGCAGCTACAATATTTTTTAAAAGGATGGTGAATATAATCTATGACAGTTCCAAAAGGGGGAAGTACTATGAGCAAATTCCAGTGCAGCTTTTTGTCTGGCTATTTGCAAAGTTCCCAGCAACTCCCATCTGTCTACCCCAGCTTCCATGTAATAAGTTAATAGTGCAATGATAGCTGATGAACTGGGGGGGAGCAGAGGAAGCAGCAGAGCTGTGCTAAGAATGGAACAATGTGCCCTTATGATGATAAACTGATCCCATTCCATTAAATCACAAAGCTGTCTCCACTCTTCTCCTCATCCCACATGAGCGGCTGAAGAAAAAATCATGGAATTGCTATCGCTCACTGCAGCTGTCAGGAAATGATACTAATTAGTTTAATTTGCAATAACACAAGCACTTAACTCTCCAAATAATCTAAGTTAGTAAGTCAGTTTTTATATTATGACAACGACATGTTTAAGAGCCTCTGGAGCAGTGATTTCTTTAACCTCTGACTCAGATGTCTTACAAAGGAACATGGTGAAACCCTTTGTCCCATATTATTCTTGTACCTGCCTGTGAGGGCAATTACTTGATAGAAAATTGTGGCTATATTACTTAAAGAGAAGAAAACCTGACAGGTGTCATATGCTGGTATTTTGCAAGGCAATGTCAAGTAAAGAAATCATATTTAAAATAAAAATGCCTGGCCTATTGTATTAATTACTATAAGATAATACCAACGAAAGATGGTCAAACTCACTTGTTATCCTCATTTCATATCTTTGTGCCTTTTCTGAATTTGACCACAGATTCTTACTTGGTTCATTTTCTGGCACTCTGGTCTTCTAGTAGTGTGTGTGAGTTTCTATTGCTTCTGATCAAGGCAGAAAATACTGGAAAAACATTTGGGAATACTAACCAAACCCAAAAAGAAAAAAACCCCAAAACAACCAAAAATCACTAGATGGGCTTGGAAATAATGGGACTTCTTTAAAAACACAACAAAAACAAACCCCAAAACAACACAACAAAGCAATACCTATAAATAAGGTTGAATTTGTTTGTTCTCTGTCTTTAGAGTGCTCATATTTCAGCCTGGTCAGTAATAGGAGGTTATTCAATGCAGTGAAATTCTCCAGTATTGGCAGAAGCAAGTTAATGTAACATCAACACACTAGCTTCACAGTTGTAATCAAACCTTAGAAATGAATGAGGCACTTTATAACCCTCCAAACTTATATTTCAGTCTCTGTGAACTCAAATACTACATTAATAATGCACTGCTTGTGTTTTAGGTGACTATGTTGTGTCTGCTTAATATGACAATAATGATGGTGTAAAGAAAGAGGAGGAATAGGCATATACTGTCATGGCTGATCTTAATTTTTTGATAAAGGCATACATTGTGAAGCAGAATTTTGTACAAAGAGGAAAGTTCAGTGGCAAGTTCTCCAGTGATGGACTTGTAGAAATTGGTGGCTCCTGAAAACAGACACAGTAAGATGATTTAGATGTCTTTCCTTTTAAAGGATTCAGTCAGATTTTCATTATTAGATTTTAAGAGCTTTATGTCATCAGTACATTTTCACTGTACAGAATCAGTCACACTTTTCTCAGAATCTTCTCCTGGATTTCATTTCAAGACATCACTTAGAGACATATTCTTTCCAGCCTTTACAGTCTAGTTAGGGTCTGAAAAACCTGAATGCCAAGAACAGTGTTAAACAGTTCTGAAAGTATGATAAATGGGAAAAAAAAGTCAGAAAATAAAAGCTTATTTGCTTCAAGAAAAAAATCCTAGAACTCCATCTTTGTCCTAGTTTCTTCAAAGCTTATAATTCAGCTTATCAACTGTCAATAACCAAATGCATGTTTCTCTTTTCCCAAGAGCTGATTAAAGCTGTGGTCTCCTCCTGTAATTCATGGCATTCCATTGTGTTTGTTTCTCCTGGAATTTTCAGGCTGAATTACTGTAACTAATATACCACTAATTCTGTACTGCAAATGCCCTGACCTTTTGAATCTCTCTCTCTTAGCAGAAAATTGCCATAGAAAATTTCAACACAATAAATGCTTCAAACTTTTTACTTTATCTTCATCTAGAAATACTTGTACACCATCTTATTAAGTCAGTTTTTCACCAGTATCAAGTTGGCCTAGAGAGTTCTGAAGATGAGGAGATAGGAAAAGACCAACTATTCCATTTGCAGTGGATTAGCAACAAAGGAGGAAAGACTGAAAACATAGTCCTTTTGGACCTCAGTCAGAAATGGGACCATGCAGTTAATTCCTGTACAAGTACCCCTACACACACTGCTTGTAAGTCTTCCCAGAAATTCCTTCAATTTTGAAAGTCCCTTCCTTTCCAGGAATGCTTCAGAAACGGTTGAAGAAGGGTTTTGTGGCTGATTATCTGAAACATGTTTTTGATTATTCCTTGAATTCAAATAATGGCATTAGCTCATTAGACCCTGCGCAAATGGAGAAAGAATTCCACATGACAGGTGCTAAGTATCTTGTGGTCACTGGTACCATGTCAAGATCGCTGTTTGTGGCAGGGCCTTAGCAACACAGCATTACATGGTATGGAGTAAAGGTGGTGGAGGTTTGCAGAGAAGAGAATGTCTGTGGCAACTGGAGGGCTGTAAAATGGCCGTCATCTGGGGATGCTTAGGTGCTGGTTGAGTCAGTTTAGAAAGTCTATGTTGCCATTGCTTGTAGCTTTATTTTTTCCCAGTGCTGTGAGGCAAATGTTGGTATTTTTCAGGCCATAGTTCTGTAATATGTTGCTTTTGCAGACTACACTAAGACAAAAGCAATAAGCTTTTCATCAGCATAGCAAAAAGCATAAAGTGATATTACCTTCGGCTGGGGACTTCTGTGCTTTCTCAGGAGCTTTTTTGGGCAAAACACCATAGGTGTATTCTCATGAGCTTTGGCTAGGCTGCAGGCATGGAGACAAATTACTTGATCCTCTGAATGAAAAAGCAATAGCCAGACGATGCTGGCTCTCTGTGGCGGTATGGAACCACAGGATTTCTTTGAAGAGTAAAACCTTGCTCAGCATTGTGGAACCAAAACTCTGAACTGAAGATGAGTTGCCAGTAGAGGAGCTTAGTACAAAACGCCGGGTGTAACAATATATTAATACGCTACATTTTTCTTGAAGGACTAGTTTCTTACACATTCCTCTCTAAACAGGAGCTAGTAATTTCAGGTGGTAATGTGGATGGGACAGCTTGCTAGATCTCCCCTCACCTTTTTCTTATCTGTTGTTGCTGACATCCTCGATATACTAATTTTTCAGTGCTGACTTCAGTGTTACAAAATATTTAGCTTTTTAGATGCTGGATCAAACAAAATACCCAGAGACACGATAAATTCCTGTCTAGATGGGTGTTATGACAGCAAACAGATAAAACAATGAAATTAATAATCTTAATTGATTGTTGATCATCAGCACAAATTAATTTTTGAAATACATGATTTTTCAAAAATCCATGTTAAACACAAGTAATGGAAAAACTTTTCATAGCTTTTCTTAATTAGAATCAAAGTGAAAAGCTGATTTTTTTAATGATCCTCTCTCTGAGGACAGGCAAAGTAGCTGAATTGAAATGCCCACATTCTTTTTGCTGTTTTTTTTTTTTTTTTAATAGGTTGTTATGTTCTAAAGCCATGATGAAAAATGCCTTCTTCTAAAGTGTGTAATTACCCTCTGTCACTCTCAAATTTCCTCTGGTTTTCGAGCTCATTTAATAATAGTGAACAGATGAGCAGAAGTTACAAATGAAGGTACTATCAATTTGATACTCAGCATATAAATATCTGTAATGATAGTGTGCTTGTCAGCATCCATTGTTTCCAGCTCTGCCCATTTTCTGTTTCTGCAGGGAGTACCATCCTCTTATGCAGAAAGTAAGAGACAAATGCGGATTTCAGACATGACAAAAAAGGGCCCTAAGAGTTAAAAGATACTTATAATGGTCTCCACATTCTCTGAGGTCTTCAAAGCTACTAAATTGAAAAGTTTTAACTTGGAGATTCATGTCCAAGTCAAATCTGGACTGATTTACCTACTAACAAGAAGCATGTTGGAAGAGCAAAAGATACAAGCTTTGTCAAAGGCACAAGCTCATTTTTAATGTCACATTCCATTTAACCTATTTTGTATCCAAATGGAAACAACAATGAAGAAATGTTCAGAGAAGTGCAGTAGAAATCTCTGAAAGGAGATTCATGGACATAATTGTTTTGCACAGGAAGGAAGGAGCAAAAGGATATGAATCTAAGGGTATAATACCAAGAACGTGTCATTATCTCCCTTTCAGGTATTTTGACCAATGACATTGCCTTGTTCTTGGCACCTCTCAAAGCAGCCACCACGGGGTCATAACAAGTGTTCAATGGGAAATACTGGAACAGGGGCTGTGCTCTATTGGACTGCTCTTCAAATAGCTGTGGTAGTGTTTGGCTTGTTGTGTTGGTGTCATTAGCAATAAGAAAGCTGCATGGGCCAATAGTGTTTTCTCCATATGCCCAGGTTGCCGGTGAAACACTGCAGTGATGGGAACCATGCTGCCTTGCGAGGTGATGGGATTCTTTAGCCAATAGATTGACTCAGAAGATTCTGTGGGGACAAGAACTCCTATATCTCATTTCAAGAGTCTTCGCCTGTAGAGGAAGTCCTGATGAGAATTTTGGCTTCTAATGCACAACCTGGGTGTGCTGTACAGCTTTGGGGGTTTTCTCCATTTCAAATATGCTAAATGAGCATTCACATCATACAGTCTGTTCTAAGGTGAAGCCTTAACTTACTGCAATTGCAGAGACTTCACAGACACAAACTTGTTTTGCTCATACATTTTAGATCCAGTGGGGTTTGCGCCAGAGGGACCATGAGGCACCCATATGGGTGAAATAAAACATACTTGGACCTGGGTCCTGCTTGCTAGAAACACTTTTTGTAACAAACCTCATCTGTCCCAGACCTCACCCTTACTGGATGGTATGAGGTGGGTCAGACAGGGCAGAGTTAGTGTCTGAGTTAGTGTGTGGGTCACGTGGATACATGCAAGCACATGCATAATTTTACCTATTGATTCTCTGATGTCTTCAACCTTCCACTTCAAATGAAAACAGGATCTGAGTGTGCTGTTTCACAGATCTGGCTCTGCATTTTTGTCCAGGTAAACCACCACTTTGTATCCTGCTTTTAATATAGTAATTTCTTAACATTTTAAGTGAAAAATAAATTGCTGCTGTTCTGTGTAATGTCTGAAACATGACTACAGCACAGGCTTCTCCAATTGGGTTGCACTGATGTTGCCCTGAGAAAGTACAGCACAGATGGGACAAAGCTAGGCTGTGACATTTTTTATGAGCAGTGGGAAAATCCCTACAGGGCAATCATTTGCTTTGCTACACACAGACATTCCAGGGCAGACTCTTCAGAAATCTCTAAAATACCTTCCTCCAGAATACTTCCTTTTTATTGGGATGCAAAATGCAGGCCTTCACCAGTGCTACATAGGCAGTTCTTCCACAAAACAATATTTATGTAGCACTCTGTTTTTGTTCATTTCTGTAGGGAGATACCCAATGGATCTTAATACTGAAGTGAAACCCAGATTGTCTTGGGTTGTTTGCCCTATTGCATTTTCCAGAATTACAGGTACAGTCAGTCAGTAGAATTTGAGACATATGTAAACCCCATAAAAGAAAATATTCTGAAGTCAAAGTGGAATTAATCTCTGAAACACACTGCTGCATAATATTATTTGGACTACGTATCTTATTCTTTTTTTTTCTTTTTAACAGATTGTTTAATTTATCAATGTCAGATTGAGGAAACAGTTTCTAAAGTGATGTAAATTTTGAGAGCAAATTTTTTCTTAATCATCTAGATAGGTACTCTCTGGCACCAGGATTTCTGAAGATGTAATTTACCTTGTACTTTTCACTTGGTTTTAATAGCAGATCCTTAAAATGTTCAATAAGCTGCCAAAACTCCTGGTGGTAAGAGAAGGAGATGCCTGCCTCCTGACTGAACCTTAACCTTTACATTGAACCCTGCCCCTGGTCCATCTCCATAACTTATTTGGGTACCAGAACTTCAAGTCTGTGATTTCTACTTTAGGATTAAAAAAAGATATCTCAGAGAATCAGGCTGTGAGTAAAGCCTGGAGGTTGGTAAAAGGGCAAAGATGAGCCCTGCCCAGCAGCAGTTCTACTGCCAGCCCTGGCTTCTGCTCCTTCACTCTGAAAGTTTCTCTACGTGCAAGTGAGCACATGTATGGATACCTGCCTGAGCCTCTATGGGAAAGTGGAGTTATTATGTTCTTCAGTCCCTTTATTATACCAATTTAATTTAATTTCATGAGGTGCCCAGGACCCTGACATACAGATAATAAACTAAATAATAATAATAACAACAATAGCTCAGTTGGGAGAGTGTCGCACTCCTAATCTGAGGGTCAGGGGTTTGAGTCCCCGTCCAGGTATGAGGCTTGTCAGAGTTGGGCTGATGGTTGGACTAGATGATCTGAAAGGTCCCTTCCAACCTAGATGACTATGACTATGACAACAACAACAATAATAACGGAAACAATAATAAAAATAATCTACATTCACTACAGGGGAACAGTGGCCTTTATTGTATTTTTCTCTGTATTCTGTATCTTTCTTCCTTTTGTATCTTCTTTTCTTTTGTTCAGATCATGTATTTTTTATGAAAACACTCCCTGTTTTTTTAAGTTTCTTTTATGAGAGAACAAGCTTTTTGGCCACTTCCATGAGCTGGAGTGAAGGTTAAAAACAAATACTCTGTTATAAATTCTTTAAAACAAAATGTTTAATTTGATACAAATTACTTTAATTCGATAAAGCCTTTCTTCCATATCTATTGAGATTATCATCTGTGTCTGATGGTCTGTTGGTTCTAAATCAGGGCCTCATCATCCAACCCAAACACTGCTCAGGAGGCAAATTTCTGGTCCCAATGCCCAAAAGCCACAAACCACGAGTCCTTGCTGCTGTGCAAATACTCCTCATTAATCCCCTGTTTCCCTCCACCCTCTTTCACAGCTAGTTTTGAGCAGGAGCAAAGTGGTGTTATGAACTCTTTCAGATGGGTTTCTCATTCAGCTTCTGGTTGGTTCAGCTGGTTGGTGCAGCAGCACCCATGGGCTCAGCTCAGGGTGACTTCATTAATGTCTATAAATATGCAAAGGGTGAGTGTCAGGAAGATGGAGTCTCAGTGACATCCAATGATAGGACAAGGAGCAATGGGTGCAAGTTGGAACACAGGAGGTTCTACATAAATATGAGAAAAACTTTTTCACAGTGAGGGTGACAGAGCACTGGAATAGGCTGCCCTGAGTGGTTGTGGGGTCTCCTCTGGAGACATTCAAAACCCATCTGGATGCGCTCCTGTGTAATCTGATCTAGGTGTTTCTGCTCCTGCAGGGGGATTGGACTAGATGATCTCTTGAGGTCATCCAAGAGAGGGCCTTCCAATCCCTGACATTCTGCGATTCTGTGAAAGGGCAGCAGACGTGCTCCTGCATGAACAGGACAAACAGTGGTGCATGACTCCGCTTCAGCTGTAAGATATGGGATGACAGACTCTGAGATGAGATGAAATAAAGGAATGTTTTTTTATTGATTGATGTTCAATCAATTTCAACCTGAGGCCAGGTTTGTGTTGTAACTGAGCCCAGTGATTAGAATCACAGCTGTGAATACCACAATCAAATTCTCACTGATTTCATACAGTACTTAAAAATAACTTGCGAAACCACAAGGTGATATTACCTTCCTATAGATCTTTCTTATTAGTTTTTAGGTTTAATTATATTCCTACTTGTTCTATACTTCTCCCGAGTCTGCCTCCCCCATCTCACAAACACAAGTGTACAAATGATGTACACAGTTTATTGAAAGGACCCAGAGGTGTTTTGCAAGTTGTGGGCTTTTAAGCTATTACCTTTGCTCTTGTGAAAGAGTGTGACCAGTCAGCTGCCAGGCTGTGTCACTGTCTCCAGCAGTTCAAGGCATTTGAAAGGAAGAGAAGGTTTGGTGCTTTATGTCTTAACGTCCTTTTCTCTGAAGAAAGGGTCTTCTCCATCCCCATCACAGAAATGTGCCTGGAGACACTGTTAGAGTTTATGGCCTTTATGTGTATGTACATGTGGGAGAACAGATGCCAAGTTCAAAAAAAATGTGAAAAAGGACTGGAAAAGTCATCTGTTTGTATGACCTTCTGATTCTGCAGTACTGGTACTCCAGAGGACATTGCTGTCAATGGCATTTACATCTGTGAATTGAAGGGAGTATGGCCATGAATGAGGTAAGGACATTCATCTGCTCCTTGAAATTGTTAAGACTCAGGTCCCTCAGTTCACGTTTGCAACAGAGGAACATTGTTTTCTTAGAGCATTTGTAAGACTTAGCTTTTGGGTTTTTTGTTTTCCTCAAAATGTAAGTGCATGAGAGCCATCTGCCAGGGCTCCTCATGGTTTTTCAAGAGCAGCAAGAGTCAGCATTACAATTAAGAATTGATCAGCTGTTGTAGGATGAACACAGATCAGTCCAAATTCCGGCAAGGGGAACAGGACAAGACTGTTCTGGCTACACTACATGACATGGAGTCATGTCCCATGCTGGCTGGTATTCATTGAGGACAAAAGCCTCATAGAATCATAGAATAGTTCGGGCTGGAAGGGACCTTAAAGATCATCGAGTTCCAACCCCCCTGCCATAGGCAGGGACACCTCCCACTAGATCAGGCTGCCCAGTGCCTTGTCCAGCCTGGTCTTGAACACCTGCAGAGAGGGAGCATCCACAACCTCTCAGGGCAACCTGTTCCAGTGTTTCACCACCCTCTCTGTAAAGAATTTCTTTCTTATGTCTAGTCTAAATCTACCCCCCTCCAATTTCCATCCATTGTTTCTAGTTCTCCCATCCGATATTATGTTAAAAATTCCTTCCCCTGCCTTTCTGTAGGACCCCCTCAGGTACTGATAAGTTACTATGAGGTCCCCTCTGAGCCTTCCCTTCTCCAGGCTGAACAACCCCAACTCCTTCAGCCTGTCCTCATAGGGCAGTTGCTCCAGCCCTTTGACCATCCTAGTGGCCCTTCTCTGGACCCTCTCCAACAGCTCGATGTCCTTCCTGTGTTGAGGGCTCCAGAACTGGACGCAATACTCCAGGTGGGGTCTCACCAGTGCCAAGTAGAGGGGCAAAATCACCTCTCTTGACCTGCTGGTCACACTCCTCCTGATGCAGCCCAGGATTTGGTTGGACTTCTTGGCTGCGAGTGCACACTGCTGGCTCATGTTAAGTTTGTCATCAACTGACACCCCCAAGTCTTTCTCTATGGAGCATCTTCCCCTTGGTGAAACTGTTGTCCAGTAGTAGCCAACAACATGTGCAAGCTTGTTTTCCATCTTTCAGAAAGTAAGAATGAAAGGTAGAATTATGTTTGCTGGGCAGTTTCACCAGTGTGTTCTGTGACAGAACAGATTCCTAGTAATTTTTTCAAAATACTTGTTTTTCCATGTAAAGCAGGCATCAAATGCATCTTTGAGTGTGTATTACAAGATCAGGTAAAGTTTGCTTTGTAACACTGACCAGATTTTGTCAACTGAAGGGTGTGTGTCGCCAGTGTTTCTCACTGTTCACAGTTCATACTTTGACAACACATTTTACTGGTGAAAAAAATTTAGTTTGAGCCGTCCTTGAAAAACTCCTCAAATGTGGTTTATCAACTAAGGAGACACTCAGCTATCATTTGAGATTATAGGGTTTGTGCAAGTTTCCATATCAATAAATAATAATACATCTGCCATTCAGGTCTTATTCCTGGAGCTGGAGTGGAAGAGCATATATTGTAACTTCTGCAGTTTTGCTTTTGCCTGAGGCAAGATCCTGGCTCCATGGAAGGCAGTGCAAATGTTGCTGGAGTTTAGTGACACAGGATTTCTTCTCAGATTTTCAGCATTATAGCAGGCATCACGCACCACTGACCACAG
This sequence comes from Turnix velox, assembly GCA_013400935.1. Lineage (NCBI taxonomy): Eukaryota > Metazoa > Chordata > Aves > Charadriiformes > Turnicidae > Turnix > Turnix velox. The sequence goes on from VZTY01026703.1 coordinate 443,815, forward strand.
TCTGTCTCTGTCTCAATAGCATTTACAACTGTTATCTATGAGCATGAAGTTCCAGTCCTTACATTACTTAAGGAAATCCTTCTAACTAGAATTGTTAATACTGGGACTGAGAATAGATCATCTGATGACTTTCCATGTATATGCATAAGTGCTCCACCTCTCACAGAGTATAAGGTCCTGGATGAGGGGGAAAGGACTTGTGGCTTTCATAATACCACAGCCTCACTTTTAATTTACACTTCAATTTATTTCCACAGTTTAGAGATAGATGAATAATTACCAGGGGCCTGAGTCCACTCAGAGACCCTGATGTGCCTCACCTGGAGCTTCTCCATACACACTCTGCCCATGAGAGTAAGGACATTTTACATGAGCCCTGGCCATCCTGTGCTGCTTTATGAAAATAATGGATTTTGTGAACTGGGAAATAAACAGCCAGCACAGGAAAAGAAACATCTCATGTCAGACTAAAAGATTTCTGTTGTGCTAGAAGAATAAACTTTGGAGAAAGTCAACCTAATGTATTCTGAGTATGTATATTGAAAGCAAAGGCTAAATATGCTTGGGCAGATTTAAAAATTTGGATTAAAGTTTTGGTTTGGGTTATTCTGAATTTTTTGGCTTTTTTTCACTTGGAGCTATTTGCCTTATTACTTTGTTTTAAATTTGCCTACATTCTTAACTGGAAAAAAAAACCACCTAGAATGAAAAATCTTGTCTGAAAAACATTGTGACAAAGCAGTTGTTTTTGGAATTGCATTACTCCCTTGGAATCTCATCAGCTGGGGGCAAATAGGGAAAAAGCAGATAGTAAGGACATTTTTGCACTTTCTCCATTATTTCTATCAACAAAAGAAGCTGTATCAAAACTTTATGACTCCTGAAACTTAAAACTGCAGCTCACTCTCTTTCTAAAAAATTTGCTAACTGACTGTTAGGCATAACCCATTTCTTTGCAAGTTTAGGAATACAGTACTTTATACATGCTGGATAACGGGTTCTATTATGTGCATTTTAGCCACTGGGACTCTTTATACTGCTGTGTGTCAGAATAGTACTTTAAAGCATCCTTATCTGCTGTCTGTCCCTAGCTGCTTTATAGTAATCTTCTTAGATGACCATCATGAACTTTGCCATGAGCAACTAAGTATTTGCTAAACTGAGAATGAAAGGAAGTCTAGAGATGCGATTCATATGAAATTAGAAATTAAATGCGCTTAAGGCTTCACTTACTTGAGATAAGTAGATTTCCATTTTTTCACATGAAACTACTCTAGTAGTTGTTCTTAAAATTTACAATTAACATAAAACCAAAGCAGTTACAAGAAATAAATTTCTCACAAAGAATGCCAGCCTACAGAAACATGACAATGAGCTAGAGCATGTTTTTTTAATCACAAATACTCCAAACTGCATGCAATTGTCGTATTTCTTTACAATTCTTATTATTAATGCCCTCGCTGTCAGTAGAAAAAAACTGAAATACCTAAAAATAATTTTGAATAATTAATTACAGCCATCTGTTTAAACTGAATGTCTCCAAACCCTAAGGCAGTGGGATCTGCAAGAGAATAAGTCACCAAAAACAACAGCACCCATCTAAAGTCAAGGTGAACATCAGCTGGAAACTAGCAAATGTTGGTGAGTTTATCCACGACTTGTAGCTTGGCTGGTGGCACAAAACTGACAACTCATGTTGTCCTCAAGGCAGATAACTTCTGCGAGGCAGCTCCGTCTGAGCAGTAGAAGAGTGGTTTTATTCATTACCCTATGCAATATCACAAGGGAACAAAACTATGAACATCTGTTGAAGAGTTACCCTTTGGAAGCCTTGGATCCCAGGCTCCTATGTTCTTCCAAGTTCTCATAGTTTATACGCGTCTGAGCATTATTTATCTTGCTGTAGGTACTGGTAAACAAATTGGAGTTTGTTCATTGTACGTAAGGTCCTTTAGTTTTCAGTTGGTTGGCAATTTCCTTTATATCTAGTCAGGAGTTACCTGATTTCTCCATTTCTGTTCCACTGATAATATTTGATGAATTTTGGAGCTTATGACCTGAAGGAAGGTAGGAACACAGTGCAGTAAATGTGCCTGCCTGGAAAAGTTTGCTCTAAGTCTTTCATCTTTTGTATTAGCTACTGATGTTGCTTGTGTGGAAGGGGCTGCATTGCTTTGTTGGATGGGTGATACTGCTCATAAACTACTTTAATTTAATAACAACAAAAGCAGTTTCCTATGAGGCAGATGACTTAATGTGAGTTAAGGAGGCTTGATGGAGTAACCCAAAGAACAGCAGAAGACAAGGGTTGGGCAAAACTTTTCTTAGCATTACTTATTCCAAATTGTAGTTGACCACCAAGAAAACTACTGTTGTTTGTATCCAACCGCACAAACCCTAGACTTCAGAAACAGAAGAGATAAGAAGGGATTTATCTGAAGGCTTGTTCAGTATTTGAACATTCTCCACATGTTGAGAATTACAGCAATTATCAGTGTAAGAAAAGATATAACTGTTGTGGATAAACCTTCAGTAATTTCACTCCTTAAAATGAGTGAATGGTAAAGGGTTAGCACACTTCAGTTACTTGTGTAACAGCACAAAAACTTCAAAAGCTTGCTCTTGATGTGACTGTAGAAATGGGGCTTCTGCCTTTGGTATGTATAAGGTTCAGGCTTGTTATTGAAGCTTCTTTCACACAATGAATCCATTATTGGTTCAGACCATGTGATAAGACAAATAAGTTTTTAGTATTTTAAACTCGTGAAAGAAGATATAATAAGAATATACTATTTTTTTCTAGGGAATTTATAGATTATAATATTAGAAGAGGCCAATGAAATGTGGGATCCAAATATTTATGTCCAAACAAATGATTCAATTACAATTGTCAGCAGAACAGATCCTTACAGATCTAAAATGGCCAAGTGGGTTCAGATTTGTTTACTTTTACAGCTGTAGAAAATCAGAAGTGACTTGAGAGGTTCTCAGTTGTGTTTCTGTGACGTAGGAGGATGTGCCTGGTAGAAGATTAATCAGACTCCTATCCTGTGTCAATAAGGTGCTTCTGAAAACCCTGTCCAAGAGAGCTCTCTGTAAACAGAAAAATGGAGCAAACTGAAGTTTGTAGTCTGAGGCTCTGACTACAGTTAGGCTGTGCACTAACTGTTAGACCATGTCTTTAAAACGGGAGTTAATGAGACTTGAGCTCCACCAGGCATTAATAAGTAAGGGCTCATGTGGAAGCTGTCAAACAGCAATAGCACATCCCAGAGGGTAAGTTCTGTTACTTGTTATGTAGCTTGGGCCCTATTAAGCCTTAATCCACACCAAGCAAAACAGTTCCCAGACTGCTCTGGCTCTTGTTCTGTGGGGTAGATATAACCCTTCAGATTGCTTCAAGGCTTGGTTTATTCTTGGCCTCTTTAGGTCAGAATTCAGGTAGTGTGAGCTTACTATCTTCAGTGGCTTGTGCCAGAGAGTAGAATAGGTCCAAAACTGAACATGCAGAATGCTTTTAATCTGCTTGTACCTTAGCATGGCCAGCAGGTCAAGGGGGGGTGTCTCTACCCCTCCACTCAGGTCTCATGAGACCCTACCTTCAGAACTGTGATCAACTTTGGAGTCACCAGTACAGTGGAAATTTAGATGAGATATTAGTAAGAAATTCTTTACTGTAAGGATAGTGAGAAGCTGTGGATGCCCCATCCCTAGAGGTGTCCAAGGCTAGGCTGGATGGGGTTTTGAGCAAGTAGTGGGAGGTGACCCTGCCCATGGCTGTGGTAATTGAAGCTATATACTCTTTAAGGTGCCTTCCAACACTAACCACTCTATCTGGTGTCTCAGACCATTGTGTTCTGGAGCCCAAGAATGTTCCTAGAACTGCGAAGCATTCATTGGTATTGATGGATCCCAAGTTGCTACAGAAATCGCATTGATACTCATTAAAAATATTGAAAAGCTTTGAAATGTGTCAACATAGTTTTGATTGGAGATATGCAAGTGTAGCAGGAATACCAAAACATGGTGGTGTTGAGGCTACACAGAAAGTAAAATCAGTGTGAGCTCTCCTGGCAAGCAGAACTCAAATGGATATTCAAGCTTTCACCATCTGAGACAATGGTAGGAATAATTAAATGTGCTATATTGTTACGGCTGTGGTGCCTTCCCACATGGGACTTTGTGATCTTTCCACAAATGACACAAAAAATAAAATGGAGAAGGAAGACTGTGTAACTTGGAAAAGACTTGAAGGGCAAGTTTGGCTTGCTTTTCTTTTAAAATATGAAACATTAAACACACACACCTTCCTGTTGTGCTTTTGAAATGAGAATTGGGCTCATTATCCTGAAAAATGTTAAACCAGAAGAACATTATTTTGTCCAGCTCTAAGTGAAGTGTTGCAACACGACACAACATCACCAACCTCTGAACACATCACCAACAGGCCAAAAGGGATTCTGTAGCCCGCCTGAAGTTCCAGAAAAGATGGACTTTAATTTCCAGGAAAAGAAAAATTCTGCACAACTTTGAAAGCAATAAAAGACAGCTGGATAAAAACTGAAGGAGGTGTGGCTGCAGCAAGGGAAGTGGGTGGACATATCCCTGTATACAATAGTGCTGTGAGATGTGAAATTGCTAAAATAGCCCCTGCCTAATGTAATCACCTTTCAAGGAATATTTGAGAGGCATTTTGTCAGTCAAATATAAACAAGGACTATGTTTGAAATTCAAAACCTTCCCAACATAAGTTTTCTTTCAAAGGCTATTTCCCCTGCTTGTATTCATTCTAGCACTTTGGAAAGACATCTTTTTGAGAACAAGCTATTTTTAATTATTTATTAAAAAACCCTCCAAACTCTTACAAAGCAGTTAAGAAAACCAAATGCATCTTCCAACGCCTTTGCTCTTCTAGGAGCAACAGTGAGCACAATATAAGCTACATAAAAGCAGTCATTCCCCAAGAACTTATAGGAAATTCTGGCACTATTTCTGGAAGAGATCTTGTGAGAATATATAGAGAACAGTATACCATGGTACCAATATTTTTTTTTACCATTACAGAAAGGCTGCATCAGGACAATAACTTCAGATCTTGTAATGATTTCTCATTCTAAAAGATTTCAGATTGCATTACAAACTAGTAGTATGATCCCTTAGCTGTCCTGTGTTAAACTCCTGGAGCTTCAAAGGCAGTGCTGTGTTCATTTTGACACGGGATCATGATCTTGACCCAAAGACAAATTACTGTGGTCACTTCAACTTGTGCTGAACAGGAGCTACTGAAAGGGAGAGAACTGCCATTCTAGAAACAATGGATGTAAATTGGAGGGGGGTAGATTTAGACTAGACATAACAAAGAAATTCTTTACAGTGAGGGTGGTGAAGCACTGGAACCGGTTGCCCTGAGAAGTTGTGGATGCCCCCTCTCTGGAGGTGTTCAAGAATAGGCTGGACAAGGCACTGAGCAGCCTGATCTAGTGGGAGGTGTCCCTGCCTATGGCAGGGGGGCTGGAACTCGATGATCTTTAAGGTCCCTTCCAACCCAAACTATTCTATGATTCTATGATATTGTCTGTCTTAGCTGTTCCTTAAGGCAGAAAAAGGGGAGGAAAACCCCAACTTTGTGCAATTAGAAGTTTGTTAGTAATTCAATTATGCTACTTAAGTCAGTAGCATGAAGACTGGGTCTGTGGCTGGGACTGAGACTGCAGGCACTAGTAAAGTATACAGCTACATCTAGGGTATCTCAGGCATCCCTTGGCATCTCTTATAATCACAGATAATCACCTGCTTCAGTCTGCATCGTGAAGACTGAAGTTTATGATCAGCAGGAATAGTGACTTGTGATTTCCTGTGCCTTTCTGGTGACTGACTATGAGCTATGGTGAGGAGTTTCTTTGCTGCAGGTGGAGTGCTTATAAAGGCTTTCCTCCTCAATCGATGAATTCTTGTCTAATAGAATGGTTTGTCTTGCAGCTTTTCTTGAGGCAGGTCACATTGGGGAAGGGGGAGGAAGGGGGGAGTAGGAGGCTGACAGGACTGCCTGCCTCTGCCGATCTCCTGATTGCTGATCCCTCTCACCTCTGTCACAGTTCTTCAGGTCTTCCTATTAACGTTTAAACCGTGGCTTGTTTTAACCATCAGATACGAGTTTTTAGAGGGAGTTGGAAATCAATCGTGACTGTGTATGAATTGAAGGAAATGGCAAAAAATATTAAAAATTGATCACTGGCACTACTTGCAAGCATTGGTGGAAATTATCTCAAAAGGAAATGTGTGAATTTGTGGGCAGTAGTATAGTTTTTCTTGGTTGCAATATGTATCACCGAAAGGTTTCAAAACAAATATATGCCATAGTACATTCAATCCTTTATAAGCTTGGAGATTTAAAAAATGTAGGAGCCCTGTTCCAACAATCTGTGGGGGAACACAGCCCAGATCTGCTCAAACTCTCCATTGTCTTGCTGAGAAGTTCTTGGTTGCACAGAATTGGAGGGGTGGGGGCTCATTTGGCAGCTGCCAGTGGCCCCTGCTGACATCTCCAAGAGTAAAATCACTCCAGTGCCAGTTGAGGGTCTTACACTGCTGTATGTGCCCACTCAGATGACCAGGCAGCAGATCAGTTTTTCATTTTAATGTTGTAAACTATCCGTCGGTCATGACTACAAGAAAGAGAAATCCAGCCTGGCAGTTGCACAGTTACTTTCCATGCCTGTTTTCCCATGAAGCCTACCTCCTGTTTTGCTGCTTTATTAGCTGTTGTTTCTAATTTTTGTGAAAGGATCAGGAAGCTTGTTTCAGCCACAGTGAGTAAACTCTCCTCTGGAAGAAATGAGGAAGCTGTTAGGAAGGAGGGGCCGCCACATTGCACGGGTTACTTAATTGTTTAAATCGAAAATATATGAATATAAATAGACCTCAGATTTCCTCTTCTCCTTTTTTTTTTCTTTTTTTTTTTCCCCAAGACGAAAGACATCCCAGGCCATAAGAAAGACGAGGGCTGCGGGGGAGGTTTGGGGCCCGGGGCGCAGCACAGCGGGGGACCCCGTGCTGCTCTGTTTGCATTGTGGGAGCGGGGGAGGCCACGCGGAGTTCGTTGGGATTTTACTGTTGAAGCTGTCGAATGCGGCGTAAATCTGTGTGCACAGGCTGCCGGGCAGGCTCATAAAAGTAAGACTATATAATCAAGGTGGAAATTGAGAAAGTGATTTATTTGCTTCTCTTCTTCATTAGCGCCCACCTCACTCCCCCGTGTCCCGCCCACCTTTTCTGCTCTCGGTGGTCAGACCCCGGCAACGAGCGGGCAACGAACCGGGCTGCTGCTGCCCCGGCTGCACACCCCGGGAGCAGGGCCGTCTGCGCGCGGGGGCAGCTGGGGGCCAGGGTTTGTTCGTAGGCTTGCGGCGAGTCTGCAAACATTTGCTTTCCTCTGGTCGCCCCGGAGGCAGATGTGCCGGGATGGGCTCCCGGAGCCCTCCGTTCCTAGCCTCGGCGCGGAGCCCCGCTGTGAACCCGGGACCGGCTTCCCCCGCCCCGCCGGGACACCGGGACGCGCTGGGGGTCTTCGGCTGTGTGTCGCGATGGCCGCTGGCTCCTCGGAGCTCCTAGTTGCCCGACAAGGGCAAATATGGAGGTGTCAGCTCTTGGGCAGGCTTCTAGCCTCTGACGCAGGCAAAGACAGGGCCCTACGTCGGGAAGGGACAGCAGTAAACGGCAGTTGGGTAGAGAAACGGTGCGCACGGGCGGCCGTCATCAGCGCCTCCATCTTTTTTGAAGCCACACTGTCCGCACGGCCCCCTTGCAACCTCCTGTCTCCCCCTGCAACTGGGTTCAGTTGCGCATCCCTGCAGATCGGAGGTGGCAAACTGGGTCAACTGCCTCCATTTGTAGGCATGCAGGTGCCATCATAACCTGCCAGAGGGACCCTGTGTGGAACGAGGGATGGGGTTATGCGGCTGCTTTCATGCCCGCTTTCTTGCCCCCATGCAGTTCACTCTTTGCAAGGCAAGTCACCTTGTGATAGTGATGGCAGCGTCTTGCTAACACGAAGCAGGGAGGTCGGGAACCATCCACCCAGACAGGATACACTGGGACAGTGCCCTTGGCAGGGTCGGGCCGCCATCTTGATCATACATTGGTTTGATCAACCTGATTCGTGGGCTCTCGGGAGAGGCCACCTCCGTCCCAGGGCACGGCTCACCTGCTGTTGTTCAGGCACTGCTCGTGGGGTTGCCCATCTGCAGGGGCTGCCTGGTCTCCCACAGTGAGGCTGGACGCTCACCCTCGGCCCTGTGCTGCGGCAGAATGCCAGGGCGAGGGTGTCTGTCCTAACCCCTAGCAGAAGCGGCGGAAGGGACAGAGGGGCTCAGTGGGCCGGGAAGGGATTTTCTACCGTCCCCGCCCGTCCCTCTCGTCTTGTCCGAGAGGGAGCTCAAAGGGCGAGCGGAGAGTGGAGGGTCTCCGCTGGCACCGAGGGGACGGGCGATCTTCTACAGCCGTTTCTCGCCGCGCTGATCTCGGGACGCCCCTCGTCCCGCAACACCGGTCTTCCTGCCCTCTCCCGGCTCCTGCTGCACCGGTGGTGCAAAGTCGTTCAGGCTAAAAGTCTTGAAGCCCAGATGATGCTCACGTTTCCCTGCCGGAGTGGCAGGAGAAGGTCCGGCCTCTGCCCATCCTATAGGACCCGGGGGGCTTCCCCATCAGTAGACCGGTGGCTAGCGAAGCTCCATGTCCCTCCCTTTCCCACACTGTAGCACGCTGACGGGGCTGTGGGTTCACACCTGTACGAGCAACAGCTTGCGCTCTTCTGGTCATCGCTGGCGAGGAGCCGTCTCGGCTTCGGACCGGCCGGAGCGGGTGCCGGAGCTCCCTGGGTCGGGATGTCTCGAGCTCTTCCCTCTGTGATGTGCGCTCCTCTCCCGGCCCGTCACCCACTCGCGGCCCCGCAATGGGAGTCCTGTGAAAATCCTCCACCGCTGGACGGCAGCGTGGCCGGGCTCTTAAGCAGCCCCTCTCCTAAAAGCGATTTAGAAAAAGCCCAGGGCTGCGAAACTTCGCTAAGGTTGGGCAGACTTCTCCATGTTGCGCAGGGATACATTGAAGGTACACGCCGCGATTCTGTGCACCTAAGGGGGCCACTGCACCTCCGCCTTCACCTCGCTGCGTGGGAACATACTGCAGTCCGACAAATCCTGTCGGATCTGGTTCAAAATAGGTTGCTATAGGGTCAAGGGGTTGTTAAACCTCCTTTTTTCTCCAGTAAAGCGCGTAAAGACGCCCCAGAAATCGAGAAACTGCTGTTGTTTGTCCGCCTGAGCGAGGCAGGATGTAGAGAGCTGTTCCCTGGGACAGAACAAATACCCGCTGAGAACCGAAGGCGCCACAAGTTGTTGCACAGATGAATTGATCCAGTAATCGCTAGGGCTATAACACCCTTATTTATGCTAAAGCATGTGACACAATCTTCAAAATGTGGTAGCTCAAAGTTACCACCTCTTTATTACTTATACAAGCTAATAGGTGAAGTGACTTTTTCCTTCTTTACTTGAAGGAGGTACGAAGAAGCAGACAGGTAATTCCATGCTGCTAATTTTTATGATGTGATGGGTAAAGAAGGGAAGCAAAAACTAGCACAGGCGTTTGTGAAATTTCGGAGTTTAGTTGGTAGTGACCAGCTGGGATCTCATGAATATCTTTTCTTAATTGAGATTGCGAATACGTTAGAAAGCCCGGCACCGCGTGTGAACCGGTTTGTTCTGTCCGAAAAGACGGTTCGAAGCAGGCGCCTCGTTTCCTGCCACGAATCTGAATTCTCGTCTTAACGTTATCTTTTAAATTCAGCATTTATCTGTTCGGTTTCAGGATGCAGGGAGAGGGAAGCGGTGGCTGGCTGTGCGCTGCCGGGCAGGGTTGCCACGCAGTTTCCAGTGCGGAGCGCTGCGTTTGCCGCCTGCCGCGGGGAAGCTGCGGTGGCGTTATGGTCCCTCTCGGGTGAGACTTGACAGGCTTATATTATAATGCTATAATAATAATTTTTTAAAAAGAAGTGTCTCGTATACAAAAAGGTCAGAATATTTACAGGTAATTGTGACTGTCAAATTCTCCGGCGAGGTGATAAAGCGCAGAGTCCCCGTCGCGTTTCGCCTCTCGGAGGGTGGGAGGCAGCGGCGGGACCCGACGATGGAAGGTGGCGCGGGCTGAGCCTTTCGGTGGCGGAAAGGGAGTCCCTTCGGCTCCCAGAGAAAGGCTGGCTGGGAGAATATAAATAACAGCGTGGCCCCACGGGGACAGTGTGGCCGAAAGGCACTTCCCGGGGCAGAAGTGCAGCGGTTCACGGAGCAGAGTAAGCGAGAGCTGCCGTCCCCGCTGGGGATAGACGGGCTCGTTAGATGCTGATTTAGTTGGAATGACTCCGTGACGGGGAGCAGACGAGCACTGCCTCGGTTTGGTAATGGGATTTCAAACGGCGGATGCCGCCAAACCGTAGAGCGCTGGGCTCGACTGTCCCTCGCGGAGGGGAGCGGGGTCAGCCCAGGGGAAATGCTTGGATCGGGAGAAAACGCAATTTTAGGCGGAATCGTTCTCGCTGGGAGGTGGCAGCCCTCTGAGGCCACTGAGCACATGCTGCCGACCCGCTCTATGCCCCTACGTGGGGGCTGAGGGGTCGCAGGGACGGCGCCGTCGGGAGCTGTGGGAGCAGAGGGAGGCGGCCTCCGCGAAGCCCAGTGAGCAAAAGGCAGGCAGACAGGCAATCTCCGGGGGCTGTGTTCCAGGCCTCCGCTGTCCCGAGAGGCAACTGCCTCGTTCCACTACACCGGGAAGCCACGTCCAGGTTGGAAGGGGCTACCGCTGCAGAGCCACCTTTCAGCCTCCCTTGGACGAGCCGGGTGTGGACGGGCAGCCTCAGACCCGGGAGGGTCCCTTCGCGGGCCAATTACCAGCTCTGGCCCCAAAAGCTTTTTTCAAGCGTTTCCGTAGACTGGCAGGCAAAGTTTTGAGGACAGGGGAAAAAGACGATGGGGTTGTTAGGGGGAAGAAAACCTTTTCTCCGTCCCAGTGCCCCACATCTGCGTCCTCTCTGCAGAGACCTCCCTGATGAGCCTATTTACCAGTACGGGGCTTGCGAAAGCATAAGGCGGCTGAGCGTTACCCGGTCAGCCTCCTGCAGCTTTCCAGCTGCGGTGGTCTCCTGTGGGGACAGGGGCAAGCTAGCTTGGTGGCGGGGCCGGGGAAGCTCTGGGCTGCCCGCCGTTTGCTGGAGCCAGGCTGCGGGACGTTCTGTGCCCGTGTGTCTTGGGGGTACGTTTTCTCGATCTGTTGAATGGCGTTTTCAGCCTTTACAGTTCAATAAAACCTCCGTTGTTTATCTTCACTCGAAATCCCCTGCACTGTCTGCTCCTTCTCTCTGGGGCAGACCAGCAGCCTTCGGTTATTTGCACAGGAAACTATAAAGCCTCAGTCTGGTCCATCCAGCCCGGGCAGAGCGGCTGGGCTCATCTCCCTCACGGGCTGATCTGACGCCAGTTCGGGGGCGCGAGGGCGAGAGATGAGGGGGCGGCAGGGGATCGCCGTGCGGTCCCGGCACATCTCGGCTCTCCGAGTACCATTTCACGTGGAAGGAGACGGCGGGAGATGCCTGCTGCCACAGATCCGTATGCATCTGCTAGCGGTTGAATTTACACGGCAGCAAAGATCCGTCTCTCTGTTAAGAGGCTAAGTTTGTTTTTTGGGAGGAAAATGACACCCGGCTCTGCACAGGAAGCGGTCGCTAATGAACCGCGCCGTCCTGGGGAATGAGGGAAGGGGTGATGGCGGAGCTGTGTTTTCCCAGAAAGCTGCCGCGAACGGCTCTCGGAAGCGGCAGTGTCCTCTCAGGGTCTCCGCTCCCGTCCACAGCAAATTGGAGGGAGAGTATGGGAGGTGTCCGACGTGGGTGGGGGATGCCGTACTTCCAGGTCGGAGTCGGGCGGGGGAGAAGGGCCAATATCTTGTTAATTTACGTAAATCGTTGCAATTAAAACGATTCGTGCCTTGGGGTACAACTCCTCAGCCCCGCATGTTTGGCGTGTCCTGTCGCCTCTCGCCCCCACCCCGACAGCGGTTGGAGGGAAAAGCCGGATCCCCCGGGCCCCCGCAAATACCTCGGGGGTGAAAAGGCCGGCGCCGGGCTGGCTCCCGGGCTGCGGCGGGTGGCTCCTGCATCCATTCGTACTGCAGTTTGGGACGTCCCGCTTGGCGCGAACACCTCAGGGGGAAGCGGGGATTGCCGTCTGCCCCGGGCGATCAGCACTAGAGTGGCCTTGGGCTGGTGCGAAGGAGCAGCCGCAGCTGGTGCTCATCTTAGAGCTTGTAACAGACACTTCTCTCTCAGTTCTAGGGACTGCTCCTTAATAGCAACAAAGGTGGCAAAACCCTTCCTTCATTTCCATCTCTGAGCTGCTGATTTGAAGAAGAGCCGTAGGGCTCTCTGCCTCTGACAGTTTACAAATCTAAACAGATTTATTTTAGAGAAGCCGCGCAAAGCCGAAAGGTTTGGCCAGTCTGTGAAGGTGAAGCATGTAGATGAGCCTGAAACCTCAGGGAGAAAATCTCTTGAGGCTATCACTGCAGCGTATGATTGCGGGAAAAGGCAAACCACGCGGCCAGGGGGACAGCCAAGAGCTGGAGAGGAGTGTGAGGAAGAAGGGGAAGCTGCAGATGGCAGCGGGGAGCGGGAGCGAGTCTGGCAGTGTACCCCGGCAGTGGTCGGGTCGGCCCTGCTCCCCGCGCCCGCCTCGGTTGCATTGCTGCCCCGGGCATCGAAATACACTGTAGTAAGAGCTCCGTCCGCGTCCTTCGCTTCCCTGTATGCGGCTGTCAGTTGAGATTTCTTCTCTATGATCCGCAGCTCCTTATTCGTATAACGTGAACGGCAAGAGATTTATAAATAAAATCATTGAGGGGAAGAGTGAAGGCGACGACAGGGTCTGCAGACATCCCACTGTCCCGAAAGCGTTTAGTCGGAGCTCTGGCACCGTGAAGACGCTTTTGGGTTTGTGGTTTTATTTTTTAATTGTCACGCTACGACCGAGCTACGTGGACCCCGAAGGGGCCGAGGCCGGCCGGCGGAGCGTAGGGCTGGCAGAGTTGCCGCAGGCTCCGGGAGGCCCAGGCACTCTGCGGCGGAGCCGGGGTACGCGCCAGGCGACCACCGGCCTCCACACTCCCTGTCCTAGCAGCCGCCCGCTTGGGCTGGGAAACGTCGATGGCACGACCCGCACTACCACCAGCACTGCGAGCTGGAGCCAAAGCTCTCCCCTCAGAGACTTGTGGGCAGGGCTGGACCCCTCTCCCCGTTGGGATCGCGGGGACATTTTCGTTTCGTTTTGGCTTCACCTCCTAAAATCGGTGCCACGCGACGGATCGCGTGGCACGTAGCGGCTCCTACAGCGGCCGGTTTAGCCGGCTAGTACTCCGCGGCAAAAGCTCCATGGCAGGGTCGCTCCGCAGAGGCAGTGGGGGCTAAACGGGGGCGGACACACGGCGCCTTGTCTGCGAAGCGCCTTTCCCGGCATGCAGGAGAGCGCGAAAAAAGGTGCAGCCGTGTGGGAGGCCTGTCCCCACGCTGTGCCCAGAGGGGATTGATTTCCCGTGCCGGTGTCGAGAAGCGCGGAGGTACCAGAGCCTCGACAGCGTATGGCGGTGCGGGCGTAGCGGCGGGAATGGCGCGTCCGGGACACAGTGAAGGGCAGCGGGGTCGGCGCAGCCCGCACGGCGCAGGAAAGGCCTAGCGGCAGGTGCTGCTGGCTGTGCCCGGTCGCACTGGACCCACCGCCCGCAGCCGCGGCCACCTCGGGCTGCACCAGTACTGGTGCCCGCGCGATGGCGCTGTACGAAGGGGAAGTCACCGGGACGGGTGCGGGAAGATGGTCCGGTCCTGGCCCCGAGGAGCGGCCGTGGCCTCCCGTCCCGCCGAGATGGCGGTCGCTGGGGAGGGGGATGGTCCAGCAGGGAGACCAAAGCTCTCGCCTGCAGGAGCCGTCCCACTCATCCCAATCTTTCCTGCTCCGGTGCCCGCTGCGACCGCCGCCTCGCGGGGACTCGGCGCTGCCCTCCTAGGGTCGCTGCGACTCCCCGTCGCAGCAGCTCTGGGCCTCCCCGCTTCCAGGTGGTGCCCACAGGGGGCGGGACGGCGCCCCCTGGGCCCAGGTGTGGGCCGCAGCGCTCCGCCGGTGACGGGAGTGCAGTCTAGTCGAACCCCGCGGTGAGGCTGATCTGCCCGCGGAGGCCGTGGTTAAGTGGGAAGGGTAAAGAGAAGGCGAGGAGAGCGCAGAGGAGCCCGTCGGATGCTCCCGGGCACGGCGGCCGGATTTCAGCTGCAGGGGCGAGAGCGGCCCCGGTCCCGGTCTCAACCCTGGGGTGCATCGCGGGCGACGGAAGCGTGGCAGCCCCCGGCAGGCAGTCCCAGCTGCAGCCGTCCGGCTCTGAAGCCTACGCAGGCACAGAGCCGCGTTCGTTTCCATGCGTTTTGGCTTTAAAAGCGGTAGTTAATGAAAACCAAACCTTTCCAAGGAGGTGTTTTGTTAAAAAATGTTTTGGCAATCAACCACGTGAGGCGTCGGTAAACTTCAGTAACGGGGAGTGCGGGGGACCCGGAGGCTACCCTCTTCTGCGGAGAGCCAGTACATAAAATTCTCCTAATGAAGTTCATGTTAGAAAAAGAGGATATTATTAATAATAATAATGCAATATCACTAGTTCTTTTTATAGCGTGATTGAGGACGGGTGGGGGAAACCGATGGGAAGTAATAGCCTTTTTTCCAGTGGAAATAAGGACAGCATGTGAAAATCATGCACTGGGGAAAAAAAAGAAGACATTTGTAATTCGAAACAGAAAGAAAAGGTTTTTATTTGGAAAAATATGTAGAAGAAGAATAAGCATCGTGTATCATAAAATGTGTCTAAATTAAACGGTGTTTATAAAATACAAGTTAGAGACAGCGAAATTTATATGCCCTCGGTTCGGTTTCCCTTCAGTTTTACTAACAAGCCCCTTTGCTTTTCCATCCAAATTTTCAACAGATTAACTCTCCCGTTTAAAGCGTTAAAAGGGTATTTTCTGTAAATGTCTGGTTTATAAAATAGGAATTGGGTGATCCCGATATTCCAGTGAACGCACAAATGAGAAACCAGCTGCCGGTGGGGAAAAAACCTGAAAGCATGAGAAAGGTGCAGGGGATTAATTGCAAATAAAAGAATCGTTACATATATATTTAAATGTATTTAATTGCATACATTATTCAAATGCTCTTATGACCAGTTTAATAATTTAGAATCGATAGTTTTCCTAAAAACTTTATAAAATATTTACGCTTAATAAAATATTAATCGATTAACAAGGCAGTTGTACTCTTCTAGGAGCTTTACTAAAGTCCTGTAATCGCGTTGTCGCCACACGTCTACGCTGTTAAGGGAAGGATCGCTGACAAAATGTAAATGAAGATCTTGAGACAGTGGTGTTTATAAAATAGCTCATTAATGGGCTTGGATTGAATCTCTCCATCCATCCACATCATCAGATATAATAATAGTAACGAATCAGACTGGGAAGATCCTGTCTAAACCATTGGTATTTTTTTCCAGAAGTACTGAAGTCCTAAATCACCAGTTCTTCTAACTTTCTGGCCATTGATCCGCCATTGATTCGTAGTTCGACATCAAAGGTAAGAACAACACATTATTCAATTATTTCGATAGCTTGTGAGAAACATTAACTTCCGTGTAAGAGCTGTTGCGGGGCTTCGCCAGATTTAGAGAAGGGGGGGGGAAGTGAGGAGAAAAGTTAGATGGGGTTATTTAGAAAGAAAGGAGAGTTCTCCAAACTTTGAGGCTCCTTTCTGGAAGGGCCGGCGGGAGACCTGGCCGGTGGCGGCCGCTGCGTTCCCCACACCGCCGCTGTCCCGTCACCGGCACTCGCTCCGCCGACAGATCCCGAAGCCCCGGCCCTGCAGCGGCCACTGGCCTTCCGCTGCCCCCCGCATCTTTTTCATACTCTCCTATACTTTATCCGGCCATGGGATCCGGCTCCCACCCCCATTCCTGGCTCGCTGTCCCAGGGCAAACCCAGACTTCGGCGGGGGGGTCCCCTGCCCCTTCCGAAGAAGTGGGAGACACGAGTCCTGCGGCGGAGGCGGGGGAAACCGCACTCGGCGCTGCTTTTCGGCGCCGGACCGGGGGATGTGGAGAGAAGCGATTATTCCTCTTACCCTGCCCGGGAATCCGCTGCTTCTCCCAGCACAGCTTCCAGGGGCGGCCCGAACCCCACCGGGAGAATCGAGCACTCGGCAGGCTGTCACTGCTGCTAGGAGAGTAGGACGGGGCAGCGGCGGCCGAACTTCCACTGGGTGGAAGTGGCGGGGGGCCGAGGTGGGAGAAGGTCAAGACCTGCCCTTCTCCAAATTCCGGGACAACACCGGCGGAACTCGCCGCACCAGGATGACTGCGTGCGGGCTCGGGGGCTACAGTCGCTGCCCACGATGCCTTCGTCGGGCGTTTATGGGGCGAATGGAAACCTACCGCCGGGGGTGCCCAGTGGCAGCGATGCTATCGCCATACCCGAGGGTTGGGAGAGACCACCAACACCATCCCCCTATAGCCCCCTTTTTTTTTTGACCCTCCGGCGCCACCGTATACGGCAGAGCTCTTAAGGGGGCACGGCGGGGAGGGTGGCACCCTCCAGTGACACAGCGGCGGAAGGGCTGNGAGCGGATTTTCACGATCCACCTTAACTTGGGGCTCGTTCCGCCGCCGGGGAGGGTTCGGCGACGAGGGGCCGCCGGTTCATTCCCCTGCGCCCCCCGGTCCGGGCAGGGGGCGCTGCGGCCCCTCGGGGCTCTCCGGTGAACACGGCCTCGCCAGCAGGGTGGGGAGGGAAACGGCGGGACGTTCCCGCTCCGCCACCGGTCCCCGGGAGCCGCGTGAGGGCACCCTGCACCTCGGAGGAGAGGCGACAGGACCGGCGAGGGGGGGCCGATCCCGCCCTGCTGCGTTTTTCCCCGCTGGAGCTTCTTCCCTCCTCGCTGGCTGCACTCAGCCATCGCTGTCGTGCCCTACGCGGAGCTCCGCTATTAAATAATTTAGTGGCGGCATCAGCAGCGCTTCCCTGCCCGCTTCTCGTCTCCTCACGGTCCCCGCAATCAATTATGCAGGGCCAGTCCGGTAACTGCCTGGAGCCGGGCCTCTCGCCCGCTCTCGGAGCCTCGGAGAAAGCGCAATCGGCCCTCAGGGCGACAGCCCGGAAAAGTTAGTGCCTCCTCGACCCGGCAGGCAGAGGTTGCAGGAAGGTCCCTGCCACCGCTCGGCTCCCTGGGGCGTCCCGATATCAGAAGGCGGTGGGGCCACACTGGCTGTGTCGGTTCGACCTGGCCACCTGGACTGGATGACGGTGGCCGCTTTGTTCCTCCCCGGTCGGTTCGGCCCCGTCTTCCCAACTCCGGCTCTCGCTCTATCTCCCACCCCCTTGCCTCTCCCGGCTCCTCCTCATTCCCCCTCGGCCCACCCTCAGCCCGACTGTCCCTGTCCTTGCGCCCTTATGCCCTGGGTCCCTCCTGTCACCACCGCCTCGTCCTGCGCTTCCCCTTCCCCTCACAGCTCGCCCTTTCCCTCTTCCCCCCCTCTCTCTCTCCATGCGGCACCGCACTCGCTTCTCGCGTGCGAGATGTATTATTTATTGATTGGTCTTTAATTTTCTGCCAGGTGGGTCTCTGCTTCCCACCCCTGCGCGCCGCGGGGCTGGCCGGGCCAGGAGGAGGTGACGGCTGCGCGCCCGTCTGCGCCCGATCCTCGATCCCGAGATAGCACCAAGACTTGATTTTTGCGGGGGGGCGGGGAGGGGGAGGGGTGTCGGGAGGCGAGGAGGGGTGGCGATGTTTGGGATGCACAGCCCTGGGACGGGAACGCTGTGCAGACAGACAGGCAGACACACACACGGGCGCGCACACACACCAAACCCAAAACCAAGGACAACCCCAAAAAGGACTCACTCTGCCTCGATGACTCAACGCAACTAATAACCGTTTCTCTGCTCAGTGTGGCGAGTCCCTCCTGCCGCTGCTGTCGCTGGCAAAGGAGGGAGCGATTGAAAGTGACACACCGGGGGTCGCCGCTTCCCCGCGCCGCCAGGCACCCGCCGCCGCTGCGAAGCCAGGGAGAGCGGCACTCCCTCCGCCCCCCCACCTCCCTCCCTTCTGCCCCGCGGTATTGATTTTCTCCGTTGAAGGTGTGAGAAGTCGGCTCCTTCTTCCCTCTCCTCCGCGCCGCAGCCGGCAGCCCCACGGCTTCTCGCCCCCTTGTCCCGATCTCCCCGCTCTGCTCGCCACCCGGTCCCCTCCGGGAAGGGGCTCTGTCCCCTGCCGCTGCGGGCAGCCGGCCCGACCCCGCCGCCTAGGCACCCTCGGAGGAGGGCAAGGAGAGGGCTGTGAGGGTGGGGGGAAGGAGGAGAAGGGAAGAAAGCGGCGTGAGAGGAGGAAACTAAAACTTTCCACCCTGGATTCTCTACTTCTGATCCATGGACAGAGCCCAACTCAACCAACTTACAGACAGGCTATAAACAGTAAGTACGGCGGCAGTTCCCGGGAGCCGCTCGCCATCCGCCGGCTACCCGGAGGCGCACAGCTGGCCGGCGACGGGGGGTGGGGGGACCCGTGCCAGCGGGGCCGCCCGGACTGGCGGCTTTTTCCCCACGGCTCCCGGGGGCGGGCCGGGATTGAGGCCGGAGCCAGGGCGCAGCACCTGGTTGTAGCAGGCGAGTGGGCCGCCTGACGACCGGTGGGATGGGGACCGGGGCGCAGCGCTACCCGTCCCCGTCGGGGGCAGGTTGGTACCCGCGGGCCGGGCTGGTCCGTCGGGGACGAACTGATCCGCTTTTAGCGGGACCGGCACCAGCGGCAGGAGCGGGGCGGCATCGCGGCCGGCGTTGGCACGGCTGAGACGCCTGGAGGACCCGCTGTGGGTCGCCGTCGGCTGAAGCGCTCGTTTTTTCTTTCGCCCTTAGGTCCGTGCTCCTTCTACTGCGACCTGCCAGCGGGAGCCGCGTCTCCGAGCATGGAGCGGAGGAGTGAGAGCCCCTGCCTGCGGGACAGCCCCGACAGGGGCAGCGGCAGCCCCGATGTCAAAGGGCCCCCACCGGGGAAGGTGGCCAGGCTGGAGCAGAACGGCAGCCCCATGGGCACCCGCGGGAGGCCAAACGGTGCTGTCAGCAAGCCCGTGGGAGGTAACCATGCGGCAGCGATCGTGGTGGGACCGCCGGCCCGGTTGGCTCGGCTTGGCTAGGCTTGGGGAGTCCCGGCGAGTCCAGGGATGGCAAGTGGCGGGCGGGCGGAAAGCACACGGTGCACTGAGGCGCCGGCAGCAGTGTGCGGGATCGGTGGAAGGTCTCGGACTGAGGGCTGCGGGGCTCATAACTTGTCGGTCTTTTTCTCAAGACGACAGTTCCTAGGCCCGGGTTGCGGCTGGCTAAAGGCCGGGCCTAAATCTGGAGATCCCGGCGCTTTCTGCGTGAGAAGCGGCGGATGGCCGCGGCCAGCCGGCCCCGTCCGCTCCGCCGACCAGCAACTCCAACAAAGGAAGGCATTGCCTCGGGTGGAGAGGGGCAGGTCGGTGTCACGGGTAGGGGTGACACGAGTTAGTGATGTTACACCCGCCGTCCCAGCTCCCAGAACGGGGTCTCTGGGGTGGGAGAGTTGGTGTCGTTGATGTGCGAGTGCGTGGACTTAGTGTGTTATTCTTTTACTCGGTGTAAATGTTATTTTATTGAATGTGTGAAAGAGTACAGGGCAAAACTCCTCGAGGTTCAGCTCTTCCCGAGCCATAGCTGTGCAGCATTTCTGGAGTTCTCAGGAATGCTTTAACTTTATGCTTGCTTTGATACTAAGTTGCTGGTCAGTTTGCCTTTAGGGTGACACGCAAGGGTTTTTTCTCCCCTTTTCTTCTGAGCAGCCAAACTTGCAGTCCCTTCTACCAAATGCCCTTTTTTTGTTTTTTTCATCTTAACTCTGATACTGTTGCATTTAACACAGTGCAGACTCATGTTACAAAAAATGTATTTCAGACTCTTGGAATTAGCTAAATGTTATTGGCAAAATAATGCAGAACAGGCCATAAGTGAGGTCACCTATTTTTTAAAAAAAAGCCCTTCTTTATTTGCATTTTTAAATGTGCATGGTGGTACCATACAGATGTAGTTGTTTATACACAAAGAGTTTGTGTAAATGACATTTCAAAAGATACTTTGATATGGTTGTCACATGACTCTCTATTACGTGAGGTTTATTTAGCGATTTTACCATTAGATGCTTGTTTTAGACCTGTTTGGCTCAATAGGCTTCCTAATTGCTGAAGTTTGCTAAGGGGCTGCAGATTTTATTTTAAAAACCTAGGATTCATTTATAAACCTAATGAAGGGTAAGAGATCTCACAATTTTAAAAATATTTCTTGGATGACTGTGTGTCTGAATTTTAAACCTTTTCTATGTTCTTCTAATGTACGGAAGAAGAAGAAACAGCTTTTCAGTGAAAGACTTTTAGTACTATTCCACTTACAAACTGATGGAGAAATAATTTGTTGAATAATTTAAGTAATGAACTAGTTAATCATATAACAAGAAATATATGTAGTTTTGGATGCCTTTCTTGACTGCAGCATTATAGCTGCTTGTTTTTAAAGAGAATGTTAGAAATGGAGCTACAAAAATTGGGACATTTGAAGGAATGTTTTTAGATATATTTGGAATATATATGTTGGTTTTTAATTGTAGCTGCATTTGCCAAGAGAAATTCACTGGTTTTTATACTTGTATCAGTGATTCAGCTTGAATCTGGCCTGTCAGGTTACGGAAGGTTTCTTCCACTTAAGACGAGGGCTCTCATTTCTGAAAGTAAACTTTTAAGAGCTTCTATTTTCATTCATTACTGCAGCTCGTTTATAAAGCTGATATAGAGCAGGGTGTGAAAGTGTTGGAGAATAGGAAATACAGGAGAAATTTATTTCCCCCTCCCTTGTCTCTTCTCAATCTCTTTTGGTTTTAGGCTATTTATATTAAAGTTTGTTCATTACTTCTTATTGATACTGAAAGCAAGAAGAAAATTATTGTCTGAATACTTACCTAGGTTCCATAATACTCAATACTAAATTAGTTAAGGCAGATTTTTTTAATAAGATAATGGTGCTGTTTAAAATTGATTCTTTTTTTTTTTCTTGTGGAAATGCTCTCCAGATAAATCAGCGTAGCTAATTTCCAGATATTTTTTCCTCTGCTCTTTTTCAAATCTGATCATTAAGAACTTGTGTGACAAAGTGATCTTTATCTGAGTTCAGATTGCAGTGTTTTGAGTATTTCTCTAAGTCTGTGTCTTTGCGGTGTTCAGTGCGGCGTTAGGAATTTTTTCCCTTGAGTTGTGAAATTCAGCTGTAGATGTTTGCAGAAAAGCTTAAATTTAATACAATGGAAAATTAGTAAAATACTTATCTTAGAATAAACATCAATCCAGTCTTTTTTAGTATTGTTCATAGTGGTTGGTAGAACAGGAACTGTTGAAATCTGTAGTGAAATGACATCTTGGGTTTTGGTTATCAGTCTTTCAGTTCATTCTTATTTTTCAAGCTTTAAGAAGTGTTAATATTTATTGAATGTGAACTTCAGTTGGGAAAAAAAATTAGTACTTTACTGGAAAATAGATACCATAATAATTTTTATTTTTATTTTAATTTTTTTTAATTTCTTGAAGTGTATCTAAAGGTTTTGAAAGCAATTATTTTTTTCATCTTGTTTTGGGCCTTGGATATGTAAATTCTGATATTCTTTCCTGCTTGTCGAGTGGCTTTTTGATGTAATAATATCTGTTTCTGAACTTAATCCCCATGAACAGAGCTCTAAGCTCTCAGCTCTGGTGCTGTGATGAGACTGATGACCTTTGGTAACAGGTTTTATAATCACCATGTTTGCTACAATGATTTTTCCAGTGACTTCCCTGAGAAATAGAGGAATATTATAGTACTGTAGGTGTTTTTAGCTTTCTCTCTAGATTTATGAGTGAAAAACTGTTATAGAATAAGCTTTTGTAGTGCAGACAGAAAATCAATTGTTCTCATGAGAAATTTAGCCTTATGACTCTCCTTCTTTTTACTCCTAACCTGAATGTACTTAATTCAAAGGGCCATTATAGCAGCTATAATAAACCAGTGAAGGTCACTAAAAAGATAAACAGGATCTTAAAGGTTGTGTTTAATTGGGGATTTAAAAGTTTCTGTGCTGTTTACGATGATGTTAGCATCAGTCCAATGTGTTACGGTCTGATTTTGATGGACAACCCAGTGCTTTATAAAATTTCTTTGCAGTTGTCTAACCAGTGTCTTATAAAACCCACATAAAGCACAAGTGCTCTGATGTTGAGGAGAGGTGGATTTTATAAAGGTCCCTAGGAAAAAGAGGCTAATATCGCTTTAAAAAACATACGAAGCCTGGGAGAGAGTTTAGAGCAAGCAAGGGCACTATGGTGTTGACAGCTTTATATCCCTGTTGGGTAACATTCACTTACTAGAATTGGCGTCTTCTCTCAGTTAGTAATTCACTCCATAAGGATTAAAAAAAAAAAGGATGATTAATGGTTAGGAATTTTATATTTACAAAACCGTTGATTGCAATTCATGAACCTGTTTGCATATGAGTGGATATGTGTGTATAAATGTGCATTCTGATTTTGAAGAGCATAGAAAATAAGCACCCCAAGCCTCCAAATGTACCTTAAAATGCTGATATGTGGTGTGAACTGTTTTGAAGTTTGATTTTGCTGAAATAGAAACATAGAACCAAAGTATAGCCAAGACGCACTTTCAGATTTGGGGCAGGAAATGCAAAAAAATTGCTGGTTACATCATTTTGCTGCAGTCTGATAGTAATATGCTTCATTTAGCTGTTAAAACATGTGACTTGATTCACAGAATATTAATGGAGGAGAAAACTTTCAGACAATTGAAACTTAAGTGTATGATGAGGTTATTAATCAGTAACAGTGGTTACCGTGCTTGTACCTGGATTGGATGTACTAGAAATATGGATTCAGTGACTCTTGGGAGTAGCGCTGCTAATTGCTGTAAGCCCTGCAGAGGTCTGATGCGCTACAGTCTTTCCTAGGTGTGCAGCTTGCTTAGGTGTAGTTAGAAATCTCTTTTCATATATGTCTGGGGATGACAGAAATGCCAGCTGAGGATGGGTAAAGAGCTGTTTGTCAAAATGCTTTCTGCAAAAATGCTGCAGAGTTTGTGCTGCCTCTTATATCTTTTACAAGGATTTGAAGCACTTCTCCGGAGAGAAAATTCACTTCTGTGCTGAGGCAGGAGTGCAGCTTGATCAAATTTGCTCCTCTACTCTAAACAGTTGGTTAGCATTAAGCTCTAAATGGCATCCTGAATGGAGTAAGGAAGCACGTTTCCCTTGTCCTTAAGAGTTGAGTAAAGTGAAAGGTTAAGTTTTAGACAATCTTCCTGCCTAGATGCTAGATGAAGCATATCTTTCTGTTGCCTGAAAGAGGTATGGAGCTCTTTGAAACAATATGCTGAGATACAGAAGCATGGAAGCCACAGACCCCTGTTAGTTCAGGGACTGGCAGTGTGTGAATATATTTTATGTTTTTCTGTTGTGGAATAGTATGAAAATGTTGCCTTGTACTTTGATTAATTTAGTGGAGATTATGAGGAAATGTGAATGCTTGGATTTAACACATTTCTGATACTTAATGAGGAAGGGACCTCTAATTTAAGAGGAACAGTAAGAAAAGCAAGACAGTGATTTCTTTTTCATGACTGATGGTTGAAAACTGAGTTTCTGGTCTTGCTGATTTCCACCTCCCACCCCCCCTTTTCCAATCATGTAAATAGAATAAACAGCCGTCACTTCTGGAGGGTCATGTAGTGTATCAGCTGCATTTTTGCTGAGATAGAAAAAATAGTCTTTCTTTATGTGTTTTCACTGCTTGGTCTGTTATTAAAGTAAAGACTCGGTTAAAATATATGTACAATTGAACATACACATTAAACAGAACACAGGGTATCCACCCATTCAGTGACCTAGGCATAATTTGATGTTTAGAGTAATTTTAGGACTCTAAGTTGCATCTGTGGAAAGCCACCAATAATTTTGAAATCAAGATTTAAGATTAGCTGTAGTAGGATTTTATTTTTTCCTGCAGCAGTTCTCAAGTGTTTCAAGTCATCTCTACGCTTCCTCCCCACCCCATACCATGGCTATGTTAGCCAACTAGATGCTATTATTCTCATCCCAAATCAAAGGGAAGGAAAAGAAACCAGCATCTTTGAAAAAATCTGTGTTAATTCCCCCCCTGCCCGTTTTAAATTTGGTCCTGCCTTTTCTTAATTTTGCGAGGACAGAGCAGAGTAGATTTACTGTCAGTTATTTATAGGGTGATTGTCTAAAGACTCCTGTTAAGTTAATTCTGTCAGTGACTCCTCAGAATAGTTGAAGAACAGGACAAAATTATTTTAGAAATCATGAAGATACCAGTAAGGAAATGTATTTTCAAGAAACTGGATATCACCGTATTTCTCATCATATTTCTCTTCATTTAGATGAAGGATTCGGTCATTGAAGGAGGAAGACCAGTATTCAACTTTTTATTATTATCAGTAAACAAGTATTTCCTTTCCTAACTACCTATTTTTGGGGAATCTTTCTGTTCTGTGTAAATTATTTTACCGTGGTGAATATTTTATCTAGATTTAAAAGCAGAAAGAAACTGGGGAATCTAATTGTATTCAAGCTGTCATTTCAACAGTGCTGTGCCCTTGTATAATTTCTGGTTTATAGCATAGACTTTCATATGGTATCAGTTACTTCAGAACACCCTTAGAAGTATTTGAGTGTAATGGTCTTCGTGGAGATGGTAGTCTGATGATTTGTTTTTGCAGTTACTTTCTGTTACTGCTGTTTTCCTTAAAGCTGTCTCTGCGGACAGAGGATGAGAAGGGGCACAATGGTGCCCCTCGGAGCTTAAGTAAAATACTCAGACAGTAAGATTTTCTATCACTTGCCTTGCCACAGAAGATGGTAATACAATCTGGCATCTAGGATGTTGTAAAACAAAGACAGTTCTACTGCAGTCATGTATTTATGTTCACCAAACAGCTGTGTGACCTGTTTAGGAAAATTCTTATTTTTGTGATTGAGCGGTCCCCAGCCTGCTTTTAAATCTTATTTTTAAACTTTTAAAAATAACTAGAAATCTGTAAAACTCAGGAAGATTTTATTTTGTATCCCAAATTGCAAGGCATAGATAACTTAGGCCTTTAATTATAATCCCCCATCATAATTTAGTTAAATTACTAACTACTGCTGTGTTTTAGGATTAAAGGCCTGGTTTTTCAAGGTATAAAGTACTGAGTCCCTTTGAATTGATACGAGGGGAGTTTGTTCAAGATAACCTGCTCCTGCTTCAGACCCTGTAACTACTGAGTGAGCCTGCTTTCCTTTTGAAACACAGAGTGATTTTGAAACCAGGCCAGGGAACCAGAACAGGGAGCCTGGGTCCTTTCTGGCTTGAGGGAATTGGTTCGTACTGGTTGAAAGGTTCTGGATCAGATGTGTGGGAGCCCATGATGTCAGTCCCCACATCTGTGTTGCTGACGCAGACATAACAGTCCCAACAGACAAAAGGCAGCTGAGTATTTGATGGCTTTGGAGAAATGTTTTTTTGCCTCTAGGCATACTAAAAAAATATTGCCCTGGAACCAGCTTTATACTTGTTGCAGGATGTTCATCAGTGGGACTCTGCTATGGGGTTACATACAAATGAGTTTACATTGATCAGTGCCACTGAAAACCCGAAATAGGTGCTGCCATGTAATTTGAGGAATTGTTAGTCCATTTAACTGAGGTTCTTGTGGCCATTCACAAGTGTTTAAGACTTTAATATGTGTTATGTTCTCAGCCAGCAAGTCAAATTCTTTGTATTATCACAGTCCTGTAGCTAGGAATCTTTCTTTCCAGAGTTCCTACACTTTGCACAAAAGCAGATATTGCCATTGTTGTGTATACTTCGTTCCCTGCCTTCATTTGCACAGATGCAAATATTAGTAAGGGAGAATAATTTCCTGTTTCCAATTTTCTTTCCTTTAATGTAGAGAATTTCAGAAAAAATCAATTTGTTCTTTTTATTTTTAAACACCTGTACAAGCTCTGCGGGTATCCTTTGAAGATTTAGAAATATACTGAGATGTCAACACTTGTCTATTAGCAATTTAAGACTGCCGACATTGTAAAACCCTTATAAAGAATGTTTGAAAGGTTGTTTTTTTTTCTTTTTAAAGTGTGAGTCTTATTCTGATTTTTTAAGACATGAACACTGATGTTGCTAACATCCGAGGACTTACATAAAATCTCTTTCTAGAAGACTTTTCTACTTGGAACAAGGTGACACAAAAATTATAAAGAATTGCTTATAGGATGGAGTGTGAACGCTCTGTTGCTTGTACCAGAAACTGGATGTTGGGGTAGAGATCTCGTACCTCAGCTCAAGAGATATTTTAAATTTCCTGACAAATGGTGAATGATCATTGATGCTGCGTGCAGCAACATTAGGAAAAAGAGTGATTGTCATTATTTGTTGAAGCTGTGTTAAGGGAACACAAAGAGCTTGACAGAAAGAGATTGTTAGGTCTAGATAAGACCTGAAGCATATCACTTGTTTTCTAAATAGAGAATTACCTGACTAATAGCAAAAAATGTCAGTCATTTTGCTCTAACTGATGTCCTTGTGTCAGACAGATATGCAATATTAAACAGTCTGAGCACAACTGTGCCTTGTTAGTAGCAATGTCAGCAAGGTAAAAAAGCTCAGAAAAAGATTAATAAAAATATCCTGTCAGACTCTATTTTATATAAAGCTGTGGTATCTCTTGAGATAACCGTATGCCCATTGCATTTTCAGAATGCAGCAGAAATACCTCCCACTTAAACATTCTCCCTCCTTATTTGTTCCCCGGAGATACACTCTGAGATGAAAAGACACCCTATTGACAGCAGATCTTCTTGAAAATTATGGATGTTCCATTCTATTTGTATAATGCTGAGAAGGGGCTGGATTAGTCTGTCTTCAATCTCTGGAAGTTGCTGACTTTTTCTGCATTTGGGCAGAAATTTCACGTAAGTGAGGAAACTCACATAGCAGTCTCTACCGTCCTGGTAATCTAAACTCACAGAGAGTGTTTTGTCATAAATTTAGCTGACAGGCGCATATTGGAAACGAAGCGTATAATTTTCAAAACTATAACTAGACTATTTTTTGAGAGCAATATAAATTCATATTTTGTGCATATTTTGGTTTATATGCATTTCCATTATTTATATATTAAAATTAGATGTGCACGATTTCCAGCCTTATTATTTTGAATGGTTATTAAGAAATGTTGTTATGAATTATGTGTTATACAATACTTTGGAGTAAAAGGTGATTTTCATAATGTCTTTTCCCAACTTACAAATAACTTTTTTGCCATAATACAAACATGCTAGCAGAGCAACATGATAGATGTCTCTTTAAGTATCGTAGTAAAAGAAAATTACTTGTATTCAGAGGCTGTGGATAGTTTATGTTGTTTTGGACCCATTTCCCAAGCAGTGATCGGAAACAGATTACAATAACAATTATACAGTCAGAAGATGCAATATCCATTTCTGTTTTAATTGAGTGAAAGAATAATAAAAACATCATTAAGAAAAATGGGTTGGACCTGTCATACACTCTACCAATTTTTAGACTTGGAGAAAATGCAAAGTAACAGAAGTGTGAGCTTTTTTTTTTTTTAAAGTTTTTCCTTTTTTTCTTTTTTAATAGTTTGTTCCTCGAGCTTGAAGTCTGGATGGTAGACTTTGTATGGGCTCCTGTGAACAAGTATGCCGTAGGTTAGGTGTACTGCCTGACAGTAAAGCTCAAGTTAGGCCTTATGTGAATATCTAAGCATGGCAGAATAGTGAATGTAGTGTTCGAGGCTTCCTAGTTATATTAATATAGTCCTGGGGTCACAGTGACCTGTCAAATAGATAGGCTCAGAGAGTATCATGGACAGGTAGAGAGTAGCAAGAGAAACTTATTTTTCTTTTAAAATAAAATAGATGTACTAACTTGGGGGGAGGAGGGATGTGTTGTTTGTGGGGGTTTTTTTGCTTTGGTTTTTTTTTTTTTTTCTTTTTTTTTGCCTCTCCGAACCTCTCTATGGACATGTATCCTAGTTAGATTGTTTGGTCTTTTAAACTGTCACTAGCTGGGACTGACTCTTCTGTGACTCTTTAACTATCTCACCATCTCAGTCTTCTCATTAAGACCCTGTGGACAGAAAGTCACTATGCTGGACAGCTCTACAGCTGAATTCCGGTCTCGCCATTTTCCCTGAGGCCAAGTCCCAGAGCTGTTAGCGGAAGTGTCCTTTCTTCTGTGCCGTATGTGGAAAGAGAGATCTTCTCCACAGTAGCCTTGGTGACAGTTGTGTACCATACCACTTTATACATCAACAATGGCATCCAATGGCAAGTGAATTGGGAGCCAGTTCATCCAGTGGAGAGCAGATGTAATCCGCTTTCTTTGGCTAACACCTCTCAGTGAGCACATACATTTGCACTATCAGAAGTACCTGATTCTTCAGTGTAGTTCTGTGTATGTCATGTTGTAGCAATTCAGGCTCTTGAGCCCCAAAAGCATGGATTTCTGATGCTTGATGAGGAAATCCATGCACAATGGGTCTGCCAGTCTGTAAGTCCTTCCCACTTTCTCTCCAAAATATGGCTAATGTGCTGAAGAAAGTATATGCACTCTGCACACCTGAGAAAGAGGATGCACCTGTTAACTCTTGTTCCTCAGCCTTATGACTCATTGGACAAAGTAGTAGTTACTAAAAGCTGTTAGATGAAGGTGACCTGATGGGTCATAAAATTAAATGTTCATAAAAGAATAATACTTCAGTGGATAATTGTCAAATGTGTTTCATCTGTGAAAATGTGGATTGCCTCCTCCCACAGCTCTTCATCTTATGTCCTTGGAAAAGAAGGAGTGCAAGAGAACACCACTCTCTCTGCCAGGACGTGAGGTGTGGAAGGTTGGAGTTGTGAGTAGAGGACAAGCCCAGGGTGCCAGTTCCTGGTCCATAATGGGCCATGGATGCAGTCTGGCTGAAGTCCTGCTGCACAGTGACTGGTGAAAGGGAGATGTTGATTGCTTTCTAGGGGATGGAATGATGGAGCACCACCTGCCCTTTCCTGGTTGTGGTTCTCTCCTCCATTCATTTTCTCACTGAAGATCTCATGAAGATTTCTGTGTTCTCCTTGTACCAAAAAAATACCATCTAATAATTATGTTGCCATAGCAGAGCTGAATCCTCACTGAAAGCATAGCAGGAGGAAGGGCTCCATTGATTTTGATGACATTTATTCTGAGACAGTGTTCAATGTGGCTTGTCCTATTTTGTGTATACTTATAACTTTTGTCCATAACCAGTTCTGCCACATCTGTTAACATTGTTACTTAGAAATTAGGTTTTCCGATGCTGCCAGTATTTAAAAGAAATGTGGGAAGGAGACAATGGTTCCAGATCCATTCAGCTTCTCTTACAGCTGGAGCCTGCAACTCTAGGGTCTTGGACATGGAGATGTTGGTGCTGTAGTTACATTAGTCTCTTTGCCAGCTATTTATTTATTAATAGGAAGAAGGAGTGGTATGATTTCTTTTCCTTGCTAGGGGGTAGTTCACAGAGGAATGGACACAGAGGAGAAAAGAGCATATTGATGCGTCCCAGTGGGGATCCAAAAACAGACCTGAGTGTGTTCATTAAAATGCTTTCACTAAAAGATGATTTTTTACTTCAAAAATTACATAATATGGCGGCGTCTGCTTGCACCAGTGGAGTTGAGGGCTTATTAGTGGTTCCAGTTTCCAGGGTTTAAAAATGTTGGTCATAAAATTAATTCTGTGTGGAACTTGGCCTAGAGAGTCTTAATCATTAGGTGAGTTTTGTTATGTAGTTGAGAGCAAAACAACAGAACGCAGTCCCCTAAACCAAAACCCCTACCTGAACCCTAAACTTACCTTGTAAGTTGCAGAAACCAAAACCTGAAACTTATAGAAAATTAATGGTTTAAGATTATTTTTATAAAAAAAAACAGTTTAATTTTAAAATATTTCCTTCACCAGTTTTCAATGGAATGAGTGTATTTTCCTTTAGTTCATATTGTTTAGTACTGGTGAGGGTAATTTTTTCTTCTTTTTTAACTGTGAAACAAAGTGAAATAACTGAGCTGTTTCATTTATGAGAAATACAGCTGTAGTGTCTAAAACTTTGCCTTTTGAAGAGTAATGGTTGGAATCGGTCTTAAGAGCCTTTTCCAACCTAAATGATTCTATGATTCTGTTGTATGGATTGGAAAGGCAGTGTGTGGTTCTAGGTGAATGCATGATGCTGGTATTCTTGTATATCTAGGGGCATTACTGCACATCTGGAAGGGGTGGCTGTGATGGGCTAGAACAGCAGATACATTTTTTTGTGCTACCTTCTAAGTCAGGCTCCATTAAAACCATATTTTGAGATCTAGGTTACCATTGCCCTCACTTTCCATTCATGTAGGTGGGGAGCTGGAGGTGCTTTGCTCTTCTGTTTAATTGCTCCATGCATGGCTGTTCCTGGTTAACTGTGTAGCAAAAAGCCCCACTGGCTGCTTGCTTTCTTGCCCTTCTGGACCCAACCCAAGTGTGACAGATTCCAAGTTTGGGTTGAGTTAGGTGCAACCATTTTTAGCAAAGGGGGTTAGTTCCCAGCAGCATCTGATGCACATTGCCTGACAAAAGGCCTCCACTGCTATAACTCTTCTGTCCCAGGCATGCAGTAGGAGAGGGTGCTTTAGAGGTAAATACTTCATGTGCCTCTCTATTTTTCATTTCTTGCACATCTCAGCACATGCTCTGAATACAGCTTTTCTTCTGTACCATTTTGTTTTTTGAGAAACTCAAGTATTATCAAATCAAGTTGTGAGTTTCATAATGAATTTCTGTGGTGGGATAATAGTCTGGAACATTTTGTGTTAAATGGTTACTTCAGCTAGGAGAAGTATTCTTTGGCTAGTTAAACTGTCAGAAGCTGGGGATGTTTGCAGAGACGTTAGTGACTTCTTTATAAGATTTCCTAAGATCTGGGATAGTTGTGATGGTTGGGAGACTGAAGCCACAGGAAGGACTGGAAGCTGAAGAAGGATGTAAATAATATCTTGTGGTTTGCATTTGCCATTGACTAAAATACAGTATGTGGAAATGCATTTCCTGCCTACAGATTTATTGAATATGTAAAACAAGAAAAAATAACTGAGGAGGAGAAAGATATTGTCCTTAGTCCTACTTCCTCTGGCCCTCCTAAGAAGAGAAATTCTACAATGTAATGTTATTTAAGATTATTTTGTTTGTTTGGCAAATGTTGTATTAAAATCATCTGATGACTGAGCTCTTCCTTACCAAATTGCATCCTGGAACAAATTATTTGCAATGGGCTTATAAACCCGTGAGGAGCAGGAGTTTAATGGCATCACATTACTGGTTGTATGCAAAATCAGTTCTCTGGTGTTTTGTGTGGAACACATTGAAGAGCAGAAGATTAGCAGAAAGTAAGGTCTTTGTTTTTAAACAAAACCTTGTGCTGCGATGGAGGTGCTTTTGTTTCACACAGGATTGTCTGGTTGCACAGATCCTGCTACTGGCTTCTGTAGATGACATGGAGGCTTCCTGCTGGCCTGGGCTTGTCAGTGTGCACACACAGCTTTCTTCACGTGGTTCCCAGTGGTTAGTGAAACAACTGCAAACTCGTTCCTCCAGACCCCATTAAAAAAGATTTACAGTGGAAGAATTCTCAGTCTCGTAATGAGTGTTGTTAGCTGGTGCTTGATACGTAAAAGGCTGAAACGGTCCACGTACCCAAATGAAGCATTTATTGAAAATAAGTGCCAACAGCTTATATTCTGTCTGACTTTATTATATTTATAATTTATGGGGTATCTTGAAAGTCATCCTCTATAGACGTGACTAACCCACGGTGAAATGTGTGAGCTCCATCTCTTCCACCTCATCCCTGAACTGCAGAGGCACAGGCTCAGCTTGGGATCTGCTTCAGGCATCAGCGTCCTGGAGTGTGAACAGTCATGAAGGTGAAATGTCCTGGGCAGCCTCTCATTGCCTGTCCTGTATCCACAGAATTTTCTAAGGAACAGTTCGCATCACCACCAGCTACAGTACTCTGTCATTTAAATAGTGCCATTTTTTCAAATATTGTTTGGTGTCCTTCCTTTCAGAAAAACAACCAAAGCTAAAACATTTCACAATGCTGTTGATTTTTGCTCGTTATGAAATTATCTTCTCTCATTATGTGACCTTATGTGACCTTGAAAGTCTTGTCCTACTGAAGTGATTCTATCATTCTGTTTCTTCAGCTCACTGAGTCTTCAGTAGAACCCTCCTGATTATTAGCGTACATGCTAGATTTTAATTTCTGATCCCTTCAGGATTTACAGCCTACCTTGGTTTGAAGAAATAACACATGGATAGCTTCAAAGCTTCACCATTTTTTAAGTTTTTCTCTTTTTTCTTGATGGTGATATAAAGTTTTTCAGAACAGGAATCAGGGATTTATACTGCTTTAGGATGTAGGATGGCCATCTTTAATGCGGAACTTCAGTCCTTTCTGAATAAAGGAAAGCTGTCAAGTGATATTTGACTTTTCAGTCAGAGCTGCAGCGTGTGAGGAGGAGAACCGTTAAACTTGTGCTGCATGGGTGCTAATTTCTGCTTTTTAAAACAGTTTTCCCAATTCAGAATAATTTTTCAAATTTGTTTAAAAGAAAGGTAAAGAGAGTTTTAATGTATACGTATAAAGTATATTTTAGGTTGGCTCTGCTGCAGTGTGAAGAGAAATAAATAAATGGACTGCTTTCCCTTCACTGCCTTTGCTGGAGAAAGGGCTCTTGTCTAAAGAGAAAACAGAAGCAGATTAGGTTCAGGAAATGTTTGTAGTTTGATAGCTTCCCTTGGTTAGTGCCTGTTGTGGAAGTGTGCTGTATTGCTAAATATATAGAATCTTAATATAGATGATTTCCTGAAGACAACCTGTGCTTTGCTAATTGAGCTTCCTAGTTTCTGTCACAGGGTGAGGGTCTCTTCTTAGAAGCAGAACTGAAGTTGCCCACAATTGAATGGTTTGAGATGTGCGTGGGAATAAACATTTGTAGAATCTGCACTTGCTGTTATCTACATTTCTTTTTCTCTCTAAGCTAGTCTTTGCAATACAAAGAAAAGAATGAGCCGTATTGCAATCTATTGCTAGGGAAAATGTTTTCTGCATTCACAATTGAAGAGTTTTCAGTAGTTTATAAATTTTCAAGTAAATAGCCTGGTTTTTGAATCCCCAACCATAGAAATTTACTTTATCTTTGGGGGAGATTACACTCTGTGTGTGTTGTCTTTAAAGAAAACAAAAAAACCCAACCATCAAACAAAAACCTAAACCCCCAAATCAAAACAGCAATAACAAAAACTTTATTTTCCATTTTATTGATTTGATAAAAGGCTCTCCACTGCAGAATGATTTCTTTTGGATTTAGCACCACCATTTGATCTCAGTTTTTAATAGTTTTGGTAGGTTTCACTTCCAGAAGAAAACATGCTTATGCTGTGAAGTATTCCCACTAGAAATCTGTGAAGTCTTAAAACCTCATATTACTCAGGGTTAAGAACTGTCGTCTTTATTAATTCCCTGCTAGACAACCCCTGTACAGTAAATCTTTCTATAACACCATGCTGTTGAAATTAATCAAGCTGATGTTTGGAAATAGTTCAAATTAGATTAAATTAAATAGCACCTAGATGGGGCTCAAAACCCGTGCTGATGGAAACATATTTTAATTGAAAAGGACACAATTTTATTGGTGCCTCTTATTGGCTGATCTTCATATTATACTTATTAGGACATGAAAGTGCTGCTCCCTATTTAAGGGCTGGAGAGATGGGTGGCTGAAATAATTTATCCTCCTCCTCAGCTTTCTGTATCCTTTTCCTTCTTTGCTTTAAGTGCCAAACCTGTGATGATTATTTGGAAATGAGCAAGGTGTTGAAGTTCACTGCTGGCAATATCACATCTATTGCTTGATCTGAAGCTTGATCTGCACAAAGTGACATTTGCAACTGAACAAAAGAAACAGCGCAGGACTTGATAATATTTGCTCTTTCCTGTTCCTTTTAGTTGACTGTGAGAAATTTTCAGCTTTTATTTGTAAATCTTGCAACTGAAAATGTTTTCCAGGAAGCTGCATTACTGGAGTAATGTAATGCTTACCCAGCTTCAAGTATTTTGTAAAAACAATTGTTTTGTGCAGCAGAGTGTCCACAGTTTCCACTTTTTGGATGAAGTACCTGCTTATCTTTCCTTAATTTTGAAATGGACATGGAGGAGAAAATGTGGATATGGACACATATTTCATATTTCTTGAATACATATTGAATTTCTAAATTTCTCTGCCCCTTAGAAGTGTTTCAGCAAAAACAAAAAAAAAAAAAGGCAACTGTTTCCATTGTCTTCTCTGCAGCTTTTCTGTGAAAGCAATATCTCTGATTGCTTTTAAAAATACACATTATGTAAAGGCTAACCATTCTGTTCTTCTGGGTAATAGTGGGAACAGTTTTTCTCTGCTCTCTTCTATGGATTAGAAGGAATTCCTGTTGTGTATGGATGTCACTGTAAAAGTCTTTATGTCTTGTTTAAAAGCCTTTAGGTCTTGTTTAATGTTCCCCCAGCCTTTTATGCTGATGCTATCTATGTGGGGTCAGAGCTCTGTGAGAAGCACAAAGGAGCTGCTTATAAGTCATTTAAGTCAATTAACATCAATGAGAAAAATTCTTTTGTATAATTTGTGATCACTACTAATGTTCTGTGCACATTCCAGTGTTGTGTTCCGCCTTTAAAGAATCAAACCGTTTCCTTTTTAGCCCTCAGATTACCCCTTGTTTGTCCCTGTGTG
The DNA here is from genome assembly GCA_013400935.1 of Turnix velox. Taxonomy (NCBI): domain Eukaryota; kingdom Metazoa; phylum Chordata; class Aves; order Charadriiformes; family Turnicidae; genus Turnix; species Turnix velox. Next base: position 478,902 of record VZTY01026703.1, read on the forward strand.
GCAGTGGGTGCTGTGTGCCACGTACTGCGAGCTGCACAGCATCGCTCCCTGCAGTTTCTCTCTCAGGCTGGAAAAAGGAAGGCACGGTAGCTCGGTGCAGGAGGGACCTAAGCCTTTTCTCTACCTAAGCATGGGAGAGGGAGGATGATCTGGCCGATCAGGCATTAGGGAAATTGCTGAGGAGTTTCAGGGTTGACAGATAAAGCTGGCTTGCGTTGCTGTGGTACTGCATGTGAGGCTTCATTACGGATGCTTGGGCTCCTGCTCTCTGAGAACTGCGGTAGGTTCTTCAGCTGGAATGATAGTGAGCAGCAACCAAGTTGCACCTCTCTTTTGTGAGGGCCCTATGCTGAACTGGAGATGCGTTATATGCATCTAGGAGCAAGGCATTGTGGGTACTACTGTGTAAAGAGTGTGTTGACTTTTGGCTGCATGTGGTTTTTTTCTTACGATTCCAGTGTATTGAAAGTATGTTAATTTCTTTTCAGATAACATCAGGAAACAGAGAAATTTGAGGCAATAAATACATTGGAGATATTATAGCTTAACTCTCCAATGAGAAATAGGGGGCAAAGCAGATGGAACTTCCTTGGAGTGTTATTTGCTTGGAAATAAGCTGAAGTACTGTTCTTTTTTAGTAAAATAGGATTAGTGTTGAGATTTCAGATGCTGTAACGAGAAACAGGAGAGTGGGTCAGCAATAGCAGATGTGGTAACCTGCCCTTTGCTCTCTGTTTTTAAGGGACTAATAGTGGCTTATCATCAGTTATGCTGGGTCACTGGGTTCAGAGATATTTTTGCAAAAGCTGTTTCTGTAGCACGGGCAGCAGGAAGGGGCAGGAAAGTAATCATGGGCAAGAATCCCTTGGGTCCTTTGTGCCACCCATGTACAGCATTTAGTTCTAGCATTTGATTCCTTTTTGCACTGAGACACTAAATGATGCTTGTGGAGAATAGGTGCAGCTTTTGTGCTGAAAAGTCAGAAAGGCTGTTGTGAGTCAAGGGAAGCATCCAATAGGATGATAAAAGACTCTTGTAATTTTGCATTCAGAGCTTTTTTGTATTGCCAAAATACATTTCACACAACTGATAGCACAGCCTCAGCATTTGGCCAAGTAGCTTAATCTTTTGTTAAGACATTAATAGCCCCATCAGAGGTGCTGTGGCAGATGACAGGATGCTATGACGGGAGGGAAAATCAGTTGCTTACAGAAGTTGAATTTCACTTTAACTGGTTAAATGATTTATGGACAAATATAACTCAGTTTTTAACCTTTGATGGGAATAGAAATTTTGCACTGGTTTCAGAGGAACAGGGTCAGCTTTGCACTGTCTTTTTAGGAAAGCCTCTAGAGTTTGGTGGTTTTTTTTTCCCCACAGAGTTTTATTTTTTCCACCGTGTGTTAAAATTTAGCTGCTTGAACTTGAAAAATGCAGTAGTTTAACCAGGAATCAAGCAGTGAAGAGGGAGCAGCATCAATGTGATGCCACAGCCTACTTACACATTACTGCAGGATGTGTTTTAAACAAAGAACTAAACCAAATCAAGTGGATGCTGCTGCTCGTAGCTGCTGCTGCTGGCCTGCAGCTAGACTGGAAGCCACTCCTTGCTAGATAGGTCACAAAATGAGAGTTGTGTATCTGGAGTATATTTTAAACAAATCTACTCTCTGCAAATTCAAGATAAGGAGCGCTCAAGTCCCATAGCAGTTGTTACTGGTATGACTGTATCTATTTCAGGGCTGAATAACTCTGAAGGAGTATGTAACTGTTGTTTTGCAGATACTGAATCTATGGATGGTGGAAGATCTTGAACACATTTTGCTGATTTTGTACTGAAAGAGAATGAAATACGTCTTTCTCCTGTTTATCCCTTAAGGTGGTGCCCAGCCTAGGAATACAGTGATTTTTCTCTGTCCTTTCATAAATACACTCAGTTATTTTTCATAGTTGTTATCGACTAGAAATGGTTCTATTTTATTCTGAAGAACAGGAGTGAGAGGTGAACTTTCTGTGAGTGTAATGAGCCACAGATATCACAATTGGAGAATGGCTTTAGGCTGTGATTTCTCTCTGCCTGAGTATTTTCTAGTTTATCTAAGGACTAACAAATTGTACATAACCAATTAATAAATTTCTGTGACTGGAGGTAATGTTTTTTCCTTTGTCACTCCTGACTACATCTTGGTCTGTAGCAGGCAGTAGGAATGGCTGTGCAGTTCTGTAGGTTTTCTATCTGTTCCATCTGTGCACTCCTCTGTGCACACCTTCAGAGGGCTTTCGGACTGTCTCCCACCAATCGACTTGTTTCTCTACTGTCTGTGGTATTGAATATCTTTAAGTTCATGCCCTGGCAATTTATTCCATTGATGACTTGATCCTGCAACCACAAAAGTAAATTCACAATAAAACAGAGCAAAATTGAATCCAGACCACCCCGGGAGTTTTTCATTTCTGTGGTTCTTCCTCATCCCTTATCCTCTTTCAAAGAGAGCTGTTCTCACTCTTCATACATGTGGCGAGAGACCAGCCACTGGCCTCACTGGGTCTGTGCATCCCTCCACTGCCAGCATAAGGTTATCATTTTCAGCAGGACTGGTGCAGGGTTATTTTCCTTGCACAGTGAGAAGACTGGCCACGGTCAGAAAATGTGGATATAAGCCTATGCCTGCCAAAACCCTGCATTTTGAACTACCCTCTGCCGATTCCTCCATATGTTCAGTGTGTGAAGAGAAGCAGAAGTGATGTTGGTGTTCAGATTTTTAAGTGGCTCAATGTGGAGAAGCCCATACCTGAAAGAATAGGGACATTCATGGAACCGTAGAAAACTTCTGCTATGTTGAAAAGGGCTTATTAGGAAATCTTGTTCGTCCTCATGCTGACTGTGATTCTGTTCCTGAACTGTTTTCTCTAGAGCTTTTAGTGTGGTTTTTAAATGAGTCAAGTGATGAGACTTCAGTATTTTCCTTGGAAAGAAAACAGAAGCTACCCCACAGGGAAGAAAAGCAGATTTCCACTTAAGATGAGCCTTCTAGGAGGTGTTTTAATTTACAGCTATAATCAGATATGTGACACACTTCTTGTTCCTCTCTTACTCATACTTTGTTGTTTTCTTTTTTTTTTTTTTTTCATCTAGGTTTGATGATTCCAGTCTTCTGTGTGGTGGAGCAATCAGATGCATCTCTTGAATATGATAATCGAGAAGAGCATGCCGAGTTCGTTCTGGTTCGCAAAGATGTGCTCTTTAGCCAGCTGGTGGAGACAGCGCTCCTGGCTCTGGGGTATTCCCACAGTTCTGCAGCTCAGGCACAAGGTATTCAACAAAGTTCTTTTTCCCCTTCTCTGTCCTGCCAGAAGGCAGCACCTGAGATTGGTTGATGTAAGGAGAAAGCAAGACATTCTGTGGCAAATCTTTGAAGTGGTTACATCAGTTGTGTTGATTGCTTAATCTTAAGCTAGGTGTACAACAAGCCCTACCTTGTTAGCCTGCTTAGAAAGCATTAGCTGGATCTTGTTGAAGTGTGAAATGTGGTGATAATGATCAGTCAGAATATTCATGATGTACTTGTTCTGTACCACAGGCAAGTTGCTGCTTCGAGGAAATCAGCACAGAAAAGCTGAATAGAACCACTAAGTGTACAGCTAGATGGTACCTGGTTTTCTTCTTTGTATCACAGCAGTTTTGAACAACATATAATATAAAATTGTACATTGTGTATAATGATTATATATGTATAAATACATGTTCTGTTTATGACCTATAGGTGTAGTGCTGAACCTACAGGCTGATTTATTTGCTTTTTGTTACCTTCTGTAGTGGTGCAAAGCCCTTTGTAAAGTTCTATAGTCCCTTCCACTTAAGAGATGATTCTCCCATAGAAGCAAAATGTTGAAATAAATGAAGTTTCCCTCCTTCTGCCCAAAATAGCATTTTGATAAAAGCCAAACTTAAAATTGTTATCTTGAGGGAGATGGACAATTGTTGGATTGGGAAAAATCTTTCCAGAACAAACTTTGCATTTCAAGAGGCATTTTTGTACTAAAGAGGTCATTTCAATGCTTATTCTTTTGGATGAGAAGCCTTTTTAAGTTTCATTTCATCTCCATGTCATTAATAAAAGCCTTGCACATTAAGAGTAGTTTAATAGGAATTTTTCTCAGGGATTTGTTTTTCACCTGTTGCTTGTAGTCATTTTGTCTAGCTAGGTATTTGCAGGTCGGAAGAGAGGGAGCAGTGGGGATGTTGAACCCAGGAGTCCCAGGCAGTGGTTAGTTAATAGAGCAGGGCTCCTTGTACAAGCTTCTTTCGAGCAGGGTGATAATGATTCATTTCCTCTGTCAGCCTCTGGTCTGTGAGAGTGGCCCAGGTTCTGCTCACAGGCAGAGCTTATCCCATGCACATGTATTTATTTACACAATGCGGTAACAAAAACTCCCTGAGAAGGTAGTTGTTTTGTTTTTTAATAAGAACCATTTCATGTCATCTTAGGTGTGTTTTTTTTTTCCTGAAAGTAAAAGGTCAGCGTATCCCACTGTTTCCATCCTGGTGAGCCAGCTTCCTGCTTGACAGCGCTATCCATCTCAGTTAACACAGTTGCTCAACGTGTTGCGAGCCAACATGTGGAACACACTGCAGTAGGTGGCCAAGATTTGATTCTTGGCACTTGAGAAGGGGAATGGGCTGTGCAAGAAGGCTGCTCCAAGGAGGCACGCCATTGAGTGCAGTGATCCACGCTGGCTGAGCAGCTCACTTGGGGCAGCCTTGCTTTTGCAGCATCTCTCCGTGGTGAGAAAATCAGGGTGGAGAAACAGATTGGCTCACAGGGGAAATTAGTCACAGTGCAGAGAAGGAATGGCCACTGTGTTTTTTAACTACAGGCTTTGATAATGAGCAGGTTCAGATACAAATCTGTCACTTGATGTATTACTTGGATAACTTGTTTAGAAAATAAAAGCTAAATCTCTAATTCTTGTAATTAGTCTGAAAGAAAGGCATTTTTGTCTTCAAGGCAGCAATTACCTTCCACTGGAAAACATCAGATAGTATAATACTTAGAAACTACCAAAAATACTTTCAAGATATCAAATCTCATACTTGGTCAGTTTATTTACCTTCACACCAAAGGACCGGTTCTCCAAAGTCTTTTATGTATCTCAGGCAAATACTGCATGTCATGCAGATTTTAAGATAGGAAGTTGATGCATGCAGCATGTTCTGTAGTACCTTGCTTCTGTGCTGGCTATCTGCAAGCTGAGATGATGTGCAGGCAGAGAGAGCATGCTAGTGGATCTCCTGAGATTGTTTTTAGCTTAATGAAAAAATTAATGGAATATTTGGCTGTAATCTGTCAGCTGTAGTTGGCAGAAACATGTTACTAAATTGTTGTTCTAAGGATTTACTTTGGAATACATTTTTCTGATATTATAAAGAGGAGAAAAATGGAAGCTCTTTGCTTTATTCATTCTTGTTGTAGGGAAAGTCTGCTTCTGTTCTAGTGCTTGGCATTGATTTAATTTAGCAATATATATTGATAGACAGTCACTTAGTTCTCCTTTATACTTTATGACCATCTGAAGGATCTGCATGAGAAGTTGAAGATCATAGGGTGCATTTTTCAAAATGGTAAAATTTGGAGCAGCATGCTGTACAAACCACTGACATGAACAGGTGTCCCAGTGTCATCCAAGGACACTGTAAATGAGAGCTTGTCAAAGCTTTTGTATTGTAAAGGCAGCAGCCCCAGGCTCCAAAGTGTCCAAGGATGTGGGAATCATGTCTGAGCATATGAGCTGCAGCCTCTGCTCTCAGCTGCACCTGATCTGGAGCCTCATGTACCGACTTATGGTCACTTGGATTGTAATGGACAAATCTTAGTCCACGTTGGTAGGTAAATTGGGAAGTCTTATCATAAATGATCTAGAGATAAATATGTACCAGGTGGAATACATGAAGGTGGCCCCGTGCCTCACTAGAAGAAGCTCTTTATTCCCATGCAGTTTGAGCAGGACACATTTATTCCACAAACAGCTGTTTGTGAATGTTTTTTGTTGATGGTGATGAGAACAGAGACTTTTCCAGCAATTGCTGCCCTTGTGAAACTTCCTTTTTCTGACAGCAGCTGTGAAAAGTCTTCTGGGGCAGCATGGGAATTCATTAACAGCTTGGCATTAGGGTGTGAAAGCTGGTGGTGTGAATGGCAACAAAGGTTTAATAAACATTTATATATTTTTCTTTCATCACTTGAGCCTACACCTGATGCTGAGGAACCTGCTACATGTGCCTTCCAGAGAGGAAAAGAGTGGTGCTTTAAAGGGACACCTGTTCTATGTGTAGCTTAATAAAATTTACATGCCCTGACACAATTTATTTTTTATTTTGTTGAGTAGGGTGTGCACAATGGGCCATGCAAGAGAAGGGGACTGGTAGGGGTGATACACTGTATATAGTCTGAGTGCAGGGGTCAAAGTAGCTGCCATGTGGAGTGGCCGGTGTACAGCCCCGCAGCTGCGGGAGCTGCTGTGAAAGCTGATTCACTCCATGATTTGGGGCGGAGGAAGGGCAGTGCTAGTTCGATGCATTTAGGAGGAGAGGCTGGCAGGGGTCAGCAGGAAAAACTGTAAAACAAGAACAAGTAACAGAAGAAGTTTAAGTATCTTGCCTTGCCATGTGGAGTTGCATTAGATAGGCAGGGAGGGGAGTGGTGCTCTCAGAGGATTGCAAGGTAGCGAGCTGAAGTCAGACAGCATCGTGCTGGTCAGCCTTGCCCTGCTGGAGTGGGGAGGAAGAGAATTTTGTGGAGTTGCCCTTGTAGTTAGCTGCAGCAAGAGAGAAAGTAGCCTCTCCTGACTGCATAGCAAGGAAATTAAAGCACAACAGAGCTCTCCTCTGCACCCATGAAGCGCATGGCTGGGACAGGAAAGAGCCCAGACTGCAAATGTGCTCATTTCCCTCAAGAGTCTAAATATGTGAGCTCAGCCCTGCTCTCTGCTGTTAATTGGAGGCTGCTTACGCTTGTGGCCTGCTTTTAAGTAGTGTTTCAAAGCAAAGACCAAGTCTGTTTGATAGGCTGACATTTAGTGATTGAGTGCAAACCCCAGGCTGCTGTGTGAGAGAATGTGGCAGGCTGAATGCTGGGCTCCTTCACTCTGGGTAGCCTTTGTGAGGCCAGTATGACCATTTTACAGCATTATAACCATGTGTACAAATATTTGAAGGGTGTAAATACCAGTGAGGGAGTGGATTTGCCTAAGCTGGTCCAAGAGGGTAGGGCTCTAGGGCAACTGGAAAGACCTCAGCAGATGATTAGTAGGGAAAGATCCTGTTAAGTATTCCCATTTGTACTGTCTCCAGCTTCCAACTGTCAGATAAAAGCAGAACATACCAGCTGGGGTATGTTTGAACTCACACAAACTGATTTTATATTTCTGTATCAAGAAAGATACAGCATGGCATAGTTAAACCTTGCTAACCTGTGCTTGATGTATGCAGCTAAGCTTGCTGGGACTGAGAAGACCAGATAAACCATTTCTAGAAGAGATGAAAGGGAGTGTTGTGGTGAGAATGAGAGGGAACCTGGATTCAGGTTTCTCCTGTGAACAATGGACAATAAATTACAAGGGTGCTCTAATATGGGATTTCCTGGCACCTCAGGCAAGTGCCCAGTGTGGTTGAATTGTGGTGTCCTGTTCATGTGAGTGACCTTCTAGCCTGCATTGTACTGACTTTAATGAAGGGAAGAGACACTGCTGAAACAATGATTTAAATAACAAATACCTACAAGTTACAAAATTTAAATGTTGGTTATTTCCTGTCGATGTCACTGCTGCTATTTTTTTTATTCTTTACACAGAGGTAGCACATTTGTCTCACTTAGCAAAGTTGTCAGGGCTGCTGTATTTCTCTTAACTCAAACTCTCTTGCTGCAGAATATGACTGCCCTCTAAACTAGTATGTCTTAAAGTAAAATAAGCATGCAATCCACCCCAAAACAACTGAAAAAACCAAACTAGTTCTTTTTGGAGCTCTTTTCAGCAGTTTGGTCTTATTCCATCTATAATTAACACCTCCTTAGGTTTAGCAATCTGCTTTTGTTCCCTCTTGCTTCTGTTTGGGATACTTCTTATGGATGGCCTCCACTTTATTCTCTCCAGTTTTGCAGATGGAATATCAAATCATTTAACAGTAATATATGAGAAGAGTACGACTCAAATGAACAACTTCCTTTAAACTCTGACATGCAGTGTCATGACTTGTCTGGGATTGACAAGCAGACCGGATTTCTTGCAGCAGTACTCAGCCATCCAGATAAAATTTTCCTTGTAAAAGCAGCTCTTTCTTGATCTGTATGTTCCTTGAGTTGTATTCTTTGTCTTTCTCCCTGATGTTTGAAGAAAGTGAGCTGAGTACTCCTCAAATATTTATTTCCCTCTCTATGTACTGACATTTACCAGCAAATCACTGTTTTGTCTACCCTACAAAAATTCATGACAATTGTAAGTGAAACACAATTACAGAAACCATGAGAGAAAGTCAGAATTTAGTGGAAATGCTGAAAACCTCTTAACTTTTTTTTTTTTTTTTTTTTTTTTTATGGGCATCTCAGTGTATGATGGACACAGAATTTGAAAGACACTGTTGTTAGAGGTTCAGCTTCTCCTGCCATTTCAATTAAAGCCCCAAAGTTCTCTTTAAACATTGCTCAGAATTGTTGAGAAGCCTCATGTGAAAAATAAAGAGGTAGGAACTGAGACTGGTTGTATTTGTAGAGATTACCAAAATGAGTGTTGGATTTCTTTTGGTGGAAAATCTGACATTAAAAAAACATGAGAATGTTATATCTATATAAAATGGAATATACTGTATGTTTTACTCATATGTAAACACATTTGTAATATATTTATAGTTTAATAGAGAATATAAGTACATATTCCATACATGTGTGTGTATATATATAAGGTATAATATATATGGAAATGAAAGATCAAAATCCAATTACTAAACCAAACTTCAGGTTACTTATCACCCTCATTCTCCATCTGTAGTGTTGTTTTAAGTAACCTCATTATCCCAACAACATTAACTCTAGCAAATACTTGATTCTTTGATCAACTCACTGTGAAAGTTCTTCTAACCAACAGACAGAATTTGTCTCTCTCTTCTTCACCCCTCTTGTTGGTTTGTGTACAAGTTGCCATGTAATATTTGCTATCTGATTCCAATATATTATTTACCGGATTCTTGTGATGGAATTAAACCTTCTAGAAGTAATAATCTATTTTTCTAGATGGCAAACATCTGGATAGTATAAGTAAATAGGTAATTTATCAGTGTTCGAACAGCTTAAAGGCAGCTAACCAAAAGTAGCTCAGCATTTCTGACAGCTGCTTTCCATCTCAGCTGAGGTTTGTGACTACATAGCACTGCTCATGAACAGGAGAGGAGGCAGAGGCAAAAGGGAGGAGTAGAGTGGATAGAGTGGCTTTTGATTTTCCCAATGAAATACCCTTTCTTCCTACCCTGCATGTCTGTGAGAATTTGCGTATCTACAGTGGGAATTTCATAGGACCTTAGAATGGTTTGAGTTCGAAGGGACCTTAAAGATCATTTAGTTCCAGAATCCTTGTCATGGGCATCTTTCCTGCAGGCCCCCTTTAAGTAGTAGGACACTGCTATATGTTCCCCTTGGAGCCTTCTCTTCTCCAGGCTAAACAGCTCCAACTCTTTCAGTCTGTTGTCACAGGAGAGGTGCTTCAGCCCCCTGGTCATCTTTGTGACCCTCCTCTGGACCTGTTCCAGGGAGCCCATGTCCTTGTATTGGAGGCTCCAGAGCTGGTTGGAGTACTCCAGGTGAGTGTCTTACAAATGGAGAATAGAGGGGTGGAATCACCTCTACTGACCTGCTGGCCAGGCTTCTTTTGTAGTTAGCTTTCTGGGCTGCTGAGTGCATGTTACCAGGTCATGTTGCGTTTCTCCTCCTCCTCAGGGCTGCTCTGAATCCATCCTTTGCCCAACCTGTATTTGTGCTTGGGATTGCTCTGACCCACATGCAGGCCATTAGTCTTGGTCTTGTTGAACTTCATGAGGTTGACATGAGCCTGCCTCAGACCTATCCAGGTCCCGGTGGGCGGCATTCCTTACCTCCAGTGCATTGACTGTTCCATATGGCTTGGTGTTGTTGGCAGACTTGCTAAGGGTGCACTCAGTCCTGCTGTCCTTGTTGCTGGCAAAGATGTTAAACATCACCAGTCCCAATTGTGACTTCTGAGGAAGGCCATTTATCAACTGGATACTGACCACAACTTTTTGAGTAGGCCCATCTGTCGAATCAATGTCTCCCCAGTTCAGAGCCCAGGATCTTGTACAGGACAGTCTCAAAGGTTTTGCACAAGTCCAGGTAGATGATGTCCATTGCTCAGTTTGGGGCCAAGTGCTTTGAAATGCATCATGTTTCAGTGGTGGTTCTGGGGGCTATAGTGGACTTACTGCAGTATCATTTGTTCCACACTTGTAGCAAATCAAACTCAGACTGTGCTATGAGAAGAAATCATTAAACCTTTTACTTTCTCTCCCCCTTTTGTTTCTGAGAAATACTGCTAAGGCCATAACAGCAGATTGGTGCTTCTGTTTGATGAGGGCTGTGTTTTTAGCACTTCCCATTTACTTTATGCTGCAGGGTGGATGTAAAAATATAATGCTGCAGGACAGAAGTTCCTTCAAGCTTCACTCTCTTCTAGGAAATATTTTCACATATTCTGCAATTTTTACAAGCCAGTGAAGAAATGCTGGGAAAATTAAGTCAGAGACTTTTTTGTGCCACAGCAATCCTTATAGTAGTTTGGGGTAAAATAAAAATCAGGTTCACTCCAAAAGCCTTGTATGTACTCAATTAAAAACTTAGACTACCATGTAATAAATTCTGATTTGTCTTGGCCCCCTTCCCAGCCTCTCAACTAAACCGACAAGCCCATAAACCTCTGATGTTTTGAGGAAAATTGGGTAATGATATTTATTAATTTTAGTTTAAAATAAATTTTTTTGTCTTTTCTTGCATGAATCTGATAATGATTCTTGTATTTAAAAAATATATTAAAATGGGAATAGATTAGATTAGACTAGCTCTTCCTCTGTCTAAAGAAGGAAAAAGAGGTGTTTAGCTAACAAGCTCAATATTTAAGCACTCAGTAGCACGTGAGGAAAGCAAAGCTTGGTGATAGATAACATCAGTTAGGGGAGCTTTTTTTTTTTGTCTTTATTTTTTCTTTATTTATTTGTTCTGATGAGATTTTTCTCATTCCCTGCTCTAGAAAAGGGAAGTGGTGTTTTAACCCTGTGGCACAAGGAGATGCCTTTTGCCCCAGCTGCTGATTGTCCTGCTCCATCTGCCTTCCCCACAGGGGCGCAAGGCTGAGACCACCACCAGCTGCTTCTCTCCTGTAACCTAGCAGAGTCAGGGCTCATCCCCCAGTTTGGCTTCTGCTTATTAGAAGCACACTTTCAGGATCTCCTGTCAACATTCGTAATGGTTATGTTGCCGGAGAGAGAAGAGGTCTTTCTACAGGCCAGTCTATCCAAAATCCATCTGTCATCAGTGCCACAGTCTGTGTCTTGCTGCACATGTCTAGGGAATTTGTTTGAGGATGGGAAGAGCATCGGTGCTTGCAGTGGGGTCACTTGCAAGTTCATGGAGTGAGGCAGCCCTTCTCAGTCCCCTCTAACCACAGGGACAAGCTATGGACAAAATCCAGTTGGTTTTGAAACTGAAAACTAAACGAAGTAAGGGAAAAAAAATTAAAGGGGGTAAATAAAAAGTGTTCCACGATTTAAAAAGGAGAAGAGAGAGGGCAACACATTTACTCCTGTTCTGTGTCTGATTGTCTTATTATGAATGATACTTCTGACATTGACAGCAAAGGTTCAATTCAGAGGTTTCTCACCACTGCCTGTGAACGTTGTAGAAGGTGCCCACTTTAATTCTCCTGTCCCTTACCAGAACATAAATAAATCTGTCAATCACAACTTTATTTGATGTTTGTGTCTTTTCATAGGGGTTGAATTTTACAAGGGCAATCTGCTCTCCCATGTTGTTTGTCACTGGAGGTCTGCAGGAGATTGAATTTCTAAACTTGTGGAATGGAAAAGAGATGAGCAAAAGACAATGCTGTTAGTGACCTCTTTTTTCCTACTATCCTGCCTACTGGAAACTCTCAGAGAGTATTGGTGAAGGTCCAGGCTGTGGCCAAGAGAAGTGGATGTCTATGTCCTTCTCCCATCCACTCAGCTGCTCGTTTATTTGGGTTAGCTTCTCTGTACTGGTGCAGAGAAGTTAGGTGCAGGGCTTGTGGAGGATAACTCATACACTTTTACTAGTCAAAGTGTTTGATTTATCCAGACAACTTAAAAAAGTTCATACAGATATGATTTTTAAGAAATCATTGCATCAAGTTGAATGAGAAGATGTGTTTTTCACTGGATATTTATGGGCAGTTTTACTTTCTACTTTATTCCAACAGAAAAATAATTCTTCTAAGATGAAGTAGCTGTCAATGAAACAATAAAGCTGTAGTAATCCTGGGATCTGAAGTTTTTATTTCTGACATTTTTACTTGCCAGTTCTGTATGTGCAGTATCACCTGGCTGTTTCCACAGTTAAAGAGTTAAATTCAAACAAGCAAGCTGGGAGGAGAATGTTAGTCAGGATTCTCAGCTAAATTGCTTTCATACTTTGTTTTTGTAACATATTTGCTGCTTAGCCACATTTTGGCCTTTTTCTAACAAAAATCGTAATGTGGGATGGCTGGTAGATAGTTCCTACTTTCACAGTGACAAATTCATGCTAGAAATGTCCTGTGGCATAGGGATTGTTAACTAATGGCAGTTTATCTGCTTCTGTGAGTAGGGTTTTTTTCTGGTACCAGTTATAGGCTCTATGAAATAGTCCGTGGGGGAAAAAAGTCTTTATCTTGTGTTGAAACTGAGGATGGACCAATTGCTTGAGGAAAAGCATAGATAATACTAAATCTTTTCAGGATCCTAGAAGGGGATGTTTAGGAACTATAGATAATACTAAATTTTTTTAGGATACTGGAAGGAGGTTTAGGTGAAGTTGTGTGCCATTCAACACGAGAAGATGGACATTTTGTGAAATGTTACTGTAGAATATATTTTAAATGTTCACTATTTAGGTTTCCATTTATATAGTTAGCATCAGTTACATATTTTTAAAAGTTGATGATGGATCTAAAAACTATATGAATCATGAACTTAAAGCTTCCTTTTTCTGTGCCTTGAGTGTGGAGGACAAGTCTTTTTCCCCTCCCTCAAAATGAAAGCTGTATTTATTTGCTTAAAAGAATTTGGTAATATTCACAAAGATTTATTAATATTTCATTGTGTAGCTTTTAAATAGAGGGCTAAACATATTAAGTTGTAGGCTTTTTTATACATCTGCTAAAAGAGCATAGCAACACCACATATTTGCATTTTTTGATGACTAAAAATCCCCCCTACCATAAATGTGTATGTGAAATTAAGAATTTAATTAAAAGATTAACAGCATGTACAGTACTTTACCATGTGTTAATTTGTTAAAACTCTAAAGATTTTTATGCTGTCTTCTTTGACACTATCAAAATATTTTCAGTGGAACTGGATGAACCTGGTCTCTTTATTATAAATTCATCTGCAGAGTAAGATGACTTAATTTCATATCTAATTGCATGAGGAATTATAAATTATCTTTTCCAAGAGACCTATGACACTAAAACACAGAATGAAGAAATAAAACTGATTTGTTCTAGTACAAATAAAGATATATGGCAGTGTTTTTATTACAGACACCATTTGTTTGGGTTGCGTGTCTGAATATTTTACAATAAGATACAAAGTGCTCTTTGTTGAGCAATCATTAAGCAGTGCATCGCAAGGTGTTTTACATCTAATTGCCATGAAATGAAGAAACCCAAATCGACAGAAGCTGGCTCCACCCATAAAATAAAATTCAGTGCGGAATGGATAATGTGTTTTATATGCATCCAGAGAAGTGGTGGGAGTGGGATCTACCTCTTACATCAAACATGCAACTTTCTTTTTGTTTGCAGAGGGAAGACCTGTTAATTTCAAAAGTGCGTTTTATCTCAGAAAAAGGTAACTGCCAGTACGCAAAATGGTCACTCTTGCTGTGTAAGATACCAGAGTGGTAAAGCACACAGGCACAAGAATAGTGGAGAAGTGTGACTGATGTATAGGACAGTGTTCTGCAGGTAGGCACTTCCTCGCTGTCTTGTTGCAGCCCCATTGGTGCCACGCAACCTGGGGGATGTGCTGGTGCTGCAGAGTTGGTGTTTTCTTCCCTCTTGGAGGCTTCTGGAGGAATCTTGAACAAATGCCCCTCCTGCCCTTAAAACACAAGCAGTAGATGTTAGAAACAGCTGAGTATTTAGCAGTATGATGTGATGTATTACTTCAGGAACTGAACATTACTCCTAAAGCCAAATTTTATTCTGTTTGTTGGAAGTTTAAAAGGGTTTACAGTAGACAAACTATTTGATACTGAACTGTGTCAATGCTGGTGACAAGGCTGTTCAAATATTACTGAAGGTCTATTTAACCAGCTTAACAAATTAATACTCTCCTGACCTTTTGAGGGTTGAATTAATATATTTATTGCAAGGATTATTCTGACATTGTATGATAGAGACATTCTTTTAGGTATTTATCCAGAAGTACTTTTATTATGAAGTTTACTGATACAAAGCTGCTTCTGTTAAGCTGATTGTTATTCCCAGATATTGAAAGACCAGTGCCAAATTATCTAAATCCCCATGTATCCATGCATTTATGGTTGTTTCTAGAAGGATGCCTAAAGGGAACTTCATAGAGAGCTTCCATGGCCTGGCTTAAGTGATTATGAGATGAAAACTGCAGTATCTATGATGAAGCATAGATTATACTTTAAAGGAAAATATACCTAATAGTCTAAAGTGATTTCAAATAGAAAGGTTAAGGAATATTTATATTCCTATAAAAAAAGATGTTTTTCCCCTTTCCTTTCTGTAGCTCTGCAGTGAAATTTCATTTTGCAAGGACATTTTGTACTTTACAGTTCTGAGTGTGTGTTTGTGCAGGAAAGTAGACAGGGAGAAAGGGAAAAAAAAAGAGAGTCAAGCAAAGCATGTCTGTGCTGTTTGTAGAAGCAATGACATGTCTCTACGAGGGAGAGCAGTGTGTTCTGGCAGTGTAGTAAGTGCCATCTCACTGTGGTACAACAACTCCCCTTTCACACTCTTCTCCTTCCCCTTCTTGTTGAAGTGAGGTTGGGATGGAACTGGGATGCACGGTCACAATACTGATTTTGTGGAAGGAGGAGCTGTTATGGAACAAAATTGCCATCAAACATCTACAAGGCTTCTCCTGAATACTTCTCTTTATCTGTGTCTCTAGTTTGTAAACTCTGATTTTGCATGTAAATGTGAAGGAAATGAAGAAATCTTAGCTGCAGATGGAGAAAACCCCCCAGTGTCTTGGTATTTTAAAAAATCCAGAATTAGAAGGAAATAAATTTGTGTAGCCGTTGCACCATAATAATGTGGAAAGACCTGACACAAAGCCACAAGGCTTTTTTCACAGATGCAGTTGTCTGGAAGACTGTGCAATGCTGTTTAAAAGGAATTACTTTTAACAGATCCAAATAAATGAAAAAAAAAATCATGTTTTCACCAAGGATTACATGATGGTGGTGATAACTCCCAGGGAATTAATAGACAGCATGTACTTTGTTTTCCTTTGAGTGCTTAGCATTTTCTTGAGATTTTATCTGGTCGTGTATCCAGGAACTGGCAGTGGATGCAGGCTGCTGTTAATTGAGCTGTATTTAGGACTATTAAAACCATCCTGTGTTCTGAATGGCAAGATGAGTATCTAAATTTGCAATGTAGCTGCAGTGTGCATATCCTCTAGTAGACAGACAACCTCTCACCCATGTATTTTTAGATTCAAAATGTAATTGGTTTCTGAAGAAATAACTTCTTATAGTATTAGTCTTTTACAGAACTGCAGTTATTTTTTGAGAGCAGTTGTGAGGTGCAGTTTGTAGCTTAACAGGAGGAAACATGGAATATGATTTCATTTTGGCATGGATTGTTTGCCCATTGAGTCAGGCTTTGTGCTGTAGCAGCTTTTGTACAGAAGAAGGCTGGTCCTGCTTTCCATTGATATCATACAGTTGCTGAATGTCTTTTTACATCTAGTAGGTTGTGTGATGATTATTCAGGGTGAAGATGCTGCTGTTTGATATGGAGTGTGATGACTTTATATCTGGAATTAAAAAAAATCCCTTAGTTCCATTCTTGCTGAATTAAGTCTTTTATATAATGTGCTTTATAGAAAAAGGGCCATGTTTGTACAGAAGGAGATGCCAGAATGCTAATAGCAGTACAGTAGCTCATCTGGATGGGACAGGCTTCTGCAGCTATTCTGAAGCAAAAACAGATTAACCCTCTTGACGTTTTCTTTCCGATACTCCTGAGGCTCTTGGTGAGGGGAGCTTCAGCTTCTCTTAAAAAATTTACTATCCTAGAAGATTCCACCAGAATCTTGTGAGCATGATCCTGTCTTTGGCATGAGGATATGGAATAGAAAAGAATCCAAGCATTTTAATTTTCTGAGGAAAAAGAGGAGCTGACTGTTAACTGGGATATGGTGTGCAGGCGTGTGACAGTGTGATCCTGTATGGGTCTGTGCTGCTTTCAAACATGCCTGGGCCTACTGTGACCTTTTGTTATTCCTAAGCCTTTGCCACCAAGTGCCAGTGGAGGATGTGTGTAAGTGGGGAAATGAGAGAACTAGGTCTTAGAATTCAGTAGCAGATTTAAATTAAGCAGAAACCTCAGTATAGTATGAACTTGTAAGGCTATATGCATGCTGTGACATGTGGCTGGACCATAGTCATGCTCAGCAAACCACTGAATATTACAGGACAGTTCATATGTTTTCAAATTCTTCCCAGAAAAAAAAGAATTTCAATACTGAGTAATATTATCCCATTCCTACTACTAGCAGCACAGCAATTTGACCTTGCAAAAATAGCAGATTAGATATTTCCCTGAAACTACATGCGCTGTTTAGTGCCTGACTGATACTGTGGCAGAGGGATTGACAGAAACCTGGGCTGAGAGTGACTTGAGGGAGCTAATGGAGTTTAGCAGAGGTTAGAAAAAAAGCAGCACTTTGGGTTAGATATGCTATGAAGAGAGAGATGGGAAAGCAATAGGGATGCCAAGCAAGAACCGTGAACATGGCTTTTTGAGCCAGGAGGAATCTAGGCTGACAATTTCATACGGGGTTTTGTTTCTTTTTTAGGAAGAACTAAGAACAGAAGTGGAAAAGCAGGTAGTAGTAGAGATAATGTCCAACCTCTTAAAGCTTAGGTGTAAGGTGCATGTCTCGGAGGCAAATATTCCTTGCAATGGAATGGAATGACAGAAATGGAACTAGAAGGGTTTGTCTTGATGTGAAGGCTAAGTGAAATGCAAAAGTTAAATGGGAATCCAACTGTGTGATGTAGATTCCAAAATCAGCACATGCAATGCTGTTAGTGTTCATAATTGTCGGTGTGGTGCTGTAGCTTCAACAAGTAATTCTTTACAAGAAAACTAAGGTGATTTTTAAGTTACAGCAGTGTAAATAAAGTAAAATGCTTCTGGAGTCAATGAGGTTTTTCATTTCCACTGATGCAATTGAGAGCAGAGGGTGAAACATGATTTTTATTTCCAGACATATTGCAAGTTACATTTCACGCTTGTTCTACATGAAGAAGTAAATAATCTGTTGGGAGGCAGGTTGGTAGCATAGGTAACACAGCTTTATCTTGAGAATTAGCAACTTCTGCTGATTGTTTGCAAAAGTTTTTTTTGGGGTGTTCCACCCACATGATTTTTCAGCTGTGTCTTAATATGGAAAACTAAACTCACTGCAGCCATTCTTGAGTGAGCTGCAGATGGGATAGGACAAAGCCATTTTACCATCAAATATTTCTCCTTATATTAAAGCCATCCATTTGCAGGATCATTTTAAAAAAAAATCTTCAGAGCCATTTAATTATTTTTTATAATGCATCATAAAAGCTTTGGTTTAGGCTCCTGGTTGTTCTTGGGTATTCTCTTTAGTACTCTGTCACAGACACTGTGACAACAAAATAGAAAACACCTGTAGGAATCTTCCTCCCTCTGCAGAGCCATGGGGAAAGACAATCTGTGTTCTCAGAGGGCAGAAGTGTGGGAGCTCCAAGTCTGAAGGTGGGAAGGCATGTTTGTTTTACTACATGAAAGATTTGTCTTGCTTTTGAGTACTATGGAGAATACAGAGACACATGAAGCCCAAGGTGAGGAGCTTTACAGTAGACTACAGTGTTGCTTTAGTTGTGTGCATGTGTTTGACTGAAGGTAGGGAGAGTGAATATCCACTGATTTGGCAAGAACTTGGTCTTCAGCTTGACTGATAAGTATGTGTATGTAGGAAGTCTTTGAAAAGAGAGGAAATTATTTGTTAATCTAGGCAGTTTGTGGCTGAATATCGTAAACACTTAGATGTAAATCTAAGAGAACTACAGTAACTTTTTGGGTTTTTGGAGAACTTATTAGAAATGTTACTTGAAATTAAGATTCATACATATTTGCAGAGGAGTTTTCTTTGTGAGGTTTTCCTGTAAAAGCTGGGTTCCCTGCTTAACTGCATCCATAAATCAATATGGTGCCTCCTTTTCTTTAGAGCTTATAGTAAAAAGTTGTTTTTAAAGCATAAAGTGGTTAGTACCTGTCTGTAGACTCTGAAATGGTGCACAAGATTTTTCTCTGATTAACTTTTTTTTACTTGTTAACAAGGTGGTCATGTAGGAACATTCATCATAAGCTTTAGAAATTGTAGGAGATTTATGATGTCATATGATGTCATTACAGCAATACACTGCATTGTAAAACTTCAGAGCAACCACTGCTGTATCCCTGGGTGAATAATGGAGCATTCATTCACTCCCACCAAATCCCAGCATCAGATATTCCACAGGCTCTCCTAAAACAAAAACTGTGCCTATAGGAACATGTAGTGAGAAGTTTTGCCTGGGAGGGAGCAATCACAGTGCCTCAAAAAGAGAGGCAATACTTCTGTTCCCAGAAGTTGCTATTTTAAGGCTGCATGAAAACTACAGGCTGCCTGAGGTAAAAGCTCTCCAGAAAGAAGTGGCTGAAAAAATCTTGGATAGCTCATGGGGAGATGGTGAGAACAAGTATTAGAGGCCAAATTCTGCTCTGTTACACCATCATCCATCTGGGCTAATGCCAAGGATGAGTGCTTTCCCTGCTGCGATGAGACTGTAGGGAGTACAGCTCTGAGGGGTCTGAGCAACCAGTGACTGTACTCTAAACCACACATAAAATGAGTTTAGCAATCTTGGACTGTTGAACAATGATTCATTTTATAATATGACCACAAAATGTAGCTGAGTTGGTAATGATTGCTTCAAACAGCCCAGGAAACTGAATGAGCAAGGAGGAGTTGGGATTACCCTTAGCCCTACTGAGTCTCCTTGTTGGGCCGGAGGTCAAGGCTTCCCAGTATAACTTTTGCCTAGGACTGCATGGGCAGGCAGGGAACAGCCCTCCCAAGAACAGAGATGGACAAAGGTCTCATTCTTTAGTGGTAAATGTGCTTTAAAAGCCACCACCATATATTAATGCTTAAACAAAATGTAAAGAAATGTGCTGCTTGTTACTTGTTCAGGATGTTAACAGCTGTGTGGCAGAATCATCTATAGCATAGGAGGGGAGAGGAAGATACAAGCAAACTTTCACAGCCATCTTTTCATATCAGTAATTACATACAGATTTAGCAGCACTGTAATTTCATTCTGAAGAGGAGTGTGGCAGCCCTTGAAGTGAGATTTCTTGGAATTCAGTCTCACAGGGTAGAAAAGGTCCATTGTGCTCTGACTTGCTTTAGAACAACCCTACTAACCCGTGCATGTGTGTTTAGAGTCCCCTTCGTCAACTGTCATTTTTACAGGGGTTGCTATGGCAAACCAGGGCAGAAAATCCTTTCTTGATGTTGAAGCTAAATACTTAGAAATTGTAAGGAGACAGATTTTTAGAATATAAATTAATTAAATGGCAGTAATTGCATTATTGCACTGTCTTGCCAGGGAAGTAGATATTCCTGTGAGAGTTTATTACTGTTTTAGGTCTCGGAGCAGAGTATAATTTTTTGAAATGCTTTAGGTTTTCCGAATCTATCTGTATGCTTTTAATTCTAACTAGTGTTAACTGGCTCAGCCAATTGCTGGTGGCTCAGCCCTGCAAAGGTGGTCACTGTCCTGCTTTCTTGGGTTGTTAAAGCTGGAAGAAGATTGAATAAGCATTTACAGTTTTGGCTTAAATTGACGGAAATAGCTTTGACCTCAGCAATCTGGTCCAAGTAGCTGCTCTATAGCTGGCTCTTTTGGCATCTTTGGACTGGGATACGAAATATTAGGCTTCTTCCAGACTGGAGCCCTTCAGCTGTCTAATGTGCTTTTTGCTTCTTGACTGATGGAGGTGCAAAGTGTTGGGCAGGCAAGAGACTTTTTCAGTGCACTTTTTCATATGCAAGAAAAAGCCCAAGACTTGCCTTATTTTCTCCCCCCCCACCACCATGTGCTCTGACTACTTAATGCCTCTGGTATTACCGTTGTGACCTTCTTCACATCTTTAATAAAACTGTATTTCAGAAACACAGCTGATAAACTGGATGCAGCCTGGCATATTTTTAGTCCAATCAGAAAAATAGTTTGGAAATTTTTTTTTGCTTTTAATGCTGAGGGCAGGTGATTCCGTATCTTTACATCTATAATAGTTATTCATTGGAGTATTTCCTTCCTTATTTTAAAGTGGGAATGTTAAGCCCCTTTGATAATATTTATGGAGAAATGAAGACTAAAATGCTCACTTCTCACATCTGAAAGAGAAATTCAGATTTAAAAAGAGAAAGAGATCAAACCACTACATATAAAGAGAAAAGAAAAGGGATTTCTGTAAGTATATTGACTTGGACAATGAGGATCCTTACTCGGTTGATCAAGTGAGCGAATTCCTCTCTTTAGGTGTTCCCCACGCACCCTTGGTGATTTCTCAGTTGATCTCAGGTGATATACCAGTCTCTGGTTGGCTGAATGTGGACACAGATCAATGACTCTGAATTGATTATTCAAATAGTGTTGGTCTTATGAACTGACCATCTGTTGTTTTGTCTGCACATTAAGAATCAGGCAGCAAGAGCAGGACAATAGCCTAGGATGAAGACCTAGGGTTCAGAAAGGCTCTAGTCTTCCATTTTGCCATTGCTATTTGTTTCTAAGGAGTGCTCTTCCAGTGCTGCTTGTGGGAGTTGGTTTTGCTGGTGATTGAAGGTAAATATATGCTTTTGTCCAACTTCCAGACTTAATTTTAGTGCACTGAGAGTGCCACTGTGTCCATTCACCTTGGGTCTCCTAGCAGCAGTAGGCTGTCCAGTGCTTCTAAGGAATGGAGTGGAATGCAACAAAGCTTCTGCACTGCAGATTGTATTTGATATGTTTGGGAGAGGGCAGCTTCTAAAATGGGAATTGAAACATTTTTATTTTTCTCTATTTTTTTAAGTAGCACAAATCATCCTCCTCATCTGGAACTGGCCAAGTCTAATTCAAGATGCTATTTATCCACTGTGTTTGCCAGCTACCTCTAGTCTAAGGCATTTGTAGTGATTCAAGAGTTCAGCTCTCTGTTAGAAAAAGAAAGGCACTTGTGGAATATCATCAAGACCTGAGTTTTTTCTCATGTAATATTACTTACTTAAATCCACTCACTTTCCTAGTATTTTGAGCAGCATTATTCTTTCTTTCTTATTCAGTTGAGAGGTTTTTCAGTGCATTACCCGAGTTAAAATGATCTCATGTTCAAGGCTAAAATAATGGATATTAGAATTGTCACTAGGGCAGAGATTAGTTATAGACACTGAGTGCTTTGAAAGAGAGCTTTGTATTCACTTATCAGCTTTTCTTACCTTCATAAAAATGACAAAGAATCAAATAATTTAAAAAATATAAAAAAGGTTAATTGAAAACTCCTTTTTGATGTGCGTTGCAGTCATTGCTTATGGGTAAACATATGAAAAAAATGTTGTAACGGCACCCACAACATTCATTCTTATTATATGAATACGCTTTTTTATGCATGGTAAGTGAATAATTTCTCTCCAAAATTCTACATTTTTCCTCTGTGGCCACAACCAAAATTATACAGATTCCCTGTGTGGAATTATATTCCAAACTACTTTCCCCCAAAGTATTTTTAACCTTTTTGCCTAAATGATGTGCATTATTTTAATTAGGGCATGTAACAATTATCTGGAAGCTGCTGGTTATGATGTCAGTCCGAGGTGCCACTCAAGTCCTTTTCTTCTCACAATTAACAAAATTATAATTGTCTCAAAGGTGGGCAGGGATCTGAACCCCAATCAGATCCTAGCAGGCATGTAGTTATTGTAGCAGAGGAAAGCAAAGGAGCAGGTCTTTCCCTGCGTGAAAGCATTGAGAAGAAATGGGAGGTTGTGTTTGTTTTGGCAGCCCAGAGCTGTTGTGAGCCTGCAGCCCCAGCCAAAACCAAGTGAGCTTTGAGTTGACTCGAGCCATTTTTCAAATGTTTTTTGTAAACTCTCTTTTTTTTTTTTTTAATTTCACATATTGTTTCAATTATAATTTTCAGTGCTGGGAGCATCACACCAAGTCTTCGATGTTTTGGGATTATTTATGGAAGGATTTCTCATCAGCTAATAGCTATTATTTCTAAAAAATCTTCATTGGTTGGGTTCAAATCTGTGCTCAGATGTGTGATCACATAAGGGAAAATTCCGTGGAGACTTGGGGTGGAATGAAGCCCCCTCCTTAATACTTTTGTCTAACATATGTCACTGTATTAAAAATAATTACTTTGGTTCCTCAGAGGGGAAGAGGAAGATTTTTTTAAAAAAACTTGGATTTCTATATTGACTAGGCAAATAAACTCCTGAGATTGTTTTCATTTGAAAAAGATACTTTAAATGATTCCTTTTACTTGAATGTTGGCCAGTTTAATTTAGATTATTGCTTCTGACAATTAACCTCGTGTTGAGCTGTGCTTGTATCATTAGCAATGTGGTGAGTGATGAACTCAGATTTGTGAGGGTTGAGCTCTCACCTGGGATACTCACCTGCCAGTGCTGCAGCACTGCTCTCATGATTAGCAAATCAATGTAAAAGCTGGCCATGAAGGCAGGGGTTGGGGAATTAAATAAATATATTAGTAATCTTATCAAATTCATTGAATAGTATTGCCAGGAGAGAAGTTTAAACAGCAGAGAAGGCATAGACATGAGATTTAAAAATGCATCACTTCAAGAGAATCTGGTTTTGATATTTTCCTGTTTCTACTTTTTCTAGTTTGAGACAGAGTTTCTCCTTCAGATTTTATCTACTTTAAAAATGATTTGTTAATTAAAAAGTGAATAAATGATAAGGAGTAAGGATAGGGATAAATAATTAAAGAATAAAATTCTTGAATTCTGTTTTGATGTAATGCCTCATCTGCCAGGAAATGATCAGTTGATTTGTTTTTCATTTAAGCAAAACCAGTTGTGCAAGTTGTGGTTTCATGAACTAATTTCTCCTTTTTCTCCCCTGATTTTAACCATCAAAGTAAAATACCTCTTCCACAGTTTACAGATCTGTTAGACAGGGAGTAACTGGGAAAAAAGTCATCTTTTGGTGGTGATTTGTTAAACAAAAGGATTTTCTGCAATAGAAATTTAACTTTACCATCTTTGAATATCTGAAGGCTTCTCATCAAAATCATTGGAGAATGACTGCTAATCTCCAAACTCCAAGATGAAATACAAGGACTTTTCTGGCATTAATAGGGAAAAGAACTGGAAAAAAATTTTTTTGAAATTTTTTTTCTTATTATGCTCTTGATTTTTTTTAGCCACACCATCATGCTTTGTATTTGTGTCTAAATTTACATCCGTCCATACCTACTGTACAGTGTCCAGAATTAATACAGATACACATATCTTTATATGCAGGAAGAGGGAAGAGTGTTAGCCCTTTAAAGTTAAGTGGGTTTTTTTTCTTTTTAATTGAAATTCACTTTGCATTTTATTGTATGAGCTCCCTACAAATGCTTTACTACTTTTGCTGCGAAAATCATCATGGGGAGCATGATTCAAACTGACTGATCTGTTCTCTCCAATTATGTGGCTATGCATATAATATTTGCAGCCACTTAAAAGGTATTATACATGTTATTTAGAAATAGATATTCCTTTGAATATTTAATAATGTATACATTAAAGCTGATCCAGAAGAGACTAAATGAAAAAAATGTTTGCTTTGGCAGTCAAGTAGGTTATTTTAAAGGAAAAATTAAATCTTTTTTTCTCCTTGGCTGCAGGGAGAGTTGGGTGTGTGCAGCCAGCCAGTTAAATGTGTAGTCCATATGTGTAGAGTGAAGAAAGGAAATGCTGGGATGTGAATGTGACTGGCAGAGATGGCCCTGTCTGCCTGCCATCTTCCTTTCTCATCTGCACAAGGACTTTCACCCTTCCCTGTGAGCTTGAGCCTTTGTGTCTTCTGGGCTGCTGTGCGATGTACAGCCTGATTAAGCCTCCACAGTCCACCCATGGACATGGCTTTTGTTGAGAAGGCATCCCTCACTCATCCCAGTAGAGCAGACCCATGGCAGTCTCTAGTGATCTCCACTTCCTCTTGTTTATAAATTTGGGTAACATGCCTGGGATGAAGTTGGGAAGAGAAGTCATGACTTAAGCTAAATACATTGTAAGTCATTGCCTCAGGGATAGGAGGAGGGGTTATTAGAGGTTTGTGGTCTGGAGAATTATTCTTGTAGAGCTAGGAGGAAGTTGGCCATCATTCTGAGATGGGAGCAGTGTGATGTGGGCAAGAGGAGGAAGGCGACAGTGATGTGGCCCTGGGTGGGTGAATTAGAAGGCACTGACCAGCCGAGCTGCTTGGTGGGAGGGATTCTCAGCCAGGGCTGAAAGCTTCTTATGGGCTGTGATGAGTCTGAGCTCTATTTTAGCAGTAAGGAAAACTTTCTAATTTATTTGTAAAGATTAAAACTGTTTTCTGTTGTACAGAAGGAGACCTAAAGAGTTGGCAACAAGGTTGAGACCATTTTTTTGGCCAGGGCAGTTGTTACTGGAGGGTTCTGTTGTCTCACTGAGGCTGAGGGAGTGTGTGAATGGTTCTTTCTTAGCAGTTTGAGTCTACCTGTCTCTCCGTCCTAAACTCGAATATGAAAGGGAGAATGGAGGATATTTCTGAGTCAGCAGATTTATGAGGTGGACATGTATTATGATGGTGCTTGTCCATCAAAAAGGCAGGCAGAAGAACTGAAATGGTGCCACTTAGGGAGCTACAGACCTGAAGAAGTGCCTAAGCACCCATGTAGTGGGTGTGCCTAACCATCCCAAGTAGTGGGTGTTCTGCATTACCTCTTTCCTCTAGATATTCTGTTTTTTTCTTTCTTTTTTTTTCTGTAACTGATTAGAAAAAGAAAAACATTATTTTAGTATTTTAGGCATCTCAGACTTTGAATAATTCTTTGGTATGTACTCAAAAAGTCTTTCTTTGCAGTTTGTACCTGTCTTAAGACCTGAAGTATAAAACAACCAATGATATTCCATGTATCCGAATACACAACAAACAGAATTTGGATGGAGGAAAACAGGCGTTCACTAAGATGTAGATACCCCCAGCGCAATCCACATCCCACCACCTGAGTGAGTTCCAAGAGCAGGGAATAGTTACTGGCTATGGGAAATGCCTGTGTCACCAGAAACCAGGTCGAGGCTTTTCCTCCAGGGTGACCGTTGAAATCACATTGTGAATAGGAACTTCCAGCGCAGCACGGAGAGGCAGCTTGGGGGAGTGCTCCCTCACTGCAAGCTTTACGCTGGTTCCTGGTGTGAGTGAGGAGAGGGAAATCCATCTGCACTACTGGAGGGTCATTCTGATATTATTTCAGGAATGCATGTGCATGCAGGGCCTTCATCTTCCAACATAAGTCTTCGGGAAGTACTTACTATCTCCCTTGCTATGATATTATTAGTGGAAATTCCCAGTCAATTACTGTTTATCTGTCATAGAGGGGATGGTGGCAGCAGTATAGGTTATGCCCTGTGCATCCTAGGTAGATTGCAGAGATTTTCCAGTATTGCTACCATGTTCTGCATAAGGCATCATCCCAGTATATCTTAATTATACAATTAAGAAATGGTGACTGGGCCTCTGGATTCCCTTTTTGCTTACAGCTCATGTAGAAGCCATGGGTGTGTGGGTCTGAGACAGCTGGGGCATTGGGAGATGTTTTGAAATTACAGTCTTTCCTCCCTTTTTTCTTGAAATACCAACATGGGAGATTTTTCTACTCTTTGCATATGAACTTGAGACGTAGTTTAGGAAAGAAAAAGTAGTGGTGAGAGCGCTCAGCTCTGGAGGAAAGGAGCTCTGGTACAGAAATTGGTTTGGTACTGAGTGTTGGTATTAAATGTTTTTTTTTTACAAGAGGAGCCATCAGTAGGGATGTTGTTAAAATGTATCTCTTAAGGTGTCTGCCATGCCACAGAGGGCTAGGTGGGTTGTGAAGCACTATGACCTACCTTCCTGGAGGATGGATCTCAGGAGGTGCTAGAGCTCTCCACAATCTCATGAGAGTGTTTGCAGGGCTACTTGATTTAGTCTTGCAGCCTCTGATGATGTCCATTAAGCACTTGTACTGGTTTTGGCTGGGATAGAGTTAGTTAATTTTCTTCATAGCAACTCCTCAGCTTCTCTGTCCTGTGATTATGTGAGAATTTTAGCTGCAACATAAAGAAGCAGTAAACTGCTAGAAATGCTTGAAAGCATAAAGAGCATGTGTTGCAAACCTTCATATCCAGAAGGTGAAATAACTCTTTCCTGTCTTTTGCCATGTGCACAGAAAATTGTCATTCAAATTAAAAAAAAATAAAGTTCTTTCTGTTTTCCAGTCTTTCAAAAACAGACTGACCTGAAGATGAAAATGCTAAAGGAACCCAAAAAGGATCTGGTTTCTTTTAAGGAAATAGATTCAGTTCTAGGAAGATGTGGGCTAAGAAAACAAATCTAGGTTCATCTCAGCATAATGTGGGCTCATCAACAGTACAAGGGAAAACTGCTTTTGTGAGTCTGGTAACAGTTCCTGCTTGCTCTGAGTCATCTTCTTTAGTGGTAAACTGCAGTCTTTTTTTTTCTTTCCTGCTTTGCTTTTTGTTGATAGGAAATGTATCATAGCTCAGTAACCAGCAAAGCTTTATTTAGATTGTCAGAAGCACAGAATTGTTTTGCTTTTTCTTGGAAGAAGAGGGAGATGAAGAACCTGAGAATCAGGTTTTCAGTGAGTGCTAGTGTATTGAATTTAACTGAATGTATCTAAATTTGCATTGCTTCACAAATTAGAGAGTGGGATTATTAAAGCTGCTATACTCTGTATCTCCATAGGAGATCAATTTGTAAGGGAAGAGTAAGGTCTGATCCCTTGCCTTTTACCCTTTTGTGAGGTTGATAGAAACCTGAACCTCAAGATCAACAAACTCTTGGTCTTTGTTGTATTGCATATTCCTAAGTATAGGTGTGTATGTGCTTTTACGAATGAATAAATTTGCTTCCTTATAATTTTTTAATATAAAGCTGCTAGGATACAAGTTTTACCTCCTTTGTTAACTGCTTACTTCATGGTGGATCAAGTTCTTAACTGAATGTCTTTAAAGATCAGGGTATGCTCTTGCCATAATGCAGCTACAGAGAGAAAAAGACTTCTGAGTCAAATTGTATAGGTAATGGTAACCATATCTTCACATATCACATTCATGTGGAATTAGTGGAAGCAATCATTGTTGGGGGTTTTCAGCAAATCACTCTCTTTCCTCAGCAGTGCATGCTTTTCTGTTCAGCTGGAATCTGGCTTACTAGTTTTCATTTGTTCTTGTTGTTTTGTTTTGGTTTTTTTTCCCTGCAAGTAGGAGGAGAGAGAAGACAGAAGGCAAGCCAAAAGTAGTAATTTACTGCAAAAAAATATTCTGCTAGTCTTTGTATGGCATAAGGAAAACCCCAAAGATTCAAATCTTGAACTAAAGAAATGAAGCTGTTAAGCTACATAGGCCAAAATATGAATCTGCATTCAGTTTTAGGGGCTTGTTTTCTGCAGCACAGCATGCTGTGTGTCCTTATTTTTCTTTGGACTTGAGACCCATGAATTTTCAAATCTACTTGTAGTTGACTCAACACAATGATAGTTGGCTACTGTTTGTGTGCAGCTTGAGCTGACTTTCTGTGCTCTCTATAGCTGTTTCTATGAGTAGGCAGGATATTCAAATTCATACAAGGCCAAACAATGTCCATAAGCTTAATTCTAAGCCTATTAGCTTCTACAGTGCTCTATTAGCAATACTCTTTTGTAACCTTTAAAAACTGTTTTATGTATTCAGTTGCAGTGCCATGTTATTGTGCTTTTTTCCTGCTCAGTGGGTTGTCTTCCCATATAAAGGTTAAAGACAGGCACTGGAGCTGGGCAGATTGAAAGAGTTTGGGAAACTGGCATCTTTTTAAAAATACATACAGGGTTTTTCTTCCCCAAAAGAGAACACTGTCAGCCTCTCTCTCTCTCTTCTTGATTTGAAAACATGTGAGTGTAAAACCCGAGGAAGGGTTCTGGAGGATGGAGTCCAAAGGCTGTCTGGCAGATTCCACTTTCTTCTTGCTGGAGGTGTAGTGCTTTTCTTTTAACCAGTCACATCATATGCAAAGTATACTTGCTTCCACATTTCTTAGCAAGTGAGGCAAATACTCTGAAGCCCAAGTTTTCAGTCTGTAAGGTGAAAGCATGTTATAGGTCCCCACTAGCAGTACCTGCCTATGTTGGCTCACTGGAGGCACTAAAATGCAGACAGGAGCTGTGGTCCTGGTGACCATTGTCAGGTAGACAGCAGAGAAACAGCCAGTGATTTGCCAAGGAGCCTGGGACTCAGAGAGATGCAGCTGCTGTCTAAAGCCAAAGGAATTAGGTGTGGTTTTGAGGTGGCAAAGTGAACCTCAGGGAAGCAGGGAATAGGCAGAGTTATGCCTTTCTTGGTCTGGAGTTCAAAGGGGTTTAGAAGCTGAGCTGCTGCTCCTTGGGAGGAGGCCCAGCCTTTGCTGCTTGTGCAGCTGAGCAAACTCAGGTGTTCCCAGAATGGGTCTGGGAAGTATCTTAGCATAAGCGTAGAGGTTGCCCCAAAGCTAATAATTTCAAGCAAAAGTGGGAAAGAGTGCCATGCTTTGGGCTTTATGTGAGGATGATGTTAGTGTAGGAGTGCATGCTGTAGCTCTATGGGCATCACAGCTACTGAATCTTACTGCTGAGAGTATGTTCTGGTGAAGGCTTAAGCTGAGCTCTGGGGTGACAGGGATATGAAAGGTAACTGCTAAGAGCTGTTCAATGTCCTGAGTAAAGAAGCCTCTTCATTGTGAGTTTTCATCCCTGAAAATATTTCCTTTTCATGCTGGAGATGATTCTTGTGGGACTGATTCTCAGATAGAAGTGAGAAAAAGGGGGCTTCTCTCTCTTTATTCATGTATTACTTCTTCTTGTCCAGGGTAAGTGCAGACTTACCCCAAAACCGCAAAATGAAGGATGTTTTGCTGAGCTCAAAGGGGTTTTTCTCAATGGAGGTAATAGTTTTTAAACTACTATATTAAAATGGAAAAAATTATTAGGGGGGGTTCCTATATTTTGTATATATATCTCCTTTGCTTCCTCATCCTACTATTTAGTTGTAGTATTCATGTTTGATCATATAACAGTTTTAAAAATAGTCCCCTGAAGTAAATAACTTTTCTTTTTATTTTTTTTATATTCCTTACTTGGTATTGGCTGCTTTTTTATAACAGAATAGGGGGTTGGAAAATTCAATAAAGACTTCCAAAATAACAAGCCTCAGAAAATTTTATTTAATTTGTGGGTTCATTCTGTTCTCTCTTTCTCCCCACCCCTCCCCCTTTTTTT
>VZTY01026703.1:509075-616282 GCA_013400935.1 Turnix velox
TAAGAAGATCTTTATTAATTTAGTCTAGTAACTTAGTGCCTATATTAAATTAAACTAATAAAAGTCATGGTCCTCACATGACATTTCCCAAATGTAAAACAGCACCTATTACACGAAGCACAATCTTTTTACAGTAAAATGAGAACCTGATACATAGAATTACAAGGCATCAAGCTGTTTAAGTCGAATACTTGAGTGCAGCCATGCTGGAAAAAAGGAGCAGGCAACACTAGCATTTAAAAATTGAAGACCCAAACCAAGCTTCATATATCAAAGCAATTTTCATCTGTGAAAGTACTCTGAAGCTCAGCAATTAAAACTTGTAACATGGTCTTTCTATTGACAGTTGTTCACATCCCTGTTTCTAGAAACATTTTAATATATAATCTTATTTTAGTATGTAGTATTATATATGATTATGTAAATCATATATTATGTCTTTATAAAAGTCTATGTATTGAGACAGATCTGAATGCCAGAAAGGCTGGATATGAGTGTTTAAGTTGACTGTTTCATTTGTGTGTTTCTGTACCTCAAAATTTCGTTCTGTGAAACACCATCAGTCCACCTCTTTTATGACAGCGTTTAAAAACTGGCGATAGCAAAGACTTTGTGTTGTTGCCAGAGCTTGGGATTGCTTGGTTGTGCCTCCCTCTGGGGTCACCCATTTGTGCAGGGCCCTGAAGTTTCACATGTCTCATGAGCTGGGGTAGAGTGTTGGTCCTTCAGGGTGTGGGTGTTTCTGTTGATTTGTGGATGTGTACATCACAGTTTAACCATGTGGTGCTCTTGCTGAATTATTTATTATGGACTGAAGTAAGAAAGGAGGGGAACTCTTTTATATTGACATAAACATAGGGTACCCTTCATGATACGCTCACAGTTGTTAACCCGCCGATATATCGATTGGCATAATACAGACTAACTCACAAGGATGTTACAAAGCTTAATTAGTGTTTTTAAAATGCTTTGGGATCCTCTGATGAAAGGTGCTTTAGAAATGCAGGGGAGGATTATGCTGATTAGTTTTCCATCTATTACCCCAATAGAATGGAAATTCAGTAGAATAATATGGGCACCCATATAATGATAGGCAAATGCAGTATAACATTTTTTATGTTGCCATAAGAGCTACAAAAAGCAGATCAATAATGCAACACAAAATATAATCAGGATGGATTTTTTCATTGTTAACGTTTGCTTTTTTTTTCTTCTTTCTGCTTAAAAAAGTAATTCCCTTTACTAGATTAACAATAATAATGGCAAATTATGTTTTTATGTTGTTAGTTTGATGATATACTACAGCCAGGGCACAGGTTAGAACCACAGACCAAGTTATTATGTACTGCAGGATAGTGATTTCCTGCAAAATGATTTATAGATAAATAATTTTATGTACTTGCTACATGGGACAGGCAGTTTCTAATTTGTGTAACAAAGCACAGCTGAACAAAGGAAAATTACATCCTATAGCATAGGGACAAGATGCCTCTGAAGAGGATAAACAGATGCAGTGAACATCACAAGAGCTTGCCCATCTTGTAGGGGGACTGTGTCAGTAGTCACAGATAAATGGCTTGATGGTCCTGAAAATTATTTAGTCTTTCACTGAGGCCTTTCATTTGGAGTACTAAATGGTATCAAGCATGTTTGGGTGCTAACACTAATGTGCAGTTTCTCCTGTGTTTCTGTTGTGTTGTTAAGAACTGCTGTGAAAAAGTAAGATGTTGAACAAAACTATTTGATTGAATTCTTGTCATGACCACAAATGCTGGCCATGTTCTTCACCCAGCATCCTGGGTGCTCTGTGCAATGGAGTGCTCTCAGGCCAGGACACCCATCACAGCTTTGGATGGCCACAGCCACATGAGGCACAGCTCTGGTCTCATATCGCTCTGCAGAACTGAATTTCCTCAAAACACTTCAAAGGTGCAAATATGCCTGGGAGATCTTAGGCTGTGTTGGCCACTGCCTATTCCCTCAGCCTTTCGGAAGCTTCCATAGATATAGTGGTGGTTGTGTGTGTGGGCTGGATGGACCTTGTGCTGCCTGTAGCCTGCCTCAGGCTGACCTGGTATTAGCAGGCATGGACCCGCAGTGCAAGTAAAAGCTTTGCACTTCTCCTCTGTCCAACCTGACTGTGTCTGTTAGTCCATGAGGACAGCAATTGCTTGCTTGGATGCCTCACCCTGTACAAGTCTCATCAGGTTACATTTGCTTATGCTGCAAAGATATTGGGAGGTTTTGGTATTGTGCATCAGAGATTTGAATGGTTTGAGTGCTCAGGTGCTTATAAGTGCTTTTCTCAACAGTGTTTGTAAAGAGTCAGTATTCTCTGCTATCCTTCCTTCTTTTCTCATTTATCCAAAGAACACAAATTTCCTTCTGTTTCCCTCTCTGTATGTATTTGGGCATGTATTGCTCATGATTCATTTTGTATCTGCTTCCAGAAAAATGTTGAGGTGGGGGTGGTGGTGCTAATTAGAACTTCCAAAATGTCCTTCATTTGAACCTGTGTTTTATTTTTAACCCTTAATGTTTTAAAACTTTAATGTTTTAACCCTTTAATCTTTATATAAAATGCATTTAGCCTGTGTGGCCTGCCTATATTTTGGAAGGAAAGTATCCACTTCAGATATAACTTGGGTGAAATCAGGAAACTGGACATGCTGGGTGCTGGGGATAGTTTGTGTAGGGAGCCAAGTCGTGTTCTGGGCCTGTTTGTTCTGCTCAGTTGGTCTAAGTGGAACAGCAGCACTGAATTCCAGTGGTTGTTATGTATGAATATAAGACTTGACATCACAGAGGTTATCCACTGTTGTCTTCTGATATT
Organism: Turnix velox; assembly: GCA_013400935.1. NCBI lineage: Eukaryota > Metazoa > Chordata > Aves > Charadriiformes > Turnicidae > Turnix > Turnix velox. The sequence goes on from VZTY01026703.1 coordinate 511,909, forward strand.
CTTATGGGTAAGGGAGTTATGCAAATTTTAAACTAGGTTAGTCTGTTTTCCCTACCTGCATTCTGATGAAGCTGAAGCATAAACTTAATAGAAGACTTGTCTATCAAAGGACACACCATCGAAGATCTAATAGCCAGCATGGATGGAAAATATCTTCTAAAATGGTTTGGGTTGGAAGGGACCTTAAAGATCATCTAGTTCCAACCCTCCTGCCATAGGCAGGGAGACCTCCCACTTGATCAGATTGCTCAGTGACTGGCCTTAAACACCTCCAGAGAGAGGGCATCCACAATCTCTCTGGGCGGCCTGTTACTGTGTGTCACCATTCTCACTGTGAAGAATTTCTTTCTTATATCTAGCCTGAATCACCCCTCTTCCAGTTTACAACTGTTATTCCTAGTCCTGCCATCGCATATCCTATTGAATAGTCCTACCCCTGCCTTTCTGTAGGCCCCCTTCTGGTATTGGTAAGCTTTAGTGAACTAAAGACAATAAACATAAAATATAATAACTGAATAACTGGCCTGCAATGATCCTTTTCTAGATGAGTTCTCAAGAGCTGTTCCAATTTAAGGCCATTTCTTGATCATGTGCAAGCTTTGAAACATGTTGAACTTCCCCTTCAATAAACTTTTACAGGAAGAGAGTCCCAAAAGGTCATGGATAGAGAAAAAAAACTCTTAAGAAGAGTAGTTTTGTGAATTCGTAAAATATATCTTTTTGGATTCCCTGAGCTGTCTGATCTGCAGTGCATTATCCACATGTAATTTTGAGAAGGTCTAGAGCCAACAGAAGAGTAACATTCCTGGAGCAGTAGTATATTTGTTAGTGACACAGTGACCTTTGCTCACTCATGTCCCTGCTGCCAAGTCTCAGTTGTGGTAGGATTAAAACTCAGTCAGGCCTGTTAAAGTGATTGCATGGAAGACCTGAGCTCTGTCATTTGAAGTCAATAACAGGAATACTAAAAAACCTGTATGTGGAAGTGACTCCTTGCTACCAGGAGGTTGCAGTCATGGATGAGAGGGAACTTTTAGGGGAAAGTTTGATCCATTCATATTTTACTGAGGAGACATTCAGAGCTGTCTTGTAGTGTGGAGGGAGTAAGTTTGCTTGACAGGCTGGCATTATCTTCCTAAATGCAGCCCATGAAGTAAACCACCTGTGAAGTCTGCTGAGGAGCTGGATGGAAACCATGGCTTCTGGCTATTGTTTGGACCAGCTTAATGTGCTCTGGAAAAAAATTTTCACACATCGTATCACACCAGCAGAAAAAATAGCAGACATCAGCGGTGCTGTAACATGGAGTAAAGGACTCGCAGCAGGTGTTAACGTGCAGAGGCACTGAGCATGATGGTAACACCTGTGTTTGTCTAAAATCCAGCCAAAACAATTTCCTTTCCAGTTGTAGAAGAGGATTAAAAAAAAAATAAAAAAAATCTACCTGACTTCCAGTAGTAGCAGGTATTTTCTGTAATGCAATTGGTGTAGTATTTCCCGTAGTGTACTCTGGCTGCGCTGGGCTTTTTCTTTTTATACTTTTTTAATTTGGAGACACCTTTGGTAACTTTGGTCACCACCGACTGTCTCTTTGTCTCTTGCCAGCATTGCCAGGCCTGAACTGTTGCAGATGGTGTGCTCTCTGAGTGCTTTCCTTAATTGAATGAAAAAAAAAAAGCCTCTTGTAAAATATTACCAATTTAGATGTGACTTATGGGGCACATATGATGCTTATTTTTTCAATTACATGAAAACTTGGCATGGTTAAACATAGGAAACCAAGTGTTCTGTGAAGCTGGTCTAGATTTCTGGATTTTTAGGTGATTTTCCTTTAAACTATTATATAGCAGAAGGAGGTGAAGGAAGTCTGTAGCTAAACTGTGTTTTCCCAGCATGTATTTCACTCAGTGGACCCTTGATGCTCATTTTGTGACTGATGTATGCTGTACTATGTGCATTTTTTGTTGTCACCAGAGATAACATTAAGTAAACTATCCCCTTAAGAAAAACAGCTTTTCTTGGCAAGTAGAATATGACTCAAGGAACCAGCACTGCAGACATACGGTGCTGTGAATGAGCGCTGTGTGTTACTCTACTGGATCTGAGTCCAGGCACTATTTATACTGCAGCATATTCAGCACCAGATTGTTAAATCTTAATAGTGAAACAGTGCATCATTTAAATGTTTTTGTTCTGTTTATGTCCCATTTTCATGCATTGGATTTCAAGCAACACTTACTAACTTTTGTCTCATTTGGACAAGAGCTTCTCTTGCCAAAAGCTTTCTTATCTAGTGTTGAAATTTTAGCCAGTCTGTACCAGAACATTACTGAGAAACTTCGTGCCACTGAGGATGAACTTGCAGCTTCTTTTCATTGTGTGGAGATAGAATACCTCGCAAATGCAGTACATCAGTGGTAGGTTCAAAGATTTAAGTGCCACAGAAAAAGAGTTGTACAAAAATAATTTCCTCTATGTAGGAATGGGGAAAATATAGCAGATATTTCATGGGCTCATGTGCATGTTGTTCTGTATCTCTTTGCATGAAGATTTGTTTCACTGTTTCAGAGGTGTTTTTTATTTAATGGTCATGTTGGGGAGAGCAGGATGGAAGGCTTTTTCTTTCAGTTTTATTAGTTCCAGAGCTAGTGGAGAGCTGAGAGCAGAAAGTGAGAATGAGAGTATTGAAGTTCCTTAGCATCACAGTATCCTTGCAGATATGCAAGGAGGGTTTTTTGAGCTCTTGTTATCACAGAGGAAATTGTTTTCTCTTAGTGTATTTCTGGCAGTAGAGTTTACGGTCTTTTTGAAGATCAAAAAATAAATGAGCTGCATTGGTTTAAATGGGAGGAGAGGTGATTGGTGTCTTCTAGGGATTCACTAAGAAGTTACCTGAGCAGAAGAGTGGAGCCATGGGATCATGATGGAGGAGGAGGGAATAAAAGCAGCAGTTGTGACAGTGCAGAAAAAGGGCAAACTGCTTTGCTGTCCTGTAAGATGGCAGTATGGCTGTCTTTGTCATCTTCACAGAAGTCATTCCTGGCCATTAGTCCCTGCTGTTGGTGTGACTGGGCCCTCTGCAATTGTCTGAACAGAAATAATACCTCTGCACTAAATGGTTTACCATCCAAGTTTACAGTATTGTGACAAGATCTACCAGAAGAGGTAATGATCCTTATGAAAGGATGAATGGTAGTAGAAACAGGACTAGAGCATTCTCCCCTGCCCCCAAGATGCTATTTTGAATTTGTGGCCAGCAGCTTGCAGTTGTGTTTTTTTCACAGAGAAAAGCAACCATCTGCATAGTGCAACTCATAGCTGGGAGTGAACTCTTGCTGCTTGGTGGGTTTCCAGTGCCATCCATCTGCACTGGGAGTCATAGCCTGCTTACACTGTAACTGTGCTGAAAGCCCACATGTAAGAATTTTCCCATTCAAGTCAAAAGGAATGCTCTTATTTACTGAAAGGTTTTGTACACTGAAAAATCAGGGGTGGAAAGCATTTATAGCTTGTTCTAACTTAAAGAAATAGATTTTAGTGGGTTGATGAAAGATGTGAAGGGAGGAAGCCTCTTGTGCTTTGTTGAAGTAATATAAGAGCCAGGAACATGTCGGCAACTCTTCGCTAAGAATTTCAGATCTATTCCTGCTTTTCTCTAGGTTTACTTCGGGAGTTGGTACAGTGCATCCTTTTGAGCAAGACTGTTTATAAACCTCAAGGCATATCCCGAATCTCTTGAACAAAGAAGCTCATCAAAGGATTTAGTAAACAGCCGATAAAATATGAATTTTTTGTTTTCAGGAATAATCAAGCTTGGGAGGTGGAATCCCCTCCCTCTCAGTTATGTGACTGATGCACCAGATGCGACAGTAGCCGACATGCTACAAGATGTCTATCATGTTGTGACATTGAAAATCCAATTACAAAGGTGGGTGTTTCTGAACATCTGTCCTTCTCTATTCTCTGAGCTGCTTTGTTGATTACAGCGTTACTATAGAGATTAGCACATCCTGTCTTCATTAATTTCTGGTCTTTTGATAACTTGAAAAGAAAAATGAAGAGAAAGGTGGGTCACTTGGCAGCTTTTTGGTGCATGTTGCAAATAATGTGTTTTCTGAGGTAGCAATATGGTAGCAGAAAAGGAATGGGCCGAAAACTCAGTCAAGTGAAGATACAGAGCTTTAAAGGCAAACCACTTCACAATCCCTAATGTAATGGCTCCTTGAGGACTTACTGTATAAAATTCAGTTTCCTTGCCTTTTTCTAGGGGCTGTATTGGGAGAATCCAGGTCTGCTGCTGTTTACTGAGTTGGGGAGGAGAGGAGTTTGTTGACTTTCCTTTTTTCTTCAGTGGTCCTCCCAGTGAAAAGGCAAGAAGATGAAGGGATATGTTACTGCAGCTCCATTTGGCATTTGGCAAATATTTTGTTTCCTGAATGCAAGTTCCGATTAGCAAACCAAAAGTTCCTGACTATTTAACACTTACTTACCCTCTTTTCCTCCTCTCCCACTTTTTCTCCTCTTTCTCTCTATTGACCTGCAAAACAGTCCTTAAATAATTACTGCTGTCTGTGTAAGGAGTTGCAGCAGGTCCCTGTCAGTGCACGACACATCCTAGATCTGGGAAGCCGATGCTGTGCAGTCTACTGTAGCTCCATGGCCAGGATATGTCCCAGGAAAGAGGCAAAAATAAGAGACTGGAATAATTTGCTTGCAATTCTTTTTAAAGCTCGACTTGAATGAGAGTCCACTGGGATGTGTGTCTATGACAGTTCAGTTTAGAATCTGGAAGTAGTTGGTGCCTCACTGATGCTAACCTCACAATCAGCAATGCCTCTTTCCTGTTACATCTCTGATGGAACTTGGGGTTTTCATTTCCCACTAACAGGCCTTTCCTTGGTTTTATATACTGTTACTTCTCAGCTGGACTGCATCACTGTAGCATAGTTGTAGCCACTATAACACTGGAGTGCAGTAACTCATCTCTTCAGAAGTGTGAGGCATCAGGAGTCCATCTATCCTGTTCTTATGTCTGTATTATCAGAGGGTATCAACTTGAGATCAAAGTTGTTCTTAATCTTCACAGTGCTTGAATGCCTAGATGCCAGGTAAATAGAAGGCAGCCCATGATTTTGAGATAAAGATGGTCATTGACTACTTGAACTCCTCAAGCACACCTGAAATTTCACCTCTGAGGATAAAGCTGGGCTGTACATCCAGAAAGCAAAACCACCTCAAAAGTTGATTAGAGAGTTTGCAAGTTTCTCAGGCATGAATGGCAATGACAAACTTCTCCCAATTTTCTGATGTGCTTCTCAGATGTGTTCCCATGTATGCAGACAGACTATAAGCTTCTTAAATTAAAAAAGGCACCAAGTCCCATGAAGACAAAAGCTTCGCTACCTGTGCAGTTCTTGTGGAATGGAAGTGGGAATGAACTACACGTGAGAGATGTTTGGGATATGGTTTAATGTGTTTCCGCGAGGCTCTTGGATACTTTAGTGATGAGGATAATATAAGAACTGGTATAAAATAAAATTATTTTTTCAGGCACAATGCTCAAAGCCTTACCTTCACACAGTGCAGACCCAGCTGCTGTAGAGATTTTGTTAGTGGCAGTGTGGTATATATATTTATTTTTCTGTGACAGTGGGACTGTCTTTCTTTGGAGAGGATTACTTTATCCAGACATTTCTGGGGTTTGCTTTATGGTTTCTTTGCTCTCCACCAAGCCCCTGAGGGAATGGTTATGCACACATCTAATACCATTTTAGGATTAGCTGCTATTCTTGCTGTGTACTATCATTCTTTTCGTTGAACTACACATCTTCTGGGAGTGGGGCTTGGTGGGGAGGGGAAAGAGGGGAGAAATACCTTAATGCCCTGGCTGAGCTGGGATCTCCATGGTTGTGCTTGCTGCTTGAAGGTCTGTAGCACTTGTATGCAGAGTAAGCACCTGTGATGTTTCTATCAACTTCTTTCCTTCTGTTTTAACAGTTGTTCAAAGTTGGAAGACTTACCAGCAGAGCAGTGGAACCACGCCACAGTTCGCAATGCCTTAAAGGAACTGCTCAAGGAGATGAATCAGAGCACGTTAGCCAAAGAATGCCCTCTCTCACAGGTCAGAGTTTTTAAGAAACTCAGGGAAATCCACATCTACAAGATCAAAAGCTCATATTTGTTCAATAAATGGCTTAGACTAAACAGTTCCATAAATTTTAAATCAATTTCTTGTTTTCTTTAGAAAGGAGAAATTGTGATTAATGTGGAAAAGAGTATATTTATGCCATGTTTTCTTAGTGGATTGCCAGATGGAAATTATGAATGAATCGGTTGATTTTTATTCTGCTCTTCAGATAGATGTAAATTATTCATTTTGGTCTTTATCAGAATCTTTTGCTATAGGACTAATGATCCTCAACTGCAAGATTTGACTTGCTTTTTCCCACTAGGAGATCCCCCACTAAACCACATGTAGCTTTCATCAGCCTCCAACAATGATAAAAAAATGCTGTTATAACAGCTATGCCCCAATTTTTAGGAAACAGCAACAGAAATGTTTGTATAATTACATTTAAAAAAGAAAAAAAACTCGGTCTCATTCTCTGTGGCTGCTTTATATACAGCAGTGATGTCATGTCTACAACACTTAGACATAGGTTCCCCAGATATCATGTGGTCTGTTTGTAGTTCAGGTTGTCATAACAAGAGATTCATTAAATTTTCATGACTGAGTCCTCCTTGTCCCTCAGGGAAAGCATAAAAATGCTTCAGCACCCAGGATTTGCTAGAAGTGAAAAATACCTTGCCTTCTAAAAATCTTATTAAAATCATAGGGAAATCTATCTGTTGTATCTATAAAGTCAAAACACCCCTAATCCTGCTTGCTACCAGTCTGTAGCTTTGCTAGCCTGTATGCAACACTTTTACTCCTGCAGCTGGCTGCTTGTCCTGTATTGCACTGTGTGCTCACCCTGCAATTTGTGATCCAAAGTCCCCGTGACTGCAGTGAATAATTTCTGTGTATGAAGTTGCCTCACTGAGTTCTATAATAATTCTAGGGAAAGCAGAGAGGTGAGACACAGAGCAGAATGCAGACCAGTGCAATTGGTAGGAATCATTCCTCATCTTCCTTAGCCACGTTGTGTCTGCAGAACGAGCAGTGATAGGGAGGCTGTGTAAGGAAAAGCCATGTAACTTCCCTAATTCACTAAAGGAGCAGCAGTGACTGTAGGTGTGCACAAATAAGAAGTGTATTGAATGCAAAAATATTTTTCTTTTCACACAGTTTAAGTGTAATTTCTTTAAATAGAATTATCTGTGGAATCTGGTCAGCTAATGATGATTGCAGCATGTGGTTGTCTCTTCCCAGTCTTCTTCAGTATCCAGTATAACTAAAGTATGCATTGTTTCATATGCAGAATTCATTTGTTGTCTAGTTCTCTTTCCTCCCACTTCAGTTTCAAAGCATACCTGGTGGAAGTGCTGCAGTTGGTTTATTCCTCTTATGGCCTCAATCTGAAATATATTTTAAAATGACTGATGGCAAGACTGTAGCAATAAAAATGCTTGTCACAGTTTTTAGCTATTGGACAAACCTGAAAAGAGATCCTTCTATAGAAAATGGAGCTTGCTTGCTTACTTTTAAGCATATGTGTAAGTGACCTTGAGTAGCAAGTAATACTTGAAGTGAGACTGAAAGAATGCAGCTTGTATGATTATGATTATTGTTATTGGCAATAACAAGTTCCAGTGTCTTTTGTTGGGGCTTACAAAATGCCAAAGATATAGTGGAATGTTGTGTAGGAGCTGTCTGTTACCATCAGCTGAATATACCTCTAATATGATTCCTTCTCCCAAATAATTTTTAAAAAAAGATCATGCCAAATATGAAATGTCATTACAACCCCCTTGTGGTTAATATATTATTGACAGCAGCAAATTGCAGAGTGGTCTCTTAGGAGTCAAACTGCAGAGTAAATGCTGCTGTTTATTAATGTGTTCACAATGCCTCAAGTATGGAAGTGGAGAGGGGCAGCGCAGGGAGTTCTCACTCCCACCAGCGAGGATGCTTCGTCTCTGGTTCTCAGTGCCTGAGCAATACATGCAGCCCAGATGGGCATTCTGATTGCCACTAATGGGAAATGTAATCATTCACTTTGATTTAAAATTGTTCTGTATTTTTTCTGCTAGGTGCATTATGTGGCTGCAACTTAGCTCCCCTTAGCATACAGCTCATTTTCAAACAAATAAATCCTGATTAACCAAGCAGGGTCAGTGAGAGGAGTGTGAGTGGCAGAAAAAAAAAATCCAATTATTTCAGCATTTCCATCTTTGCGTGAAGATCTGTCTTTCCTATGTACTGTCTGACCTTTCCTATGCACTGCCCACCATTTTTGTATCTTTGCTGGAGCAAGATTTCTTAGAATGGGAGCACTTTCCTTGTTTATCTCCTTGAACTTTGTGTATGTTTCTTAGCTCCCGGTGTAAGCAGTTTTCATTCTACCTGGCTGTCATGGCCACACACAGATGATAAACATATCTGGTACATCATATAATCTACTAATTCTTCAAGGATTTTTCCAGGAGTACTCTGCATTATTTAGAAATTTGCAATTAATAACTTATTTATTTTTTTGCCACTCTCTTCTGGATGGATATTTCTTTCTGAAGCTGTACCAAGGTTACTAGGAGGAATACCCCTAGGATTCTTTTCCATTTAACAGTGAGGATATGTAGTTTGAAAGTTGTTATGGAATCTTCCCTTGCTCTACTGTCAACCAGTTGAAAAGAACCTGTTCTGGATTTTTCACCAATGTTTAATTTACTATTTGATTTTATTATGTAGTTTAAGCTTAGGAAAGCTTAAAGGTTAATGAGTTAATATATCTTGTGATACTTAATAGGCTTACAATTTCAGTTACATTGATTTATTGTAGAACCAGAGGATTTGGGGGAAAAAAAAATAAGAGGAAATCATTTTATTATGTAAACAGAGCTAAACAATTTCTCCACGATTCCTTAGTGACTGGAAATTTAACTAAAAGGATTGTAGAAAAAAAACCAAGTTAGTTCAACTTTGTTCAAAATCTGTGGTAGCCTGGCTGTTTCCATGCCAGGCTTTCAGAATACTACTGCTTGTTGAAGTGAGCAAGGGAGGATTTATGGGGAGAGAATTACTGCTGACTGCCACAGAGCTAGGTTTGTGTCTCAAAATATTGATTTTAATTAGAAAATTGCATCTCAGTTTTAGAAATTGAAGCTGCCACTTAAAAAGGTTCTTACTTCATAGCCTTCTGACTCTACTTCAGTTCACCATAGCAGCCTTTGAGTGGAAAAGTCAGACTGAAAGGGTAGAAGAGCCTCTTTACTAAGAGTGAAATTACTAGCTGAAGACCGAAACTTCCAGTTTCACCACCCAGTTACCTGAAGTGTCCCAGTTTTGCTCACATTTCCTAAATCCCCAAAAATCAAGAGTTCAGGACCAGCCATAGTCCTGTTATTGCAGCCAACTGGGTTGAAGGCTAGAAAAATTTGGAAGAGGGAATGCTTTCTGTTTTTAAAGCGAGTACACTAGGTGGAAGCTTTGTGGGTTTCCAGAGATGCCCAAGATCCCATTTGGCTCAAGAGCTTGTTCGAGCTGATGAACTAGAGCTCAAACCTATGGTAAAAATTTTATTTGAGCTGTGAGATCATTTCTGTGCGGGAAGGTCCTGTTGATGTGCCAAGGCTTCTTTTGAGTTTTGGTGTGAGGACAGAGAACATAAGGAAAACATGAATTTTGGAGAATGAACAGTGGCTCCCGTGTGTTAGATTGCATTTCCTTGCAGGATATCTACATGAGCTGGGAATAATTTGCTATTGGAAATGTCTGAGGAGAAGAAAGAAAACTTTGTCTATAGAATGGATGAAGGCTAGGGAAAAACATAGAAAGGAAGAACTAGTATAAACCAGGCTCTTTGCCGCCCTGTGAGTAGAAGAAGCCCAGATAAAAATGATCTTTTTGTGGGTATCAGGTGCTGCTAACAACCTCACTCCTCTGTGCTTCCTTTAGCTTTTACTGAATTGTTCAGTAGGAGGGTACTACACAAAGAGGAGAGGGTTGCTGGTAAAGTAAGTGATACTTTAGTTACATTGTGCTTTTATTTTTTATAATTTTATTTTCTTGTATTAGCCTAGTATGCATAGTTCCTGTCCCTCTGAGTGACACAATTAATTTCTCTATTGGGTGATTTTTCACACCATGACTAAACACACTATTCTATAAATTATATTAATTTACCTTATTTGCCTGATTCTTTTGTGCAGTGAGTAGTACGAATGTTGTCCCATTCCTGGCTGTGCTTTGGAAGCAGAACTGAGACATCTGAAAAGCATTACTAGATCATTCATGCTGGGGCATGTAATCTTACCTATAAGATCTGGTTCCTCAATTTCACTTCTCCTCAGCCAGGTGCAGCAAGCTTGTGTTCCTCAGCATGGCATTGCCTCTTGTTATGTAACTTAGGTTTAGGTGTTGCAATATCACAAGTACAAAGTGAGGCTGGCCTCCCCCAGACCAAGCTGCATATCTCAGTCTAGGGTTTTAATGCATATATTTTGCATTGTTATGCAAAATAATATTTATTATTTTCTAATTTAAAATATGTCTGGGAATATAGAATGGTGATTAAAACTGAATTTGTGTACTTATTGGATACTTCTTTTGGTTTTAAGGTCACAAATTGATGACCATCATGCGCTCACATGTCATTCATTTTCCTTGGAAAAGATTTTTAACTGTGCAACTTTTATCTTCCTTTCTGTGCTTCCAGAGTATGATTTCATCCATTGTAAATAGCACATACTATGCCAATGTGTCTGCAACCAAGTGCCAGGAGTTTGGGAGATGGTATAAAAAGTACAAGAAGATTAAAGGTAAATTGTTATTTTGTGACTTTCCAAGTTCGTGAACTTCTACTGACAGTTTGAGATTATTTGCTTCAAGTAAAAGTGATAATTAACTATAATAAGATTAGTGAATTAGTCTACATAGACGGCACAGTCACAGCACATTGGAAATAAAATCTGATACTTTGCAAAGAAGAGCTGGTGTGAAAACACAGGCCACTTAAAGCCTTCTTAAAATATCTCGTTTAGCTGTGCTGAAAGATCAACTGTGTTTTGAATTAAGCTAAAACATATTGGGATGAAAAAGTTCTAGCAGTTCTGGACTTAAAAGGTAAATTGTTGTGTACATTACCTCAGTTGCATTTTATTCATGAAAGCTAGAAGAGTCTCTTCATAAGTTACAAGTACCTTTGCTCTCTTTTTCAGTATTACTAAGTATTCTGACATTCATGTCATGTTTTATTGTATGGTCTCTGGATACCAGCAGTGCATTTATTGTCTGATCATTAGATATTGCTAAATAACAAGGTGTTGAGAAGTGAAGATGGAAATAGCCATTGTTTGTATTTTTTTGACAATGAAATTGTAGGTTAGCAGTGAATGCCTGAGGCAGTAAAATTATTATATCTAAGTTCATTCCACTCTCTCTTGTGAAATGTCTGATCACCTTCTTGTAGTACATGAAGTCATACAAGCATCCACCATGTATCATTTTTTTCCCCACCCTTTCCTTAAGAAGGCACTTGTGTGTGTCTACTGTTTAGGTGTGTGCCTATTTGTTTAGGTAGGTTTTTGTGTTTTAAAACTGATATGTGCTTTGAGCAGGAGTCTGAGGTTAGTCAAAATCCTTTCCACAGTTCTTTCTCTCTCCCCTAATGTCCATTGTCCTTGGAGCTTTGCCCTGTGCTAGTTTTTTTTTTTTTTCATAGTTTTTCTTTCTGTTACAACCACTGAAGGGAAGATTTGTTGTCTGATTTTTGTTATTTCTGTCTGATCCTTTCAGTGGCCAGGAAAATCATTGCAGGATTCACATGTATTTTTCAGAAATCAGGTGGTGTCCTCTCCTTCTAGAGAAGCCATTGTATTTGTAGTCACATGAGATTAGCATCTTTCAAAAATTCTTGCCTTCTTAAAAGGCTGGCATACAAGAGCTATGAGAGCTTGTGTGGCTTCCACAAGACAGACAGAAATCTGCATAATAATACCATGACAAGTCTGCTGCTTGAATGAGGAGCACAAGAAATAAAATTGCCTAAAATATCAGAACAATTTTGGTTTTCCTCTGCACGTCAGGCTTGTACCCAGTATTCCTGTTGGATGCTTTGGCCTGTGCTGTGCAGTGATTAGATTTTCACTAGAGAAAAAAGAAATATATTTTATGGTAATATTGTTTATGTCTAGGAAGAAGGCATAAAGTGGGAGGCAGAAGTGGGATAACAGGTTAGGTGAGAAAATGGAGGTGTTGCTTTTCACCTATTAAAATGATTTAGGCTTGAAGTTGATTGGACATTTTAGAGCTGGTTACCTTCATGTCAAATTTACTGGCTGGTTCCTTCTCAGTTGCCATTGTGTGACTCAGAATTGTTTCTTTTCTCTAAATGGTATTTCTTTAATAGGCGAATTTTATTCAAAGTGCTCTAACTTATCATCTGGGTTAAAAAAAAATGAATCAAACAACTTCAAGGTCATCATCGTTCGCTTTTACTTGCCATTCTAGGAGAACAGAGATGGGCTCTTTTTTTTTTTGTTTTCCTTCTTTTTTTCCAAACTGGGCAAGGGTGCCAGTTGCAGAGGCACTGAAAGCCCTTAACTGTAGGGTTCTTAGCTGTAGAGATGCTACTACAGCTTCTGAGTGTTTCTAGCACACTGCTGTCTTCCACTTTCTTCCATTCTTAGAGCATTGAATTCTTTTAAGCCCATACTTTTTTTTACTTAGAAAATGCACAGTTAAATTGTTAAGTGCAGTAAAAGCAGAATGAGACCTCAATCAAGAGGTCAAGGATCCAAACCAGAAGAGTTTGCCAGATAACTCTGTATCTGTGCTATTCAAAGAGACAGCTAGTCATTGCTGTTTGGAAGTGTGTGTGTTAGGAGGAGGAGGAAAAGGAAGGTTAAGGTATGTGTGAAGTAAACACAAGCTGCTGTAAAGCAGTTCAAGTAGTGTTGATTCATCAACCATACGAGTGGAAGAGAAAACAAAGACTCTATGGCAGGTACAGTGGCACAGGGAAAATAAACAGCCATGCAACTGCAGGGCAGTATTTTAAACCCCCTAGAAGCAGGGAGACTTCTGCACTTCTTTTGATGGTTTCAATTTCTCATCACCTCTGTCCTCCTCCTGATGTTTTATTTCTTTTTTGTAGGCAAATGTTCCTATGGGACAGCTCAGTTAGTGTGCCTTGAGTTCTGTGCTTCAGTCATCACATATTTCTTTAATAATAATTAAAAAAAAAGAGAGACTTATGTGTATGGATGGGCACAGCAATTCAATTTTTGGTTTGTAATCTGGGTAGATGAAGTAAAACTATAATTTACAGTTTTTGGGACCAGCACCCATACCCACAAGCAGTTCTAGAGCTGGTTATTAGAAAGTAAATGCAAAAAAACATTTTACATGACCTGTGATAGGAACAAAATAGGAAGGGACTTCAAAATAACTTTGACATTGCAACTAAAGGCAGCCTACAGTGTTAAATGTGTTTCCTATTATCTGCTAATGTCTGTTTTAATAAAACAGTGGGAACTAAATGGTTGCTTCTTAATCAAAACCATGATTTCCTAAACATAAGCTATGTGATTCAGTTACAAATTGCCACGTATAGATCTCTTAGGTCAAACTTTTTTCCTTTCTCATAGAAATAAATAAACAGTAAAATAATTATATACTCTGGAAGATCAAAGTAATTACAACTAAAGTCAGGCAAAAATATAGAGGTCTCTGGAAGAAAAAAAAAGGATAGCATCAGGTTGCCGAGGATATAGTTAATGTTTAAATAAATACAAGAAAGTGAGCAATCAATAATTTGATATCATTAACAACAGATGTAAAAGCTGTACACAGATGAAATTTTATCAAGTCTCAAGGAAACATTCTCTGTACATTCTGTTGAACTCACAGAAGAGACAGCTAAACTATTTATGCTTGTAATTTAGAAGAAGTTTTCAGTTAGTTCAGCTCTGTGTGGTAATTCTGTCTTGAGTCAAGATGATGGTAGAATAGAATTGTGCTTAAATTTTTTCTCCTGCTCAGCCCCTTAAGGTTTTGAGACCTTCACAGTTTACTCAGCAGCACAAGAGCTAGTGCGTTCAGACAGAGCTGGAACTGGCTGGTGTGGGGATGGAGGATTTTTGTCTCCTCCTGCTTCTAAGCCTCCTTCTTGGGATACATATGAGGACAGAGTTGAGTTTTTACCAGCTTGTCCACTCTTCTCAGTTCCTTAGCATACACATGTATCTGAGGGAGAGATTACATTAATACAGTTCTACATAAGGGAAGGTGTGCAGTAGTGTAGAAACAAAAAGCTTCAAGCTCTTCTGTGAACTTTCTCTTGTGGAGTCTGCAGTCATTTGGGTTGGTAATGAAGCTCTCTAGTTTTTGCTGTAATTTTCATCAGGGTATGCACCATCAAGGAAGTTAATACTGCTACATAAAGGTTTTTAAACCTCATTTACTTTCAAATTTTATTTTTTATTTTCCTTCTTTTTGAAGGATACAAGGGGTTTCAGTATATAGTAGTGCATACATGAAGAGGTTTAAGTGTGTTTAAATGTATTTGAAAAAAGAATTTGAGTTCTCCTTTAATAATGAAGGTTCATATTAATTGGTGACAATTCTACAGCAGTGACTTAGTCTAGTGATACTCTTAACTCCTTCTGTTGCCCAGTCCCATGGGGTTATTCCTCTCAGTTTGAGAACTGGTAGCCTTTTTTCTCTAAATGATGAATTTGCTGAAGCTGGGAGAATATACTCAGTGTTGTTGAAATTCTGAATTTGAACGGTTGTTCAAAAGAATTGCATTATTTCTTAATTTAACTAACAAAAGGTCACACTAATGAAAATAAAACTTTTAAAGTAACTGTGTACCGATGTATATACATGTGTAGAGAGAAGTATTTCAGAACTTTGTCTGCAACTCAGGTCGCTATCAAGATCAAACTTGCACCAGTTACCTACTCAATGCCCAGTGTTTTGGGTTTGTAGAATTTAGAATATTTTTAGCTCTTTTTCTCAATAACTGTTTCACTTCCAAGTGTCATGCTCCCTATTTTTATCAGAAGGGCTATCACTGTATCAGAATTCTTTCACAACTGAAATGCTAAACTGGTGTGAGTTTTTTCTGTTTGCCTGATGATACAACTTAGCTCAGTGGGAGGAAGTTAGGAAATCAGAGAGAAGAAATAAATATATTGTGAACTTAAAAATAAAAAGACATAATTTTTTGTCTGCATATTAAGAATATTTCATCTACACTCATGCCAGCAGTGGCTGTCAAAATTTATCTTTCTGTGGTTGCATGTTTTGAGACAGTGTCTGTTTCAAAGGTTTTTTTAAATGATGAGGCTTTTCAGTCTAAAGAAGGAGGACTCTTCTAATTCAACAGGTTAGGAGTGTAAGAGAAAGCTTCCCTAGGTTCCTTAACTTGAGAATTTGCTTTGGCTGCTCTTTGATTTTTTCCAGTATTGCTGATGTTGTTTGTTTACGGTTTTATTCTTGAGAGTATGTTTGCTTCCTTGTCATAACAGATAGACAGAGAGATCTGTTTTTCTAATAATGGGTTCTAGAGGCTGTTGTAGGTTGAGAGAGGTTAGAAACAGGATGTGGAAGGTCTCCTGACTTTGTTATTTTCAGGCTGAAGGGGAACCAAGGACTGAGGCATGGTGATAATGCTAGTGTGAGTTGGAGTATAATTGTTGTTACGTGCTTTGGGGAACAGTTTTTAATTTTTCCTCTGAAGTGGATGTTTTGGAAGCCTCTTGAAAAGGCACACCAGATTTTTCCCAAGTAGTGCTTTTGACCTAATAATATCCTACTTTATACATATGTATGTATATACATGCATATATAAATCATGATCTTTTGCCTTTTTAAATACCAGATTGAAGCAGAATGGTTTTTTATTGAGACATCATTTCCTGTCTTGTTTGCATATTAGTTGCCTCTCTGGCACTGAACCAGTCAGGGTCATTCAGGTCAGCTGTGTGGCTCTTGATTTTACAGTAATTTTTCCTTTGCTTACTTTCACACTCCTGACTGTGTGTTTATTTCACTAAAAATAGGACTTTCCTCACTTTCTTAAGGAAAAAGGGAGGAAAATAACATAATTTACACTCCAGCATCTAGATTACATCATGACCCTAAGATTGACTTGTTGATGGTGGCATCCTCTTAGTCTTTTATGAGAAGAGTACATTGGTTTGTGTTGGTCATGAGCAAAAAGTGGCATCTCTCTTTAAATACAAGCTTAAAGTTGTCAAGATTCAGCAAGAGTTACAGACCCTATTTTGTATTTCAGCGATGTCTCTGATGTTAAGTCCCAGTCTGGGGGATTTGTGCGTGGGTTCTGTTAAACAATTTACTCACTGTGGAGCATTATGAGTTTGAGCCCTCTTGCCCTATTCCTCTTATTACAGAGAATTGAAACAGACCCCTTGCTTGCTCTTGGCTTGTTTTTTGTTTGTTTTACTTTACCTCAACTTTTATCTAAAGTAAATGCAGATATGAATTTCAGTCTTGCAGAATGTCCTTCTTGTCTTCTGCCTGTTTTGGAGCAGTGGCTCTCACTCTTAATGACAAATGTGTGGTGGCAGAAGGATCCATGTGCTGAGCTGAATGCCATCTCTTGCTTGTACATGTGGATCGACCTGCAGCCATTGCTGCTTTGAGGAACCCATTTGGAAACCTTTATGTACAGAAACTGCTCAGCCACTATTCCTGTGCCTTTGCTCTGCCCTGCCTTTTTTATTTATGACAGGCTGACACAACCTGCTCAGATAATGTCACCCACTATTGTGGTTTTAAAACCTCTCCTGTTCCAAGTACAGAGTTTCTCTCAGGGAGGATCAGCTGTGTTCTGAGGCTGAGTATTCTGCCCACCCATTTCTGAATTCTGGATAAAGAATTATCATCTTTATTTCCAATAAAGCAAACAAATTTTTTTGTTAATCTGTAGAATCTCAGAATGAATTTTGCTTATTTAAAAAGGCATTTTTGTATACTGCTGAACAGCAGCATGTTACATTAAAAGGAAAGGAATTTTTGGAGAGTAAGCATTACAGATTAGATTGGAATGGAAGGAAAACTTGAACTTTAGGTACAGGCATAAGCTTTCCTAGTGTGAAAGCTCCAGTGTGGCTGTCTGTGATCATAGGGTTTCCATAGAGTGCATAACTGACATAGAATTGAATTCTGTTTACTCAAAGTATCTGAAGAGTTTATATGTCTGTCTTAATGATGTTTGTGTTCTGTCTCACTCCTTTCACCATCTCTCGTGTTGTGAGTCAGGAAGAGATGCATGCATATCTCCTGGAGGCATTGCACATTTGACTGGGTATTTTGTGCGGTTTGCACCTCCCTCTGGAGGTGCCCACAAAAGGTTAGTACTTAAATAGAGGGCAGACTTCTGTTGCAATAGTTTGACAGGAAGGGAGATATTTTTATAACAGATGAGACCATCAGTCTATCTAAACTGGTACTCTCTGTATTTTTCAGACAGTTCTGAGCAATGCTTGCTCCCCTTCTCCTTTTCTGTTTCACTTGACCAGTATTCATGCATTAGACCAGATGAAGCACCTTCAGAGTATTTCTGTTCTCTGCCCTATGGATCTAGCATGTTATGTTTACAAATACTGTTAATGTTCTTAGGATTTAATGACTTTGTAGTTCTGTTTGCTTTCTTGAACTTGCATAGTGACCCAAAAATAATCTAAAAATAAGGTCTTTAGTTATTCTTTTCTTTTCAGAAAAGCATCTTTGGAAGCTTTGTCTCTGAAAGGAGAGCCTGTCAAATGAATATGTGTAAGCAAAATTGACAGAAAACATGTTAGCATCTCACTGTCCCAAGGGATAACTTGGATTTAGTCTTTGGGATAGGAGGAGAAGGTCAGCTGCACAGAGCAAGGCAACAACGTTAGTGCACTGCTCAGTTTCTACTGAAACTGATGCTGATCAAAGGCTCACTTTAATAATGGTTCTTCTAAATACCAAAATAGTGTCTTATGCTTTGGTGGGAGCTGAGCAATTTGTAACTCAAAGAGCAGACAATGCCCTTTCCTGTCTGTTTTCCATTAGGCTTGGATAAAGGCCTTTGCTGCCCACAGCAAGCAGCCAAACAATTTCTTTATGTACTCAATACCTCTTTTGAGTTATTTGCTAGGATTAGAGGAAGGGAAAGGTGTTCAAAGTTACAGCTTCTTATCAAGGCTGCCTCTCTGTTCAACCTGCTTTTATTCCAGTCCTAACTGCAGAAACAGGTGGCCTGGGCAGAGATCAGATAGTAAATGAAGTCAGTGAACAATTTTGGGTAAATATGAACATTAGATGTTGAACAAAAATGAGATTCTTCAGACTGACCCTTTGCACTGAAGTTGTTAAGTGGGCTTGGATTACAAGGAATAAATAATTGTCCTAATAGCCGATTAAAAGATACAGCATTACCACTTTAAAACCACCTCCTGTGCGATGGAGTGGTTCTGTTATTCACAAAGTGGTAGTTCATAATTAGGTAGGATTAGCAAGAGAGCATCTTCTGGGTGTAGTCCAGCAGCCCTGTCTCTGTGAGGTGGAGGCTGGTACTGAACCAGAGACAGCTTTGTCCCCTGAGCTGAACCCCAAAGTTCATGTCTTGCTTCAGTGAGTATGATGTTGCTAAGCCAGGAGAAAATGTGGGAACCTTTTTGTCTCAAGCTGAATGCAGGGCACACTAGAATTCACAGAGCTCCCCCTGCTTGGCCATGACCACCACTTGTAATGGCTTTTATGATCACCAGGTTTTAAATAATAATATAAAACAAAGAAGCAAGCTCTGAAGCACTGTAGAACAGCCCTGGGTGGTGACATTCTGTCACAATTGAAGCACAGCAATTCTGCTGGCTAGTAACTTATTACAAAAAGTTTTTTTACCAGCCTCTTCCTACTCTGGGGCAAAGTTCCCATATGCTTGAGGGACTGAAAATTCAGGACTCTGGGTTATGGGTGCTGGAGGGTCTTTCGTGCCCCTGCTGCAGTGAAGTGCTGGGAGACGTGTTACTCACTTGCTCTCCCTGCTCCATCCATTACTGTGTGTCCCGTGCTGTCAGTCAATTCACTGCTGCTCACAAGCCCTAAATGCCCCACAGGCTGTTTGTCAGGATGTTACTACTAACAACTCAGTGAAAAGAGATGGTGAGGGGAAGACAAAGTGGCGAAATAGATCTTATTTTAAATTTTTTAAGTTGGTTAAATTTTGAATAGAAAGTTACGTGCAGACCACCCCAAGCTATTGGGCTGCAGAGTGCATTAGCTGCTTGACTCTGCAAAGAATATTTGGGTAGGGGTTAAGAGCATCACACAGGGGAAGGGGTGTGCTGGATTGCTTTTGTGCTGTATCCAGGAAATTTCTAACTCAGTATGGAGTTGAAATACATTGACACATGTGGTAATCATTAGAAGAAGAGAAAGGAACATTGAAATATGACAATTTGCTGCTCCTATTCTGCAGATTATGTTGCTTTCTGACTGTCCTGTAGATGTTGTGTCATGTTGTAGGAGGGCACTGGAAAATGAGGGGCAGATTGAGTGCTCTGAGAGCTGCTTTCTGAGCTTGGCACAGTATCTGTTGTCTAGACATCTTGAATCTGCCTATCTAGCACATAGCTTTAGAAGGGTTGGTAGCGCTGAAGTACAGTGGTAGTATTGTACTTGGTTTAAAGGAGCTGGTCAGACACTTTCCTGCAGAACCATGTACCGGGCAGTGTGATACAAGGAGAAAAGGAAAACATTTCAATTTCTCTTGCTGTTGCCAAACCACAGGTAAAGGTGAATAACAGCCTCATCACTAGCATCACCAGCAGAGGAAATTTGTTAGTAGTACTTGAATGTAGACAGCATGTGTCCATGGAGGCCTTTACTTTCTAGTCTAAGGTCCTGGTGCTGTCTTCACTCCTTTGTATTCCAATGTGTTCAAGTACAAGCCACTTCATACAATGCTACAAGAGCTGTAAATATATCCCTAGTTTGGGTGGAGCAACGGCAAATAAGGAGAGGGGAGGCAAAGACTGCAATGGAGTAAGAACATGTAAAATAGAGGATGCAAATGGAAAAAGCCTTTCCCAAGAAGAAATATTCTGAGGCAGACCATTGATATCATAGAGCTTTGTGGTTCCTGTACCCCTTTTTTATTAGAGCATTGCCAGCAACTGGCCTGTCTCCCATGGCAGTACCAGTCGTCATCTCAGGGTTGTCTTATTCTTACTCCTGTCCAGACCTGCAGAGCCCTACCAGACCATAGTTATGAAGAAACAACAGGGAATCTGATATGGGCAATGCATTAGAGAAGTTAAAAGTCCTGAGGAGCTGAGTAATGCAGATTTTTTCCATTCAGAGTAACTGTTAATTGTAACCTTTTATTATTGAAGTGGTTGAAATGACTAGAATCTGGGTTGTTTATTGGAGTATATGCATGGCTGTACAGACTTATGTGATCAAAAATGGATAATAAGGGAAAAATACATCTAGGGAAGTAAGTCAGGTGATGTCTCTGTGCAATTTTAATTCCAAGTAGTACTGCAGAGATTAACAGCCTGGAAGCCTTTTCATCTTAAATTTTATTTTTATAGGGATTTATAACTTGGCACTGAAGTTAGGAGTGGGTGGAAACTTGGCAAATGTGGTTCATCCCAGGAACTGAATGTTATTTATATTTATTTCTCACCAAGTTTTCAAAAACACTTGGTTACTGTTTTTGTGTTCTAACAAGCAGTAATTTGTTGGTTTCAGTTATTCTCTGTTTCTTAAATTACAAAATAGTTTAGAACTTATTTCGGTTCTTCTGAAACTCTCAGTGGAAAGACTAGATTTCCGGGGATGTAAATGAAGACCAAAAGTAGTTCTCATCACATTTTCTTTTAGCAGGATGCTCCCTGAAATTTCATGTACACCAAACAACATCTTTGTTCGATTTACATCGGATTAATTTCCGATTGCAAAGTTGCTCCTGCATCTTTGGAATAATTACACTTGGTTTTGATGGCAATTGTTTGTATTTAATGCCATTACTCAGGTGCAGGCTAACTGCAGAGAGGCTAAGGAGTCAATAGTTAGTGTGGCCATCAGGGCTCTCAATAGAACATGATCGGGGGCTGTGATAAAGCAGCCTCTATCCCTTGCCTACCCATGATATCTCTATTTCCACACCAGGTCTGTCCCTGATATTAACACTGCTGGTATTACGTATTTCCTAGTGGCTGTTCCTAATCCAAAGTCTAGTGGTATAGAGCCTTCTGTACTTGATTTTCAGGGAGTCCTACTGACATCATCAAGAAGGGCATTTGAAGAGGGGTTTTCAATAATTTCAGCATACTAAAATACTGTCTTATGTCTCTGACAGGCTGTAAATACTGTAGCAAAATCATCATTTGCTAACAGCCATTGTTTGTATGGCTATCAGCCATATTGCATTGAGTGTCAAAGATGAAATATACTATACAAGCAAGCACTTATTTACAAAATTAGTTGGACTGAAATGTGAACTTTTGTTAAAAAATGTAATTAATACTTTTCTTAGAAATGCATAATTTTTATTTTAAAAGTTTTTTTTAAAGCAAATATTTCTTAGAAATTATGTAAGATTTTTCTTTAAAAGAATGGGAAGAGTTAAGTTTTCTTACAAGAAAATCCTGGGTAATAATTTGCCTTATTGTAAAATTCAGATTTTGCGATGTTCCAGAATGACAGCTCTAAAGACAGTAACTATGTGTTCATGTGTGTTCAATGCATGACTCCTTCCCCAGTGAGAATTCAACCCTCTCTGTCTGACATTTACTGCAGAAGGTGAAGCGAGCTGCTTTTCTATTTAGAAGGAGACAGAGAAAGCAGCAAACTGTCATCCTGAGTATAAGCTGTGAAAAGCTTCAAAGCTTTATATATATTAAGTTTTTAAAGAGAGTTCAAAGCCTTGTACAGTTGTTAATCATTTCACAAGTAATAATGGTATTTTATTTATGGTGTTTGTGAAATAAATCCAGTCTTGTTAAGAAGGGCAATATGGAGGTGATCTAGTAGCTTTCTAGTTGTATAGTGTGTGTCCTTGAGCTCTTTTCTATCAGATCGATATATAAATGGCCATCCAATTGCATGTAGTGAGGCTCATGGAGTCTGCAAGCTACTCTAAAATTACTTTTGATTTCTTAAAATTATGTAATATATGTCTAGTAGTTACATAATACACCTAAAAGTTATATTTATGTACTTTCAAAGCTTAACTTTCTATTTCAAATACTACTTCTAGAGGAAATTTAACTTAGTTATATGCTTGTTTGTTGTGCAGTTATGTAAGAAATATTTAAAAGTGACGCTATATGCATTTGGTTTGTTACATTTGGTTTTTTGTCATAGAGTGTCAATGGTCACGGGGCTAGTGGTGCTAAACAATTATATTTTTTTAAACACTGAAGCAAATTTTTTTACAGTGGATGTTCATGCAGGAATTCTTTAAGTTTTCTGGACAGACTCACAGTGAAAAGGCTTTGGATATCGTAGAATCATAGAATGGTTTGGGTTGGAAGGGGCCTTAAAGATCACCTAGTTCCAGCCCCCCTGCCATGGGCAGGGACACCTCCCACTAGACCAGGGTGCTTGATGCCTCATCCAGCATGGCCTTAAACACTTGCAAGGAACAACTAGTTTAAAATTTTCTTAGGTGTGAATCTTGTAGTTTTGTAGCTTGCTGTGACTCAAGCATCTTGATTCTGCTGCAGTGCACCAGAGTGAATTGATTTCCACACACAACTCAAAAAAGAGTTTATGTTGGAAAAGATAGAGTTGCTGAGTTTGTAATGGGAAGCTGTTCCATGAGCTGCATAGGGAATGGTCATGTCTTCATTTGGGTTTTGTGTGTGAATACTTTTCTGTTTTCCTTCACCTACATGTTAGTGATTCCAAAACATTCACCCCTTTTAAAAGTTACTCAATTTGGTGACAGATCCCAAAGCTATTGACAATGGAAATGTCCAAGCTCCTTTCTTTAGGAAATGAAGCTGGAGAGGATATCAGCTATAAGAGGGTACTGATTTAATAAGGACACTTTCTGAGCAGTGGGTGACACCCAAGAAGTCCAAAAGAATGTTAATTATTGTTGTTGCTTTTACTTTGTACTGCTTTTGTTTGTGTTTTGGTGAAGTTTTTTGCAAGCAGCAGATGCTGATGTGTACAGTCACCTGCAGTAGCCTTGCTCTAACAGTCCCATTGTCAGTGCAAACTGAAATGACAGCAAACTAATTTTTCTCTTTTGACAGTGGAAAGAGTGGAAAGAGAAAACCTTTCAGACTACTGTGTTCTTGGTCAACGTCCCATGCACTTACCAAATATCAACCAGCTGGCAACCTTGGGAAAAACTAACGAACAGTCTCCTCATAGCCAAATTCACCACAGTACTCCAATCCGAAACCAAGTGCCAACAATGCAGACAATGATAAACCCTGGCCTCCTGTCTCCTCAGCTCAGCCCACAACTGGTGAGGCAGCAGATAGCAATGGCCCACCTGATAAACCAACAGATTGCCGTCAGCCGGCTACTGGCTCACCAGCACCCACAAGCTATCAACCAGCAATTCTTGAATCATCCACCCATCCCCAGAGCTGTCAAACCAGAGCCATCGAATTCATCAGTGGAAGTCTCTCCAGATATTTACCAGCAAGTCAGAGATGAGTTGAAGAGAGCCAGTGTATCTCAAGCTGTCTTTGCAAGAGTAGCGTTCAACCGCACACAGGTATCCATCTCTGCTCTTATAACCAAGAAGTGCTGAGGGGGCAAATCTGTGGTATTTGGGTTTGATCCTGTATAGTTGTATGTACAGCCTGGCTGTATGATTGTTGCAGATCAAAGCAGGAGATGTGCCATTGGAACATGCCAAACCACCCTGTGTTTTTTCCCCCAGTCCCTTCAATGGGATCTCTATGAAACAGTGGCTTGTTTGCATTTGGTCACCCCTGTGCAGTCACCTCTGAGAGCTGAGTTCTCTAGCAGTAATTCTGCTTATTTGAATTCTTCTCTGTGTTCCTCTCTGTGGTTATAAACTTCCACATCTGCTCTTGCCTTATGGTCAGGAAGAAGTAGCAAGAGTCTGAGAGTCGGAGGTGTCTTTGGGCTTCTCTTACTCCCTCAATTTCTCCCTGTGGTACAACTAATGCCACAACTGCTGCCACAAGAAAAGTTAATAACAAGTGTGTGTGGGTCTAAGGACTGACTTCTGGGAAAAATGTCTGTGGTATGCAGCACATCGTGTTTGCTTTCATACACATTTTCTCACATGCTAAAATGTAGGTGTTGAAATGATCACATGCTAGAGGCAGCTTAGGCCTAGCACCAGGGAGTATCAAGGGTGAATGCATGTCCAGAAAATAGGCCATTTACCATCCTGGTGCCGATTACCCTTCATGGCATTCAAAATGTAATCTCTCAGTTGTCATAGTCTGTAACAAGGATAAAGGAATAGAAAGTCACTTCATCTTTAATATTGGTGCAAATTTCTTTTGTGCAGTCAGAGTTGGTCTTTGAGGGAAGCTTTACCAGCAAAAGAAAACAAGGGCCACATGTATGTGTCTCTTACAGGCCAGTCCCTTGCCCCATACAGTGCCTTTGTCTGTTCTCCTGGATTAATGATTTTCTTTGGCACTGCCATTTTGGAAATGCCATGTTATGAGGGAACTAATTAACGTATGGAGCACATTTTTATTACTTCCCTTCTTCCATTAAATTCATAAAATGGGTGCACTCAGAAAAAACATACACTTCCAATCAACATGACTTTGAGTTCTGAGGTTAGCCTTGAGGATATCAAATGAAAACTACATAGGAATGTATGAGTATTTCCTCTTTAAAATGCTGTTTTTAATTTGGAAAAGCTTTTTATCCCACTGGGATCATAACCTGTTGTATATAAGGCCTGGTATAATCAAGGTGGACGGTATGACAGAATGACATACTCTGAACAGGAGTGAGAGGTTAGCAGCAACCTTATTGGTGAGGATTTTGCCACTGTCTCTGAACAGGAAGCTCCACATTAGCCAGATTTATGGGGCTGGGTTTGTAGAGCCAAAGTCTGCCATTAAACAAAAAGTTCGACACCTAGTGAGAAATCTGTCAGACAGCCTGTGTATTAAATTGATAGTTCTGCTGTAGTATTTAAGAGGAGGCAAGGTTTTGATTCTTTGTGTCTAGGAAATGCCAAACATTGCATATAATTGACCAAACATTGCTGATGGACTGTCCAGGGCAGCAGGGAAAAGAACAAGCATGTGTCAGAGACCTTTTCCTAGGAGCAGCACAGCTTTGCCTGTGGTGTTTATTAGCAGCCACCATAGAGACTGTGCCACACTCTTGACAGATAACCTGAAATCTGGACTGAGTAATCAACTGTGATATGGTTTTGGGGTTGAGGGGTTTTTGGTTTGTTCTTTCTTTTTTTCCTTTTTTTCCTTCTTTTAATGCTTCCTGCAGTGTTTTGGAATCATAGATCTAGTGGGTTTAGGGCACCAAACAGGCCTTTGAGAGAAATGTGGTTTCTTCCCAAGGTAGACACACCTGACAGCATTTTCACATGCTCTGTATGACTTAGGACACCAGGTGTGAAACCATTCAGACTGGGCTCACTCATTGAGAGCAAGGACCTGAGAGGACATGCAAAGGTAACATGCTTTGAAAAGGTGCCAAGCACCTTTCCTTGGCAGGATGGCACATGAAAATGGAATATGACGGTCTGTTATCTGACCAGTTTAAATTTGAGTTCAGTATGTAAAACAGGGTCTGAAATTCAGGGTACGAGTATCACTGGTTTTGCCAGTCCTGCAGTTGACATTTATCGTAGGATGCACTAACTTCACTAGCTTTTCTAGAGGGAAAAAAAAATCGTCATGATGTTGATCAATTCATTTCAATGTGTCAGACACATATATGATTTTATGGAAGAGGAAAGTAATTACCTAGTTCATAGCCCTCCATCATAAATATCTGATGTACTAAACTGTCCACAACTGTGATTGCAGAACAGCCAAGTCTTAAACATCCATACAGGATTATTTAATTTCACAGCTGCATTTCATTAGTCTATAGTACCTTAATATAGAAGACCTGGGGATCTTGGATCCAGTGCACCGTGTCCCTAGGAGCTGCCACTGTAGCATAAGAGTGCAGGTACATATTTATGTTTCCTTGTTCTCAGCTTTTAATTCCAACTCCAATCAGTCTCCTCTTGTGTCAGACAGAGACTGCTTGAATTAGTAAGATGGCAGGCAGCCTTGCACTGTGCAGTGCAAGATGTGGGATGTTCCCAGACACACCTATAGTGGAGAAGAAAACTCTATAAAAAGTGAAAGTTAAAGTCTGCTTTCATCCCCTTGCACTTCCCCCACTGCCTCCAAGGTTTCTCTCTTCAGGAGGTGCAGAGAAATGATCTTTTCTCTCTGGAAATGTTTGCGTTTGTTGCATTTCGCAGGAGGTGTCAGCTTTAGACTGAAAGTTTGTTATTCCTAATGATGGCACCAAGTACTAGATGCTGTATGCCAGACAGCTAATAATTGTATTAATCATTAAGCATTATGGGACACTGCTTAATCCTTCTTTATGATAGCTCTGTGGTGTGCATCAGCCTATAATTAAGTATCCCTTCATGAAATATGTGCAGAGAGGCTTGTTTAATAGATAAACTATTCTCTATTTTAAAGTCCAGTGACCTACATACTCAATGCTGAAAGCCCCCTTCTTAGTAATGTTATTCCTCCCCTGAGACAATCCATCTGAGCAAATCTGGTAAATGAAGTAGAGGAAGCTTTGATCCAAACTAGGCTAAACCCATCGGAACAAATGGCTGACACATGTATGTATCCGTGTGTGAAGGGGAACATGAAGAGGGTCAGAAGGAGAGGTGCAAATGCATGCTTTATGAAACATACAATTCTCCCTCTTATAAAAAAATTGGAACACATAGCTTAAGAAGGTATTTGTGTTGTCCACACACATGAAAACAAAGAGCTTCAAGATTGTATAAAACCTTCCAATTCAAGAAAAAACGAGAGGAAAAGTCCGATTAATACCCACAAATCCAAAAGAGGAGTTGAACAGTCAGAAGCAAAGCAGATGCACCTTGCTCTTGAAATCTCCCTATCTGCATTTGTAAAGGCAATTACAGCTTTGAAAAGGCCAGAGTGGAGGCACAGGTACAAGCTGCAAAGGGTGAGAGTAGTTTCATGAGCAGCAGGAGCATTTCTCCCTTGTTGTCCTTAAGCAGTGTAATAAAATCAAAGGGGCCGTTATGGCAGGTCGGAGTTCTCCTGAAATTCTTACCTGTCTGAAGCATGCATCTTCTTTGCATCAGACTGACTTCTATTTGTGGGCCACCCAGAACACAGGTGCAGGGAAGGTGACCAGTAGCCTCTAAAAGTGCGAGCCACCTTTCTTTTTGTCCAGCAGAGCTACTGTGAAATGGGAGGCAGGACAAGGGGGCTGGCTGCTACCACACCTATGGACTTTCTCCTGAAGAATTTTGCTATCCTCAGGGTGCATTCATTGTATCGTCTCCCTCTTGCACTGTCATGTCTCCTAATATGACATTTGACTTGCAACCAAGAGGTCATAATGAGCAAAGCTTGCTTATTGCAGGTTGATGCATTGAGAATTAGGCAGGTGGTGGCAGATGAGGACTTTTTCCAAGCAAATTCTCAGATTATCACATTTACCTTGTCTTTCTCTGGGAAGCTTTTTTAGCAAATATGGAGATGTGATCTGTGCTCTCCTTAATCCTACCTGGAAAACATGTCATTTGAATCCTGCTTTGCACAGGGAAAATGAATGTACTCTGGCTTCTCTACCTGCTGGCTGAGTGTTCCTCTTTGCTGCTGGCTTGTGGAATTGCAGACAGGGTGGCTGGTCAGGCTCTTGATAAGAGCTTCTGAATCACTGGATGAGTGAACTGATGCTCACCTCCTTAGGAAGGCCCAGTGCACTGCAGAGCCTATAGCCTATAGACTGCCTATGAGCCTTTCTGGTTATATCTTTCTTTTTTTTTTTTTTTAGACAATCTTTTTACATATTCACTAAAAGTAATGAAATGTTTGGGCAAGTGTCCAGTGCTAGTTTTACTAAGCAGCCTCAGAAACTGGAAATATCCATGAAGCAGCACTTAACCCAGTTTGACTCCTGCTTACTTAGCTGGTGTCTGACCATGCTTTGTGGAATTAAAGGAACTAACAACCCAGGCAGGAGGAACTTGTACCAGCCTCAAAAGTGGTGAAATCCATGATAAAATGAAGGAAAATGATCCTAATTGTTCAAGGGATTTGGTTGTATGTAGACTGAAGGAATGGACTGAGGTGAAGGGAAATGCAGGACTGATGCTGGATGGAGCCCCAGCTTGTGGAATTTCTGTGGGCAAGTTCAAGTCCTGCAATGAGGAACAGGGAAATGACACTTCTATGGTCTGCAAAGGTGTCACTGGTTGGTTACAGAGATATTAGGGGTTCTGAAAGGAGGAGTGCCATTGATAAGGAAGCTACAAAGTGCTTTGGAGGGAGGCAAGGAGAGAGATGGGTGAAGACTCCTCATTTGTGTCTGATGCTGCTAGCTTTGGCAAAGTTCTGACAAAATGAAGTGGGATCAGAAAAGGTTCTTCTAAGAGTCTCTAAGGTTAGTAATATGGATTGTTGAAATAACTAACTCTTCCATCTCTCTATGCTTGGGAGCCAAATCCTGGACAGAACCATATTTGCAAGTAGTCTTCCCTTTGAGTTAAAGTGAGAGGAAGACAAGCAGCCTGATACGTAGTGAGACCGTCACGCTGCATTCATTGCTATGGTGTCTGCCCCATTGAGCACAAATTTTCAATTAGTAAGAGTTCTGGTTTTGGTTTTGGGGGCGATTTTTTTTTTTGTTTCTTTCCCCATAGAAAACCCTCTCTTAATGCATGAAACCCTTTCATGCTGCCTGCTTGTTTTATTCTTGTGTGTAATGTGGCACAAGTGGCGTTCTGTTGTACTCACAGGAAAGAAAGCAGTCTGAAAGGGAAGTGCTTAATTTAATAAATTGCAGATTTTTGGTACATGGGATATTTGTTCCAACAGTGGGTTTTGCACTGCCCAAAATTTCAGTTTCAATTAACTTAATTGTATTCAACAGGCTGAATGAGAAGATCTTAAGTAGCATGTGAGTCAGACTTTCAGAATGCATGCTTGTAAGAGGCGGCTGCTGCTTCTGCTCAGCTGATGCTCGGGAGTCCTGAGCCTTGGAAACAAATGCACCGATACAGAGAATGTGCACCAGCCATGTGTCTTGCTCATTTTTCAGCATATTTTGGTATAAAGGTTTGGCAGGCATGTCACATCAGTGGTGGCACTTTGTGGATGCAGGTGGTCGTTATTTCGCTACCTCCTTTTCCCCATGCATCCACATTCAACTTCACGTGCACATCCTGTCTTCCCTCATAAAAAGAGATACCATAATAAAAAAGAGGCTTTATTAAACTAATGCAATAAAGGCATTTTCTTGGAGGATTTAAACATTTCATTTTTAATAATAAAAATCAAATTGTCATTGTTGCTCCCTGTATAAATTTTATTCAAATCAGCCTATAAATGCTTTGTACCTAAGCACCTCTCTCCTGAGATGCAGGTATTTTAGCATTAATCAAATGAGTTTAAGGATGAGGTTTGCTCATACTCTGGCGACAGGCAGTGAATGTACAGATCAGATTTCTTTTAAATGAGGGACTGGTGTGATGCATTCAGCTACACTGAAGGGTAGTGGGAGACAGCTGGTCTCCCATTCACACCAGTGTAAAACCAGTCAAAGTCATTTGAGTTCTGAAGTTCATAGGAACTGACATGAATGTGGCACCACACATTTTTCCCACTGATACAGAATTGGTGGTCAGGGAAGAGGGTGTAAACAGTTTTTCCTGATGGCAGCTGTGACAAGATGGATATGAAGGTGCTTGGTTTGGCAAACCACGCAAAAATTTCCACTGATTATCTAAAGCAATTTAGCTTAGCAAAATTGGACTGGACACATTGCCAGGGTAAGCATTTCTAAGACTTCCAGCACTTCTTCATATCCTAGCTGAGATTAGGAAGAGGTGCAGGGGAAAAGAAACAAAGCAGTGACCATTTGCAAATGAAGTTTTAAGAAGCTAATAAGCACTTCATACAGGTGTTACTGTTGAGTGCTGTACATTTAGAGGCAGAGAGAAGTATTTTTAGAATTATCAAATGTGGGTTATTCATCCCAGAGGAAAATACTGAAGGTAGGACCTGGAGAAAATACAGAGAGGCAAAGAGATGTCATGGTAAAAGCCTGCCTTAATGTGAGAAAAATGCAGTAAGTGGAGGAGCTTCATCTCCTGTCAAGGTTATGAGAAGGTGCTTCTGCTGCTGCCCAGGTTGACTTGCCTTTTTTGACTTTCAGTTCAAGATAGCAAACAATATTAAATTAATGTTCATTTTTAGTCTGTCAAAATCAAGTTTGTTGCTTGCTGAAGGCATGATATGAGCGTAGTTCAGTAGGAATGAATAGGTAACTAAGGACTCTTTGAGTACTGCCTTCTGTTTTGAACTGGGAGGTTTATGTTACTGCTTTTTAATATTCAGATGTTAAATTTGAATAAATCCCTACGTTTTCTGATCCCAATCAGAGTTGCATCTATACCATTAGGACGCAGAACAGACTTTCAATTGAGACTGTCAGTTACAAGTTCTGGGCTCAAAGTACTTGGA
This sequence comes from Turnix velox, assembly GCA_013400935.1. Classification (NCBI taxonomy): domain Eukaryota; kingdom Metazoa; phylum Chordata; class Aves; order Charadriiformes; family Turnicidae; genus Turnix; species Turnix velox. The sequence goes on from VZTY01026703.1 coordinate 542,752, forward strand.
GTTTTAAGTACTACAGGAGCAATATTTTTGTAGTATTCCAGCATTTTCTCTGTAAATAACCAAAGTATGCAAAAAGTGTTTATACTCTTTTATTCCTTCACTTATATGATCTCTTTATACCAAATATAAAATCTGAGGTTTAGCATGTTAGTTTGTTTTATTTAAGTTTTTGCCTTGGCCAGTGTTTCAATTCTCCAGTGCCTTTTTTGAACCTTTTTAACCTTTACTGCCTGGTAGAACGTTGCTGAGGTCTGTATGTGAGGGGGAGCACACATCTCATTCAAGACCTGATACATTTGAGGTCCTGGCCCATACTGTGAGAGTCTTCTGCTGCCTTGTGACCCTCATCTTCCTCTGACCTCAGGACTCGGTGTCTGGGCTGCACTCCAGCATGATCCAGCACTCCCATCCAGATTGCTTTTGAAACACTGGTTGCAAAACTGCCATGAATTTGGGCATTGGTAGTGCAGTCTGCTGTCCCCCTGAAATCTCATTTATGCCCTTTCCAGGCCTGAACCAAAGCCCTTTGGGAAGAAGGCAGAATGGCCTCACTCTCCTACTGTGGGCTTTGGTCAAACCTTTGTGTTGTCTTCAAAGGCTGACCAGTTGGTCCTTCAGATGTAGGAGTCAATTTGAAGAACGTTTGCTCTACATTGTACTGCACTGGCTTTCAAAAGTTGCTAAAAAAATATTTCTTGCCCATAAGGTTAGGATTGTTTGTCCTGGAAATCCTGTAGTTAATAAAAAGGAAAGAAATTAGTACGCAGGTGGGGGTTTGTGGAGTGAGTGCAAAGCAAACCACCACGACAGTGACGTTGCTGGCTTGAAGGATGACATTTCAGCTAGTCTGAAAAAACACTGTCAAAATTAATCCTACTTTAAATAGATCCAATAACTTTTTTGTTTTGATTGGACATATCCTCCCTTCACCACTGGTATAATTTTTTTAAAGTCAGCTATAGATCCAGTATGTAATTTTAAAAGTGGTGCAAGTTCCAAGGGTGAGCCAGACTGTGCAGTCCTCATCTCAGGGTGAGCACTTGCCTTGTTTGTGAGTGTGGTCTGTGTGAACATTAAACTTCTCATCAGTTGCCTCTGCAGCAACTGGTTTTAAAATGCTGCCCAGGAATAGAAAAGCAAAGTAAAGTTATTATCAAGCAACATGTCTCAATGTGTATCTTGAGAGTTGTGTTCAGTGTAGAAGGTCTGTTTGACTATTTAAAATAATTTTGGGGCTTTCTAGTCCCTGAAGATCTTTTAAATTTGCAGAGTTGGTTACTCTGTGAACTGCCAACTTTAATTTTTTTTTTTTTATTTATATGTGAGAGGTAAGTAAGTTGAAATGAGCTAATTTAGCCAGTGGAATCTTATAAGAAATGTACGAATGCTGTGGGTTTCCCTCCCTCATTCCTTCCAGCAGAAGCATAATTTTCAGAAATAAAACCAGTCTCTGGCTGTCTTTAGGGTTTTCTCAAAAATAGAAACAGTAGGGTTTGTCTGGCAGGGCCAGTTTCCTCACTACACACCTGGTGTATATCACTTTAAAAAATACATTATGCCTCATTAAATTACAATTAAATGAAATTATGATCATTTGTTTTTCTGGAAGGAAGATGTTTTGCATATTGAAAGTCCAATTTATTGCAGGTGACAAAAATACTGAGCTGGTTATTTAATATCACTTTATTTTTACAACGTTTCTCAGTGGTTAGTTTATGTATTCTTTCAGTAGCTCAGAATTATATTATTGTAAATGTTATTGCTCTCAAGGCACTTTGTTTTATTGTTCTCTCCTATCATTCAGCTATCTAGCCACTTCTGTTTGACAGCGTTTATCTTCAGTTGCAGGAGGACATGAAATTTTTCCCTCTAAGAGAGTTTTCCTATTATCTCTCCTGCTGTTAATGTGGTTCCTAAGCTGACAAAGCATTTGAAAGAGCTTCTAAAAACCCCTCTGCAACCATATTTTCTACCTGGGAGCCTGGAACAGGGCATGGGTGGAGCAGGGCTTGGGGAGGGGCTGCCTCCATAGCAGTGCTAGGTGGAGGAGCTGGTCCCTGGAGCTGGCTACTGTTAGATGAGACCCTCATAGAAGCACAAGGTTGCTAGCTAGAGTTCAGAGCAACTCAATCTACCCTGTGATAACCTGTTTCTGTTGATGAATCTGAGCCTTCTAGCACAAGAGCCAGTGTCTCTGACAATGAGATAGCTCTCAGTGCCATGACCAAGCCTCTGATTTACATGGAGAACCAGTGACTGCGTTGAAAAGTATTTGCTGACAAGCTTTCACATATGTTTCTGCTCTCCATTTTGAAATTGGACCATAAATTTATCCAGCCTGAGGTGGAAGGGAGAAGAAGCTGACTTAGAGTCAGCTCCAGTAGCTTGCAGGTACCTTTCTTTCAACCTAAGCCCATTTATTTTTGAAAATTATCTTTTCTTTAAAAAAAAAAAAAGTGTTCTTTTAAAAGACTCAGGAAATTAAGAATTTAGAGGATCTGTGAAACCCATACTTCATTCATTTACTGCATTTGGAAAATTTTCCACTGACTTCAAGAGAAAATTAAATGAGGGACTTGCTCTATCAATCTTGGGATCATTCAAAGCATGGCTTCTAGCTTCTGTAGTATCCTTTTTCAATTGATCTCCCTTGAGCTGTGAGACTGGAAAGCTTTGGAAAGCTTTTCAAAGTGTCCCTACCTTCTCTGAGGGATGGCAAATCCCAAGGAAGAAGGCAAGTATAAGCACGCAGTTGCATTGAGGTCTCAGAGAATACCAGAGAGGCCAGCACTGCACCTTTTTCAAACTTTCCCAGTGCAGACCTTTTTCACCAAATGACTGCTCTTTTTTCTCATTTTTGGGTGGAGGTTCCCACCATGGTTCCATTGCCAGTTCCAGTCCTTCTGGTAACTACTCTGGTAATTGCAGGAAAATATATATAATTGGAAATCTTGTAGCTTAATTATGTTGATGAAGAGCTGGAAAGATGGAGCTGTGTGGAGTCTGCTTTCATGTTCTTGTGTGGAGCTCCAAAGAGGACTGGTGGTGTAAGCACTTCTAAAATAGAGCTTTTATGTTGCTTTTTAATGCAGGTGTGTGATAGCAGATAAACAGAGACAGATCGTTTGCTGGTCTGTTGGTTTCACCAGGAAGTCTGGTAAATAAGATTAATGTTTACTAAAAAAGGTGGTATTTGGTTAATTGGCCAACTAGTTGCAGTAGCAAGGCTTTTGGGAGGAGACTCTCATATGCAGAAGAAAATAAACTAAGGCTAAATATTACAGGGTTTTGACTATGTTTTCTAGTAACATTTTTCTTACAAGCAAGGTTAAGGCTTGATGGTACCCATGAGGCAGCATGCCTTGGTCATGGCTGTGAAGTAACTGCAAAAGGCACCTGTCAGCAGCAAAGTGATGTCTGGGGCACTGTTGCATCCCTTCACTGTTGCTCTGCAGCCCATTGCTGAAGGTTGCTTCTCTGATGGCAGTAGGTCAAGATGAACTCTCAGAGATCCAGCTGGGATTTTACATGGCTCCTGTGGCCGGTGTTCCTGGCAGCTACAGAGCAGGGAGCATCTGGGCTGTGGCAGGCAGGAAGCAAATGGATCTGCTCAGGGAAACATTTTGTCAGAACAGTCTTTATGGTTCCTCCAACTGCCATCTCTTACAATATAAGTAGTCTCCATGGGCAGAAATGATCCTTCTCTACTTCTTTGGACACTGGTGAATTTAAACAGCTATAGTTCAGGAAATTGCTGTTACTGCTTTTTGGAGTGAAATATCCACTTGTGACATATCGGGTGCAAGGAGTTGAATGGGGATGCTGTGGCACACACACACTGTGTCCCAGTAGTTTCTGTAGGCTTGGATCCAGGCTAGTGTGTTTTGTTTTTAACTTCTAGATAATCCGTGGAACTATTGAGTGTGCATAGTTATGCACAAATTTAATCCCATCATTAGATTTAAGCTTCTTTTAATGACATTTTCATCTCTCCAGCTCTTTCCTTCTTTTTTTTGGAAGCTTTATGCTGGTTGCCTCCTGGAGTAGTGGGTTTTATAAAAATTACATGAATATGGTTCTTATTCATGGTTGCAATGTAAAGCCTGTGCTATTTTAAAATGAGGTGTGAAAGAATGGGTTAAATCCCTAAACCTAGATTCTAAGGCTTTATTATTGCTCCATTATTCTCCTCTCAGAAATGTCTGTCCAAACCAAAATGAATGGACTATAACATCAAAACCCAGCCAAATGTTTTTCTTTATAAACCTCCTGCACTACTTAAATGTCGAAACTAAATTTACCAACCTTGGCAGATTTGTCAAAGATGAACAGGATTGCCAAGTGTTCCCAGCTTAAAGCAGGGAGAGAGAGATTGAGAGAGATGTAACAGCTCCTAAAATATTTGCGGCAAGCACCTGGTGGCAACAGCACTTTCTACCCAGTGCACCTACCTTCCTATCCAGCATCTAAGAAGCTTATTACAGTGCCAGAATAGGATAGTTCCAAAATAAATTCCAGCCCCCAGAAGAAAAACACTTTCCTGCAAAATATCCCCTCTGGGAGAACCCATGAGATTGTGATGTAGGTTCTCAGTATTGCAACCCAGCTGGTTACACTAAACAAATTGGAAAGAAAAAAAGAGAAAAAAAAGAAAAAACAACACATGACTGGGCGCTTTTTCAATTTTTTTTTTTTAACCAGGGCTTGTTGTCAGAGATCCTGCGTAAAGAAGAGGACCCTAGGACAGCTTCCCAGTCCCTCCTGGTGAACTTAAGGGCAATGCAGAATTTCCTCAACTTACCTGATTCAGAGCGGGATCGTATTTATCAGGACGAGAGAGAGAGAAGTATGAACCCCAATGTGAGCATGGTGTCTTCAGCTGCCAGCAGCCCGAGCTCCTCCAGAACCCCCCAGGTAAGATGCCATCCCTTGTTACCTGTTCATTGTGTGGATTAGTCTGGGGAAGAAGTTCCTCTTTGCCCTGTCTCTGTCTGTTGCTCTGCTTACCCAGATGAGTGGTGGAAAATCCTTGGTAAGATTTATAGTGTCTGTTAAGAAATGTCATGTGGATTTCAGCAAGACATTGTGATGATGACTTCTGCTTTAATCAATATCATAAATGCAAAATAGTATGTAACATTAGTGCCTGAAATTACATACAGGCTGTTGATATATTCTCAGTAAATGACTATGGTAGAATATCTTCTAGAAAGATAGTGGACAAAACTTTGTGTCCATTACATTCTGCTGAACAGAGGAGATTTCTGGGCTTGTGGAGATGTTCATATATGTTGTGATAAAACACATGTAGTGAACAGAAGTCTATAGTGAATTAAACAAACATTGCTAGAAATCAGGCTCCTCCATGTTCTGCCCAGGAAATAACAGTCCTTGAGTTAAACATTTATATGAGTAATTATTTAAAGAACAGAAAGTAGAGATGGGCAGGGTGCTGGGAAGGAGGATAATGCCTTAATGTACCAAAGCAGCTGTCATCTCATTGACTTAACTGCACGTGTTTATTAACGTGCTGTTGCCACCCACTTCCTTGGGAAGTTGTTCCTTTGTGGTAAGGAAGAGCATCCACATCCTACACCATAACAGCCAACTCTGCTGTTATCAGACAGCTTACAGTCCCAGATGAATGCTCTGACAGTGAGGGTGCTTTGCCCAGAGGTGATGATTAATGACTGTCATGACATTTGCTGAACTTGAATCTGAACTTTCTAACTGGAGACATGACAGGTTAGTTCTAGTGCTTCAATTGATCTTCAGTAAATGAGCCAGGATTGCCCTCCTGATGTAGGCATGTAGTCTCGGGCTGTGTGAGCCATGCTTATAATAGCATTAAGGAACATTTCTGCTTAACTTTGCTAAAAGTAAGTAATCATTGTGGGAAGGAGAGTAGTTTTACATGCAAACTGAATCTCCTTAATATGTCAGTATTGTAGAAACTGTTGAGCTTGTTCATTTTAACCATGGCATTTGGGTGCACTTTACCCCACAATACCTGATATAAAGGGCTATTTTCACTGAAAACAAGCATATTCTGACAACCCAAGTTTGACACTGAATTCGTATTACATGAGAAGCTCACTGTATAACTCTTACTATTTTAGTTGCCCTTCTATGAAAATTAAATTAGAAAGGAATCTATATAACATTTAAGGACTGCATCCACTTTCTGCATTTATATTTTTTAGTGAAAGAATTAGCTTATTGCTCCTGGTATTTATCATAACAGATTTTGCAACTAAAATCAAATAATAGAAGGAAATTGAGAGGTTAGATGCAATCCAGTGAGAATAAAAATTGCACATATTGCCCCATCTCATTCCTCTGTTGAAATAAGACATTTTCTCCCATTTTTTCCCCAGTCGAAGCTAGAACATGATTTGAAATAATGAAAATTTTGCCTGCCATTTTAAGAACTAAGCTTTGCTAGAAAGCCATTCTCTAAAAGTATAAAGCAGCCCCTCCTTGCCTTATTTTGGCTTGAAGGCTTCAGGAGAACACTGAGAGATTTTTAATCAGCAAAAAGCAACACACAAAGGTTTGTGTACCCATTGCTCGCCTTGTGCCCACTGGGTAACATTTCCTAGCCTTCTAAGGGCCAGCACCAGTCAGCACAGGTGCTGTTTTGACAACTTGGACACCTCTGCAAATGAGGCTGCTTCCCAGCTCCTGGGCAGGCAGCATGGCTACTGCACTTCCCCATATGCCCAGAATTAGCTCTTATGGGACAAATGCCATCCCCACGTGCAGCACAACAATTCCCAGCAGTGTGGACTCCTCAGGCTGCTATGTTAGCTACCCAGGAGTGCAGTGCTTTGGGGCAGTGGTAGGAGCTGTGGTATTCCTGTCAGGAACTGCATTTGGGTGCTGGAGAAGATGATGGAATAGCATTTGGAAATATGGTTTCCATAGATACTGATCTCCTGTGGCAGTGCTGTTGGGAATGATGCTTCAATGTAGGAGGAAAATGCTGGTGCTTGTGCTGTGGTACAGATGTAAGGGCAGGCAGAGTTACCCAGCTTGAGTCTCTGAGACAGCCCCTCCACACCTCACACCTCCCTGCTCCAGACCTGCCCCAAGGTTAGAAGGTCGGATTGTCCTGGCAGAAGGGTGTGAGACCCCTGAGGAACATCCCTAAAGCTCTGAGCCAGCTCCTGGGGGTGATTACCTGCATATGAAAGACATGAAAATTAAATGGATGGCTTTCAGTGCTCTGGCACTTTGGCTGCAAGCACTTCTTTTTCCTTTTTGCCCACTGTTTACAGCAAGACATTTCAATAGTGGCAGAATTCTTATTAATCTCAAGATCAGTTTTGAATCTAGGGCTCTAATAAAACACTTTTGTAATTGCTGTGATAGTTTGGTTTGGCACTTGCCCTGCCTATTTCAGGAGATAAATAAATTAACTAAATGAAATTAAAAGTGGCACAGCTTTCAAAGTGGGTAGGGCAGGCTTGTTTCTTACATGTGACTGTGGAGCTAGCTGTGTAGGAGACCCGACAGGGATGAAGCTGTATTTTAAGTTTACTAAGTTCCTCTTACATATTGATTCTGTTCTTCCCAGAATCTCAGGCCTTTGGGCCTGTGGTGACCTTGGGTGCTGTGCTTGCCAAAAGCTCCAGAGACTGGGAGGACTTTTTTTTTTTTTTAATGCTCATCAAAACACTGCTAGGTCTCTGGTAAAATTAAGCTCAGTTAGAGGAATCCTGACAGATTTGGACAATCCTCTACCTTTCCATGAACTCTTTGTTATTTCCTTGTGTTATCTACAGTTGCCCTAACTCTTGTTTGCCTGTTAACATGGAATTCTGGAGCGTGCTGTCTCTGTCAGTCGATCCCATGGGCTTTACCCTGCACATGCCCATGGCCTGTCTGCGTGGCAGTGGTTTCAGTCCTGGCCTCCAAGAGCAGAGGTAGCTCTGGTCTGCCCCAGCTGCCATCCAGCTGCCCCAAGGTGAATCTGGGGGGGTTAGCCTTAGCAGAAGCATAAAAATCTTAGGCTCTTTCTACAAGGGTCTTGCCAACATAGAACAGACAGGGAACAGGCCCATAGGAATGCCTGCTGAACTTGGCAATTTGGGAAGGAAGAAGACAGATGTTGGTCAAAGCTTTACCTGGAAGGGGTAGGAAGAGTGATTAGTCCAGATTGTTGTCTTGGTTGGATTTTATCTCTGTTATTAATGTGGCCTTTGGTTCAAAAAAGATGTCAGAGAGAGGAAGATTTGGAGGAGAAGTTCAGAACAGAAGGAGAAGTTCAGAAGGTTTTGTTTTGCCTAGTTAACCTTCCCATTAACAAATAGGTATTTGAGCATGTCTGCCTAGTTAAAATGTAACAGTAGATGTACTTTATCAGGCTTCAACTCTAGCATAAAAACAGAAGCCAACTGAAAACATTTACAATTGGGCCAAATATCTGAATTTCAACAGTGTTTATAGGAGGTTTGGATCTATTGAGTAGTGTGAGCTTTGCTGCTTGGGTTGTTGTGTTTCCTAAGACCTTTCCATCTCAAGAGAAAACAAAGATTTTATACCATTAACCTATATATTTCCCCTAAATGTGTAAGGACTGCAGTGATCAGCTCTGGTATCTCTTCTTTGAGCCAGGGAAAGCAAATGAGATGAGTCTTTCCAAAAGGCTCCTGGTGCTGGGAGTGCTCAGTGAGCATCACACTGCCCTCCCTCCTTTCCCTGCCAGTACCTTCTGGGGCCTGCCACGGCTGAGGGGCTTTAAAATGAAAGTCTTGTAGCAGCCTGCTGAACTGCATTGATAGAAGCCTTGGAGAGGTAGTCCAGCCCACAGAAAGTACTGGCAACATCCGTTATTGTCCTTCATTTGTCACAGAAGCTGATGGGAAATCATTCAATTAAAAGGAGTGCAGTGGAATACAGAAAATCTCAGTATGAGTTTAGGAGAATGAGGGCAGTACATCACAGGCATGCCAAAGCCCAGCTTTATGAATTTTTTTTTTTTTTTCATTTCCACTGATTTCCTAGGTGAAATTAGGTGACTGTCTGGCTAGCATAATGATGATAAGGCTGGGAAACCATACATACTCAAATGACATACGTATAGTTTTAATAAAGGATGAGGAAGACTTGAGGGAGTGCATTAAATTGAGTAATAATTTATTATTTAGAGACCTCTACCCATTTACTCATTTTTTCTGGGAGAATTGGCTCTTCCTCCAAGGTGTAGGCCACTTTTAGAGAGGGGGAGAGAAGGTAGAGGCTGGTGCTTCAGCTGCAGTAGTGGGCTGACAAAGCCAACTTCAGCAACTGCCTGCAGCTGTGTGCCCTGGCTACCTAGCCTCTTGTTGTGCTGCTCAGTAAACATGCTGGGCGAGGGAGAGGGGGAGAGTTGACAGGGCCTTGCATGTCCTATAGGAATGCACCGCAATTATTTCCAATCACAATTAACCTGATTAGAATAATGGACAGGAAGTGTCCCTCTGTAGCTAATGCAGTTTGGCATCAGCTGACTGAAATCCTTTGATAATTTCTGCACAGATGGCTGGGCTGAAAGCAGCACTTTTTAAATTATTATTTTCATGGTCTCTTGGTAGGCCAAAACCTCGACACCAACAACAGACCTCCCCATTAAGGCGGACGGCGCCAATGTCAACATCACAGCTGCCATTTATGACGAGATCCAACAGGAGATGAAAAGGGCCAAGGTATCTCAAGCTCTGTTTGCCAAAGTGGCTGCCAATAAAAGTCAGGTGAGTGGTAGAGGGGGTTTTGTTATTGCGGGGCTCTTGGGTATTTTGTTTTTAAAGCAAACTCTGAGGTTGGAACTAGACCCATCTCTTCCTCCCACCAATAAAAATATATCTGTTCCTACGATAATAATAAGCTTCATCTCTGGGAACCTGTCATGTTTTTGGCTTTTGCCTGCTTAAGTGGTTTCCTTTTCCCATTTAAAATAGGCTGAGGAAAGGATGAGCTCAGAGCCAAGCCTTTTCCTCCCTTTTGTACAAAAAACACATGTCCTTTCATATTTGTGGTATAAAACTTACACCTCTGCTAGTGGGACAAGGACCTTTCAAAATGGTGGCATCCTTCTCATTGCACAAGTAAAGCAGTTGTTTTCTTAAATGATTAACTGAGGGAAGGCAATGGGAAACCAAATATTAGGCAGGTGCTTCCTTTTCTTTTTGCATGCTGTGTGTGCTGCAGACGGTATTGCTATGTGAATAATTCACATCAGATCCAATCACTTTTACAAAAATGCATGAGAGGCCACGGCAGTGAGTTCTCTTGGATTAATTTCCACCTCGGATTTAAAAAATACATGCAGGCAAACCTAGGTTGGGATGAAATTCTTGAAAAGGATCCATTAATTTAAAAATTTCATCCAAGTCTTTAAAAAAATATAATGCACCAGAAGGGATTCTGTTGAAAGGAGGACAGACAGAATTTTTTGTAAGAAGGTCAACAAGTGGATTGGAGACTGTTGGAAGGGATTGTTTCCTCAGTGAATGGAGCTGGTTACCATCCTGGATGAAATTCCTTGATAGTAATATGAGAGTACATCAGTATGCCCACAAAAATCTACAGATGTGTCCATGACAATGAGAGAGCAGGATAGAAGTGCCTCAGTGCATGCACTCTGCAAAATACGTACTTTCTTTTTGCTCTATGCAGAGGAGCAACATTGTAATCAGGAAAGCAGATGTAAAATCAGAGGTTGAGGCATATAAACAAAGTATCAGAGGCTACCAAAGCACTCAGGAGAGCTTTGCCCTTGCTATAGGTATTTGTGCCCTGACATATGAAGGTCTGATTCATTTTCTCTTCCTCATTTAATCATAAATTGGCTTTGCCTTTTGCTTTCTCTTGTCAGGGTATAGGGGTTACAGTCTGCAACCCCTCTACCCCCCAGACAAAATCCCAGGCACAGTATGAAATACATGAAAATACCACGGAACCCTCTTAAACTGTTAAATGCATAAAAATCTCATGTACCACATGGCAAAATATAATGAGAACTGGAGCTGTTAAACGAATAAAGCTGTTAAAAGCATAATGCCACTTGGCACAACTACTGTGCATTTAACGGTTTTCCACTGTGTAATAAATGACATATGTGGTAAACGTGCAGTAAATATAAAAACTGCACAATTGATTTTGCAAACGTGCCCCTTATTCTTTGCTCCATGCAGATATCAAAGTTCCACTCAGAAGCCAGACTGGACAGCTTTTAATAAGGAGTGTTTGACACAGCCTGAATGCCAGCCTCTCTGAGGTTTGGCTTAAAATTGCCAATAAGCTTCCTGTCATTATATCCAGAGGCTTCTTGAAATAGAGAAGGACTGAACCACACAACAATAATTTGGGTGGCTCACCAGTTTCAGTCTATGCCAGCCAGAGCATGCTTCTCTGGCAGCACTGCACACCAGCATCAAACCAAAATAAGCTCCATAGTCTTTCACATGGAAAAAGAACAGGGCAGATTTTGAAAGCCAGATGCAAAAGGTTAAAGAACAAGATCCACACTAGTGTTCTTGTTTAAAGCAAAATTACTGCACAGAAAGGTTTTGTTTCTTCAGCATCAGTGAATAAAGAAGCATTTCTAAGGCAGATGTTTCTTTTGTTTCCCAGCCCTGCCAAAGCAATCCTGGCTCCCTGGGATGACCCAGCATTCGCCATGCTGAGATGTCAGAGCGCTCTGCTGGAGTATGAAAGTGGTTTATGGGGGGCACTAGAAGGATAAGCCATGGCCAAGAAGCATAGTGGCACAGGTGTTCCCTCTGTGCCAGAGCCCAACTGCTGCACATGCCCCCCATCCTTGGCCTTTGGTGTCCCACTGCTAGCTGGGGTGCCCTGTGGCCAGGAAGAGTGCCAATACCAAAGTCACAGCTGCTTGTGTGAGGGAGAGCCACTGGCATGGTGGGATAGTTGGCATGTTTCCTTAGGTCTTGCTTATCTGCAAACTAGCAGTAGGGTTTTCCCAGTGTTTTGTACTGGCCAGTTGTGCCAGTCATGGGCATTTTGGTGAAGAGGCTGCTGATTTCAGCAGCTGAGCTACATGATGGGAAGCACTCATTGAAAACTGGCCATGTTTGCAGAAGAGCGAGTTTGAAAGAGGGGGAAAAAAGCTAAGTGTGAGGGTTTGTTTTGATTCTCCAACAAGGTTCATTGCTGTTCTCCACAGGCCTGTCTTGCATTGCATTGGCTTCCTCTATTATTCCCTCACCCCAGACTACTGAGAGGCTTCCAGTTTGCTAACAAGGCATGTGTTATGTTGGGCACTGGTGTTCTGTCAACAGCAATCCTCAGTACTGTGAGATCTTCACAGTTTTAGCAGCTAGTGAACCTCCGACAGGGCTGTTTTGACATTTTTTACACGGGGCTGTATGTCATGTACCCAAGAGAGCATCCAGAGCCAACAGAGGCCTCATTTCGTCTCCTGTCTTCATGCAGGAAGAGTGGCACCCACCGAGAGCAGTTATTGCAAGAGGCGTCATCTACTGGTGGAGTTAATTTGCCTCTAATTTAGCAAGTAGCCATCTCTATTCTTAAGTCATGGCAAAGTATTATTTTAGCAGCTGAAGGGAAGGGCAGCTGCTATAAATTGAGGTTAAAAATCACAGAGGTCCCAAGTCAATATAAATGCAAAGAACAGAGCCTCTCAAGGAGCTACCAAGGTAATGTGGTGAGACTTTTTTAAAGGAATCCACCTTCATAAAGCTCTCCAGTCATTTGTCTTAGACATTGACTTATGCATCACTTATCTTAATATGCATTTTGTTCCTTGCAACCTCTATCTACACATTTTTAATCTTGTTTGTGAAGTGCTCTGCATCCCTTTGTATTTTTGAAGGCAGCAGGAGCTGAGGCGCCTTAAAACACAGCCTCAAAAGCTGTCATCCTGTTTCAGTTGCCAGCTGTTAGTGCTGTACCCGCTGGACAATGTGCTTCTCTGGAGATGCCACCTGCTAGTGCCCTTTGTCCTGTAAGTGGCTGACCCTAGAACTTGTATTATCACATTGGGAGCGTTTCTGAGTGAGAACACAAGGATTTGATTTCCAGTCTGTGCTTTGGACTAACCTGGTTGTATTTAATTCACAAGGAGATAGGTTTTCAGTGTGTCATTCCAGAGGGGTTTCAGTGCTCCCTGTTATTTCCAGTGCTGAGCAGCAGGACAGGAGGAGACTTTGGCTCTGGGTTGTAGGTTTGAACTGGCTTCTACATACAGTTCTGCAACTGCTCTGTAGGACTTCAGGAAAACCATTTTCCTCTATGACCATATGCCAGTGCTTGTTATACTGTACAGCAGCCTCATCCCTCTTCAGTGTGAGTCCTACCAGAGACTCAGATGCTCCTTGAAGACTTTTTTTTTAAGTGTCTGCAAAATGAGTTCAGAAATATTGATCTGCTTATAATAAATAGCATCAAAATAAATAGCAGGCAATAATGGTCATAGCTTGCTGGAGTGCTCATTGACATTTGAGGGAGGTCAAAGCTTGAGTGAACATGGAGACTGAACTTTCCCCATTTCTGCCAGAGAAGAGACTCTCCTCAGTCAGGCTGGGGCAGCATGGGGAAGTGGGGCATGTGTTGCTGGGGTTCAGCCCCAAGGAGTGCAAATGTAAAGCCTTGACTGTCAGCAGTCCAGTGTAAACACAACCCCTTGAAACTGAAATTCTTCCTCAAGGGACTGGAATTTGTTGCAGTTGCACAACAGTAAAGCAAGAGAGAGCCCATGGAGCAACATCAGAAAAAAAGTTAAGCTGGCAAAGCTCAGTCTCTGGGTGTATCCTTGCTCTGTTTAAAAGTGAACAGACAAAAAATAAACTCGATGACTGGTTGGTGTCTGGGGGCAGGAAAGCCCTTCAGTTGAGGTACTCCAGGTTGGGAGAAACATAGGGCTGTGGATGGAAGTCAATCTGACATTTCCCCTTTTTTCTTCTGACTTTTCTTGTTGATATCCCTGCTTCATTGCCAGGATTGTCTGGAAGCTTGTTCTCTGGCCAAGGAAGGTGTTCACACCACACTAGGAGCCTGCACTAGAGTGGTATCTGCAGTAGGGTCATCTACCTATGACCTCACCTAATGCAAGAGGGATGTACTGCATCATCGCTCTGAGGCAGCGTCAGCTCTAGAAACCCTTTTTTTTGGCCTGTCCTCTCACTCTTTCCAAACTTATATTCCTTGGCATTCATTTGATATGATGGGATGCCTTCTCAGCCCTTTTTAGCTTATAATAGTTATTTTCAGTGCCCTTAAACTAATTAGCTTCCAATGAAGATAAACAACAGCTAGGAAGAACAGCTGGTGGCAAGGGTGTGTAGTGTATATAGTGCATGTATATAGGGCTCTTCTTACCGCTGTAGCATCTTGGTGCATTTATGATACTATGAATCTCTAAGCTGGGGCATATTTATTATGCTGATATTTTGATATTCTAGCTATGTATGGAGGAGATACAGAAAAACATTTCTCTCCTTGATGGACTTAAATTTTCTCTGAGGTACCTTTGGACGTTAGCTTCCTTTTTACAAACTTTTATATGGTGTCACAGCATGACCCCCATCTAGGACAGCATCTGCAGCAGTGCCTTTAGCCTTTCAGCAGCCAAATGAAGCAGGAGTGGTTGTGGAGCTGGAGCTTTGCTCAGGAAGTCCTTGACAGACCTGGGAGCTGATGGCAGGCTGCTTGCCCTAACAACAAGCCCACACTTCCTCTCCAGCATGGGGAGAGGCTATTTTGAACTTGGCATGCTGGAAATATCCCTAGTGCACAGCATCCTTCCCTTGAGGCTGAGTGCTGTAAGCAGACTTGATGCTCCCATGGATTTAAGATATGTCAGGGCTCATGTACCTCATTCATTTTTTGGTGGTGTTTCATATTTTATATGCTTAGTGAGGACAGGCCCTCGTGAAAATGCTCTGCATTCTGCCTTGAATTTTTGGGAGACGGCAAGTGCTGAGCATTTCAGAAAATCCAGGCTATTTTAGTGATTAACCTTGAACAGTATCAAAATGCTCCAAGTAAAGCTTCTCAGGTTCAGTCTCCCTCCCCTGGCCCTCATCAAGAATTCATCGAAGCCATGACAGAATGCTCCATTACAGTTAGTCTTTTATCCATTTCAGCTTTCTTGATTAGGTTATCTTGAATCATTAGGGGGTTTATTTATTTTAATAGACACTTATTAGATTCATGGAAAGAGAGTTTGGCGACTAAGGAACAAGAGCTGAATATTATCTGGCTCATTTGGCACTGCAGAGTCCCAAACTGAGAAGAGGGAGGAGTGGCTGAGGAATTTTGTCCAGAGGACTCCTGTGATCCTGTGTAGAAAGGAACGTTCTTTTGGGGAATGCAGCATTTATTTCCTAACCTTTCATTACTCACATTGATCATTACTGCTTTTTTTCACTTCTGTCGCATATGTTGACATTTTCTGCACTGATGATGTGGGTGAGGAAATGGTCTTTTACATGTATTTTTGAGGTTTATTCCTGAACCACTTTTACTAAAAACTCTTCATTTGCCTACTCATGCTTTCAGTGGAGACCCTAGAAAATGCCAGCACAGAAAACTAGCTGTATTATTATTCATTTCAGTGTAAGTGGAAGGAAACACAAGGTCTGTTCGGCTGCATTTTTACCCAGGCTCAAAATGTCTCATAGTCCAGCCCAAGCAGAAAGGCTGCCTAAGCCACAGTGAAGATCCAATAGCCACATCCTGCAGTGAGTTTCAGTACAGATGCTCCTTGAAGTGTAAGCAAGCCAGGCTTGCAGAGGCATAACTGAGCCAGAGTCCTTTCCACTGTTTTCTTGTCCTTGATCAGAAATCTTGTCCTTGGTTGGCTGCAAGTCAGCACGGGCAGTTATTGGGGTTAAGGAGTCCCCGTCCTGGAAGACATTCAAAAGCCAGGCTTGCAGAGGCTCTGAGCAACCTGATCTAGTGTGGAATGTCCCTGCTCACTGCAGGGGTGTGAACTAGATTGCCTTGAAGATCCCTTCCAACTCTATGATTCTGTGATACCAGTGCCATAACCTTCACTGGACACTGATAAACCTGACCTTGTTATAAGCTGGATGTTGGAGCAGCCTCCCCTGCTCCAGAGTAAGTCTGGCAGAATTGAAAGGGTCAAGCTGCTGAAAAGGGCACAGGGATTAGTGACAGGGAATGAGGCTGGCGATTGCTGCACTGGCAAACTGTCCCTCAGGGGGGTTTGAGCACTCCAAGGCTGATGCTTTGGTGTAGTTACACACTGTTTCTTTAACAGCGTAACAGCACAATGGGAATGGCTGGCTTCCTGCAGATTTTTGTTGTTGTTTGTTTAGCTATGTGGAAATGTATTTGATTAGGAGATGGAGAGGTTAAAAATAGGACATTATTATGGTATTAATAATATCAAATAAAATGCTTAGAAATTATTTATCTTTTCTTGTGAGAACAATAAAAATAGAGGCCAGCACTTCTCTGTGGCTCTCTTTAATGAAATAAATTGGGCTGCATTGTCAGTTCTTCTAGAAGTTTTGGGGTGAAATGAAGGAAGTTCTGAGCAGAATTCCTTGTAACCACAAGCACTGGGTGTGCCTGACTGCAGAGCCAAAAGCATCCTTTAATTGTGCTGGTTTTCCTCTTCTTTATTTTTAATGGAAGACATTCCTGTTTGAGAACCTTGGAAGCTGACACGAAGGGCTGGGTTCTGCCACCCATATTGACACTAGTGTGTATCAAACTCTTCTGGTAACTACCCCCATGGCAGTCAGGGGGCTGCTTGTGCAGTGGAACAAGATGTGCCATGCGCAGGAGAGACAGGTTTAGAAGCATAGTGTATCATGGATCTGGGGAAAGATGTGTTATTTGTTGGGTTTTCAGTATATGTTCACTGAATTTGGATTTACTTGTAATGCAGGGAGCTCAGATGTTGTGGGATGTTGTGGATGAGGGGGGAAAGAGGTGGTGAGATAGCATCTCCTCTTTCACTGTTCTCTCTTCGTGCCTAAAAATGTAGCTATAGATAAAAATTCACTGTGAATGGCTGTGGCTCCAAGAATTTTTGCATATTAGTATTTCTTAAATGAAATAGTTCTCCTGCAAAGCTCTGTGTAACGTACACAGACCCAAAGAAATAAATAAAAGAAAATGAAAAGAATTGCAACCAAAAAAACCCCAAGTTGAGATTTTTAACAGAGAACGGAGATTTGCGTATTAATAATTCATGAGTTCTCATTGAACATGCACGAAGAAACGGTGCTATTCAATAGAGAATACTGTCATCTGTCACTGTTTTATTTGACATTTACACTTTTTTTTTTCTTTTTCTTTTTCTTTTTTGCCTGGTAGTGCAAAACTTTCTTGGATGGCATGCTAAGATATTTAAATAAATAATTTAAAAAAAATCAGATGCAGACTTTTCATCTGTGCCCAGGGAAGGCAGTTCCTTGCAATCATAAAGAATGTGTGAGTAAAGCTGCAGCCCTGTCTTTTCTCTGGCATTAGCCAAAGCTCTCGCCTAATCAGCATCCTCATGGATGGAAGGATGGGGTCTTCAATGGGTGAAAGAACGAATGCTTGGATAAATAAAGGGAAGGATAGGAAAAGAGCAGTGAAAGAAGAATGGTGCAGAGAAGTGTACACATGCACACTGTGTGAGAGGGAGTGAGTGAATGATGGCTGTTGTGAAGAAAGCTGCCACAAATACATTGCCATTGCGACATAAAAATAAATATTTATAAATGGTGCTGGGGGAGATCCAGTCCCTCATGACGTGAGGGAAGGCTGGCTATTTAGCACAATGGAAATCTGGAGTTAGGTGCACCTTGCAATTTCTTGCTAATATTAGGCTCATGAAAATCTTTCTGCTCTGTAGGTTAGTTATTATTTATAAAAATCACAGAACCAGCTGATACATTCATAAGCTAATTATTGTAGCAGCTGGGTACACATGGTGCAATATGTCTGAGGCTGTGAAGTATCACAGATTTCTTGGGGCCTGCTGTGGTGGGGGTGTGCTGTTGAAGGCTAGATCCCTTAATCTCATCAGCCAAGCAAATACTTTGTGGGGAAACTGGATTAATATCTCTCTAAATACCACGGATGTGCTTCACCTTCAGAACCAGGCTCCTTTAAATGTGCCATTAGCTTATCTCCTTTGGGGAATGGAGAAGTTCTCAGGTGTCCTCAGGATGGTGGGGTCTTTGCCTGGTGCTTCCCTTTGCCAGAAATTAATTTGGTTTTCTCATGTCTGCACACATGGTCACACTGCAGTCTAATCTTTTCCCTAATAGCTCCAAGGTCAGGACCTCGCATGTTGCCAGGCAAATTGAGTGCTATCCTTCTTAAAGACTAATGGCAGTGAGTGCCTAGTCTATAATGAGGCCTGTAGTGTTGCTCTAAGTGATTGTAATGAGTGCTGATTATAACGGGACAGATAAATCAAAATGCAGCAGTTGCCATCGGGCTAGCAGGTCCAACTCTAGGAACTTGTCTGAGTCATCCTTTCAGCCCTCTGGAGAGTCCCAGGAGCCATCATCTCCTTGGGCCAGCCCTGTACTGGGCTCCATGTCCACCAGGTGAGGAGTTTTGTGTGCATTTTCTGTTAAATGGTTGGTCTTCATGCTGCTCTGCCCTTCTGGAGATGTTAGACATACCTGCTTGAAACATTTGAAAGAGTTCAGTTGGAACATTATTCACATCACTGAAAATAGGGAGGAATGGGAGCTTATTTCTTCTGCAGATGGTTTATTTTCTGTTTCAAAAATTATATCCTTTGTATGGAGAGCCCCTGAGAAAAGACTGTGGAACTGGGAAATTTTCCTCCTGCCTTCTCTGAAAAAGAGAGAAAGTTTGGGGAGATTTCTGAGCTGAGGAAAGGGAAAGAACTGCAAGCAAGGGATGTGGCAACACTACATTAAAATGCAGACATCACCTGGCTGAGAGATTACCCCAATACCAGTCAAAATACTTTGAAAATAAAATACAGGTTATTTTTTCCCCCCTAAGTAAATTATTAGGTATATTGTTTTCATCCTTCCCTCCTCCCCCCCCTTTCCCCAAACCTCCTAGTTTATTGCAAGAAAAGATCAGGTCTGCACAAATGTGGCCTCTCACTTGTAAAAACAAGGCAGTGTTGTGTTACAGATTAGTTTATAAATCCCTGGTGGCTTCACAGTTCAGTGCCTACAGCTGCTGCAGATGGGCCTGGGTTTTTGTCTCTTTGCTGTGCTGCAGCCGGCAGTTGAAGGAGAAAATGGAATGATCAGGTTATTAACATGTAGGCCGAGAGGAAGAGGCTGCACAATGAGAACAGCTGGTGTTGCTGTCTTGGCTGATGCAGCGGAGATAATCAAATCTTGCTTTTTTTGGGGGGGTGAAGGCAGAAGACACAGTGGAGAGTAAGACAAACAACAGCTTATGTTATTATATATGGGGTTTAAAGCACATGGTAGAACTTCTCAATGACTTACAGGTTGTTACACAAAAAGCAATATTAAAAAAAACCCACGTGGGCTGGTAATGAACCTTGCTGTTCAGCTTGCTCCAGTTGCTGCTGGAAAAAATACAGTTTTGGCTACTTCTTATACCCAACATTTTCACCATTGATCAAGCTATCTTCTAGGTATTGTAAGGTGGCTGTCAAAGTGGTGTCAGAATGCTGAGTTGGAGCTCAAAAATGATGGGTTATAAAGCTACTAGGTAAAATATTTTGACAGGAGTTAGTAAGGCACATTGACAGCATCCTTCAGCATTATCTTCTCATCTTCTGTCATTTGCATTGCGTCTTTTGTGCGCAGGCACAGGAAGGGAACTGCTGTCCCCAGCCCCAGGCAGGGCTGCTGTGTCCCCCCCATGTAGCTGCAGAAAACAGCCACTGTCCTGTAACCAGTTGGGGATGACAGGGTCACCCACACACAGCTGTCTTCACCTGAACAGCTACTGCCATTGTGCTCTCTGGTGGGCTTTGTGTTTGAGAGCAATGTCCTATTCCTGAAGTCCCAGTTCTCCTCAGGGAATCTGAGCACTCAGTGGTCACTTTTTGAAGGTATTTAGAAGCTAACCTGAAATCAACATATCAAGGATGAAATCTACCATTATTATGATCTGTGGCTATGTTTAGAATGGTCTCCACCCAGTGTCTTGAATTCTGTGGTAACTTCTGCAGTTTGTTGCTTTCCCTTTCCAATCTTCTAAATGGCCACTGAGTTGTCTAAAGCTGTCATATTTTAGTGGGGTTCAGAGCTGGGGGAAGTCTTTACTTAACAGTACCTTCTTGTATACATTGTCAGTAGTGGTTGAATATCTGGCCATGCAGTGTGAGGGTTGTTAGCAAGTCTCAGGGGTTGTGTTCTTTACTCTTGCTTGGATGAAGAAATAAAGGGGCTCTGAAATGGAAGAGGAGATTCACCTTTAACTCTGGTTTTCTATAGGAAAAATATTTATATCCAAGCATTTTAGACATGGATTATAAATGGACCAAGATGCTTTTTCCTTTTAGGCACTGCTGGTTGTGTCTGTTTCCCCAGGTTTCAGGAGATAGAATACATCAAGGATTTGTTGAGACCAAAGGGCAGCTGAAGGTAGAGGGTGGTCTGTGTGAGATGAGACCAGTGAAACTTGTAGCATGGAGCTTTAGTCTTGCTTCCATTCGTATCTGGTTCCTCTACGCTTCATGAATTAACTGTGCTGAATCCCCCCATTGCAGGGCTGGCTATGTGAGCTGCTTCGCTGGAAAGAGAACCCAAGTCCGGAAAACCGTACCCTTTGGGAGAACCTCTGCACCATTCGCCGCTTCCTAAACCTGCCCCAGCATGAAAGAGATGTGATCTATGAGGAAGAGTCCAGACATCACCACAGTGAGCGTATGCAGCATGTTGTCCAGCTCACCCCTGAACCTGTGCAGGTCAGAGCTCTAACTTCCTTCTCAGGATGCAGTGCGAGAGTTGACACAACTGTCACAGACAGAGAGAAGCAGCTGGTTCTAGCTTCCTTCTGCTTTGCAGTTGGACTTGCCAGTTTGGATCTATCTGTAGAGCCACAAGCAAGCTACAGTTCCCAATTTCAGACCTCACATTTGTCTGGCAGAGCACTGGTGTTTGTGGGTTTGTGTTGGTGGCTGAAGAGAAGGGATGTGACAGTCCCTGACACCAGTAACAGCAAGGTCAGTCATAGTGGTATTGTACAACGCCCCTGGGGGCTGTATGTTGTGGCAGAAACATAATTTAGCTGCTTAAAGCTGCTGATGTTTAGACAAGTATAAACGTGTTCCTCAGCAGTGGCAAGAAGTGCTCGGTTATTTAGGAGGCAGAAGAGGGCTGGGCAATTGGTCAATCACTCCTCACAGAAACCTGATAGACATTCTCAAATAGGGGACCATACCTAACTGTAGCCATTCATTTGCTTTTGTTCAAAAGAAACAGATAACATTTTAGTAAAAGTAGAAGAGTAGGAACTTGCACTTGTCTTTGCATGGGTTAACATAGGGGTTTTGAAGAATGTGACATGGAGAAATGGTCAGTATACATATTAGCTTCTAAAATTACCATGATGAGAACAGACCTTCATTTATTTAATCGCTTTCTCAGCGTTGTTCTCCTCCTCTCTATAGCATTTGTGACCAGTATGAATTTTTGGTTTGTGCAACTTAGAATGGGAAATAGATATGTGTAGGGAAAATGAAGTGAAAGTACTACAAGATTTTTCATCCTTGCAGTTCCAGCTTCAGTCAGAAAAAAGGTAGGCCTTATGTGTATTTCTAATAACTAGTGATGCATGTTAATTGAAAAAGCTGAGGTGACACCTTCCACAGCAGACCATGCTTTTGGATTGCCATGGTGCTTGGTGCCATGATCCCACTGTGTGACTCTGATAATCTCACAGTTCCTCCTCCCACCTTTGCTCTCCCTGTTGTTTGAAGATGGCTTGCACTGCTTTGCTGCTCTTGCTACCAAGCTTGGCAAGCAGCCTCTATTCTTTGTCACTACTCTTGGTCTGCTGCTGCTGCTGGAACTGCTGCCAGCTATCTCATCACCTTTTCTCGAAGGCAGGAGGTTTTTCTGTCTCAAAGTCCTGCCCCTTCTGAAACACATTGGTCTCACCCAGCTTAATGATTGCCTAGTTTAGTCTCCTTTGTCTCTTCTGCTACCGACTTCCTCCTTGCTTTCCATTTGGTCTTTGCCTAGAAGGAAAAAATCTGTTTCCAATTCTCACAGCTATAAAATAGGGGAAGAGCTCTAAGTATTTAATGTTGCAAGTTTTGTCTTCCATGTTCCCAAAAGTCTGTGGGCTTTTGGAGACAAGGAGCTGCAAAAGGGTAAAAGGCCAAGCTAATGTGAGAAAATTGCTAAACCTGTCTAGATTTGAACATAATAACCCAGCTGTGATGCCCACAGCAAGCAGGAATGTCCTCTAAGGAACAGCTAGAAGAAAAGTTTCCCTGAGCTGGTGTGGGTGACCTTGCTGATTAGCCTACTTTCCAAACCTTCTGCACATCACTTTTATGCATCGTGCAGGTTGCCTTTTGTGAGAGACACATTACACTGTGTTAGAACGCGATGCGTTTGTATTTGTCAGCAAGTTACAAAGCCATGGATTAATTATTTATTACAGTCAAAATATGAAAAATGAAGAAAAATAAATGGAACCAGCTGGCACCTACATACAGCAAAACTCTGGAGACACTGGAACCAAGTTGATACAGTAGACTTATGTTTTGGGGGTGCTGCATTTTAAAGTTATGTTTGCCCATCCAAAAACCCCAGTAGGCTTCTGCATGGCATGCTACCAGTGCAAGGCACAGGATGTTTGCTGTCCACCTGCTCCCTACTGTCAAAAGATATCCTGCACCAAGCAGTTTTTGTGTAGCTTTCCATCCCTGGGACTTGAATTGTTTCAAGCGACTAGGCTGGTTTTTTGGCTTTGCTGCAAGGGTCGCTATTAGGTAATTAGCCATGAAGAATCGATGAGAGCAGCCAGAGATGTAAAGCTGAGGTCCTCACACTTGCAGTCATTGGAGATTCTGTGACAGTTTACATAGGAGTAGGGGTCTTGGGATGATGCACTCCTGGCTGAAATCCAGGCTAAGTAATTACATTCTGCCTATCTGAAATTCCTTCTGTAATGTTCAGGGGGAAAGCAACTCTCATTTCCTCATCAGAGTGGTGGTGGTTGCAGAGTGTCTGCCATGGTGCCTGGTTGCATTTTAGCAAGGGGTAGAAACATCTGAGAGCTGCAGTCACCAACCTTTGCTCTGTGGGCTTTGCTACTGAGTAGTGCAGTGTTAAGCTGAGACTCTACTTGCAGCCTTGATGTCAGGATGACAGATTTTTGAAGCAAACACAAGTAGCGGTGCTGTAACAGCAGGTGCAGTTCTGGAACCAAAGCAGGTAGGAGGCTCCTACCTCTGCTCTCGCTCTGTGCCTGCCCCATCTTTCTCTCTGCTGTCATGGGTTTGACATCTGTATGGGTATTGTGCGTCTGTTGCTGGAATCTCCTCCTCCTCTGGAGATCCCATACTGGGAGAGCCATGAAAACAAGCTGCCCCATGCTAGTGCCAGAGACCCCTGTAGCCATGATCAAGCCCTCTCTGGGCTGGGGATACCCCTCTGTCAGACTGAAGGAATGGGACAAAAATTCTGGTTATCATCACAAGGGACCATGCAAAAGACAAAGAAATTTCACCTAATATGGCTTCTTCGAAATGACAAGGATTCCTTTGTGAGGATTTTTGCTGATGACAGGATTGGGCACACCTTCCCGGAGGGACTCACCCTGATGCTGGGAGTGGTTTCAGTGCTCCAACGGTGGAGTGGCCATAGTGGGGCAGTTGTTCTAGTAAAACATCAGCAGGACACAACTTGATCCTTAATGTTGAAGGGACTGTTATTTATTTTGTGGCAGGTTCTTGCCCTTACTTCATTATTGTAGCCTGGCCTGCACCTCACTGTTTAGCTTTAGGTTCAGGGCTTTAAAAAGAAAATTTTTCATTTTTTTCTATTCTCTGATAGATATTTTGCACCAGCCATATATTAATCCATTTAATCAAATATTTTCCTGTTTCTAAAATGAAAAATGTCTATAGTGGAAGCTCAGTGCGCAAGAAATTCGTCCCCACACTTGATTTATTTGTTATTGTGCGGAGAAGTCATAAAATCTGAGCCCTGTGGAACTCTGTGACATGGCTGTTCTCTGGCAGCATCGGATGTGACCATATGGACATGCTGCAGCATGGATTTGCCTTCACACGCTCGTTGCAGTGTCCACTCTACACCTATATGTAGCTGTGAATGCAGACCATGCTCACCACAGCCACTCTCTTGGCTTTTAAGGAAATTCAGGTGTCCATTTAGTGGCTCTTTCTCCCTTCCATTCTGTGCATTGCCTGGGGCTGCTTCAGGACCAAGGGAATACCTGTGAAGTTGTTGCTGGCTGGGTACCACAAGGTCACCACCTCTCACTGACAGAGTGCTTGAGCCACAGTTTCCTGCAGGGTGAGAGGGTATGCTGGGGAGCATTATTGTATTTTTGCCTTGTTCTCATCCTCTTCCACCACTGACAGATATAGAATCCTGACTGGATCCTGGCCTGGCCTGGCTCTTGTGTACATCTGCTGAAGAGACTGCACAGGAAGTAGAATCCTAGAGTTGGAAGGGATCTTCAAAGGCCATCTAGTCCAAGCCCCCTGCAATGAGCACTAGATCAGGTTGCTGAGGGCCTCAGCAAGCCTGGCCTTGAATGTTGCCAGGGATGGTGCCTCTGCCACCTCTCTGGGCAACCTGTTCCAATGTAAAGTACACTATTCCAGTGTAAGTACACCCTGCTGGGTTTAGCTTCCTTTAGCAGAGATGAGTGGACTGTCTTGCTTTCCATCGTTTGCTAAATCCCACCATTCCTGGGCTGTTCACTGCCATTTCTGGCATAGACCTTTCTGGAGTGTTAATGTTCAAAAGTGCCTACAGCCACTTCCTCTCTTTAGACAGGGATTCTGTTTGTTACAGACATGCTGGGACACAAGAAAATCTAATTTTTCTCCCTGCTCCCACTGTTTGTCTGCTGTGTCCAAGGTGACCACTCCAGAGAATAATAATCCTGCCTGGCACTTTGATATAGTGCTAATTCATTTTTAATTGCTGGGGCAGAGAAACCTGACTCAGTTGGGAAAACGAGGCATCAAGCTGTTGTCTCTGGTGAACTGAGGTGGTTAAGCCACTTCTCGAGAGTAATGAGCAAAGTACCCTGTGATTCAGAGAGCAGAGAAGCCTTGCCTTTCATTTTCTGCTGAAGCTGGTAGGTATATAGTGATTTAAGAACAGACAAATGTTGACTTTAAATATTTAAACAGGAATGGTTTTCACGTGCTTTCTAATACACTGTTACTTTTGCCACTTTTTAAAAATTATGTTTCTCTACCCTTTTTTACTCTGAAGCCTTGGTTTAGACAAATCTGGCTATTTATAATAATTCAGATCATAAATCATGGAGGAACATTAGTAAATAAAAGAAGGCATAGCAGAAAGCTGTAGGAAGGCTCTTTTGTATTGTGTTCACTGCAAACACTGTGGTCTCTCTTTAAGTATGCAGAAAAGAACACACCACAGAAGTTAATGAAATACTAATTTTGCCATTTTGTGAGGGATAGAAGGGAACAAATATTTTAGAAATGACAATGAAATACAAAACAGCAGAACATGGAGCCCTCATAAAAATGGGTCAAAGCAAGTGGTGATGGCAATCCAATGAAGCTTATGTCATATTCTCTTTCTAGAAGTAATAGGGAGGGAAACAAATGCCACAGTAGTGTTTCCTAATGAAATATCTGATTCTAAACAACAGCTCAGAGTTCATGGGTCACCCAGTGCATGGAAAAGACAATGAGACTTTTCTTTAATTAATGATACTTAGGCAATCAGACATAATGAGTGAAGCAAAGCTGTGTTGTTCCATAGGGGTGCATGGTGTGCTTAATGTTCTATAGGATGATGTACACAGTAGGGTTTTGCTGTGTTTGTGTGGGTTACAGCAGATTATTTCACATACTGGAAATCAAGACTGAGTTGGACAAAAACTGCTTTCTCAAACCATGCTAATGCTCTGACTTTGGTACTGACTGTTTGTCTAGACAAATTTTTTTTGTGGGGATGGTGTGCCGTGTGATTTATTCTTAATGGCAAAAGTTTTGCTTTTTGATCCTTTCTTTGCACCCAAGAGAAGTGCCTTGGATGGATACCTTCTGCTTTTTGGTTCCCCCAGCTCCTTATTCCATGGCTGGATGTGATGTCTGCTCAGACAGAGATAGTCAAGACTGGTGAGACAACTTGTACTCAGCATGCCCAGAGAGACCTTTAGAGATATTTGTTTCACTGGTTTATCTATTCTATTCAAAAAGCTCAGAGACTTGGTTTGGATGGGTTGCAGCTGGAGTATTTATTCTGTCTTGGATTTCAAACTACAGGGGAAATGCATGTCAGAACAAGATCTATGGATTTTCTGAATGGAGGATATGCGTCTTCCTTAGTCATTACATTAGCTGGAGTTTCATTATCTCTTACCAAAATCAGGCATTAGTAGTCAATTAGAATATCTCCTTTCTATCTAAACCATTCAAAAACCACTAAAAAAATCTTGAAGTTACATAGCTTCTATTTCTGTGCATTCTTAAAATATTTATATTGCAAATGTCACTTATTCAGCATTTATCTCCTTCGCGTGTGTGTCTGCTTTTGGGTGGAGGGTAAGGGGTTGTCCCTCTAGGAAGGAAGCAGTGCATTCAAAACTCTCTTCCATTTCTGGATTGCTTTCTCATGCTGCTTCAGTGCTTGTGCCGTGCAGCCAGATATGCTGTGTTTTGGAATGACAGCTCTGTCATTAGGCTTTGATTTTCCATCCTTTTGGTGCACACTGTTGTCCTGATGGGCGACAGCAGCACAGGATGTTTAATAAAGGCAACAAGAGCACATTTGATGCAACAAATATCTGATAGAACTTCTTGTGATTGATAGTTACCACAGTTGCAGTGGAAAGCAGCTGAGCTCTGACTTCTGTAGCCAAACCTGCCTGCTGCTTCTTCTCAGCTGTTTCTGTTTAGTGTGGATATCTAGTGTGGCTGAAAAGTGCTGCTGATTTTTATTAACTTTAAGCCTGTGATTCCCCTTGAAGTGATAGTGGGGAATGTACTTACAATTAAAGCAAAAGTGTTTCTGTTCTGAAATGAATTTAGGTTCAGTACTATTCCATTTAACTTTAGAAACTGGAGAACAAGTAAAGTGGATTGTTTTGATTTTTTCTAAGGTGCAGGTTTAGATTTGCCAAAGCAGTATGTCCTTTCTATATTTGTTCAGACCCCTGGAATCATGAGACCATCCCAGTTCCACGTGCTCTGGGACAGCTTTCATTTGCTCCAGGATCAACTCAGGACAGGGCCAGAATGAGACAAGGCTTGAAGGGGAGCGCTGAGGGCATAACTTGGTATTTTCACCAATATGTGGTATGAGATATGGCTGACAGTGACTATGAGGGTACTGGCAGCATGGTGGAAGTAAAGGCTGTCCCTGGGGCCAAGGACACCTGTGTTGCTGAGCAGGACATGCTGCCCCATTGAAGGCAGATGGTGGCTTGTGCAAGGCTGCTCCACAGCAACTCTAGTCAGGCTGCCCCGGCACTTGCAGAGGGATGCTTCTGGCAGAAACTTTGCTTAAAATCTGAATGTGCAGATTTAGTGCTGTGGAGAGCTGGCAGTCATGGGAAGGGTTGTGGTTTGCATTGGTGTTGGTGTTGCTCTGACAAGTCCCTGTGCCGCAAGTCCTCTGGCCACTGTACCTTCTGCCTTTCACATGAAATTTGAGCAGATTTATCCCTCATTTCTTCCAGTCCTGCCCCCCTTGTGAATGTTACTCTGCTAGTGTTGTGAAGAGTCATATTAAGGTGAGGATGAACAAGCATCTAGAGAAAAATTGCTAAATAAATTCTTCAAATTCACATAACCTTTGAAGCTTGGTGGCTGTCAGCAGCAAAAAGAATGAAAAGATGTCGGATGAGCCTTTCACAGAATATCAGGGTTTGGAAAGGATCTCAAGAGATCATCTAGTCCAGTCCCCCTGCCAGAGCAGAAACACCTAGACCAGGTCACAAAAGAAGGCATCCAGGCAGGTTTTGAATGTGTCCAGAGAAGCAGACTATGCACCCTCTCTGGGCAGCCTGTTACAGTGTTCTGTCACCGTCACTGTGAAAATTTTTTCTTACGTTTCTGTGGAACCTCCTTTATTCCAGCTTGCACCCATTGTCCCTTGTCCTATAAAGGGCTGTCACTGAGAAGAGCCTGACTCCATCCTCCTGACACTTACCCTTTCTGTATTTATAGTCAAGAATGAGGTCACCCCTCAGTCTCCTTCAAGCTAAAGACACCCACCTCCCTCAGCCATTCCTTGTAAGGGAGATGCTCCAATCCCTTCATTGTCTTTGTGGTTCTGTTTACATTTGAAATTTTTTGCAGTTAAAAATACTGGTCTTTTTAATTTCATTGTAGATCTCCCTGAATATTCCACGTTCCTTGGTAATGTATGTAAATGATAATATTTGTCTTTAGTGATGAGTAAATGTATATGGGCTTCTGGATGTATGAAGCGTTGTTCTCTTTGGCTCCTTACAGCAATACTAGGATAAAGTTAGAGCCTTGGATCATTGCAGCTGGCCTTCCTATGCAGACAGGCAATTGTATATATTACAAGGGGAGGGGAATAAGATTGCATTGTGCTACCAGAGCAGATTGCTTGTCCCACAAAGATCTCTGTGACAGAGCAAGCTGCTCTTCCTCCTTTGGTATGTCGCATCCCCCAAGGAAGTCGTGCAGCTTCTGGAGAGTGCTGGGAGTTACACTATGACAGAACATGGCAGACATATTTGATGTCCTTGCCCCAGGACAGTCCTTTTGGAAATCTGTTGGTGTGGACTTGTCTTTTTTTTTTGTCTCTTTCCTTCCATGAAGAGTTGGAAATACCCAGAGACTGTAATATGTGCAGGGATATGCGTTTTTCAGTGTTAGCATGCTATGTGTCATGTTCCATGTTTGCCTGAACTTTCACAGCATCTGCAGATTGAAACAGGAAATGTTTCTCTGTGTGTGCACTCTTCTCACACATCAAGTATCCAGAAATACAGTAGCACATATTTTTTCTCATAGTCATCTATGCTTACAGCATTTCAAAGAATATTCCAAAATATCTTGGCACAGACAAAGCAAAGCTGTTTGCAAGATCCCTAGCTGTGGAACAACAAAGGCTACATTCTCAACACACATTACACATGACTTTTATTAAAGTCTAAAATAAAAATCAGATAATGTATTTAGAAAATTGAACTTCACCGTTTATGATGATTCTCACCCTGTGAAACGAATCCCCTCGTACTTCCTTTCCTATGTCTTTTCCCACAATTCTACTCCCTTCTTGTTTCAAATGAGAGAGCAAACATCTCACATTGAGTATAAATAAATATAATTTTAGACCAGTAATTTGGAACTAACTCACTTTATGGTGCATCATTTAAAATGGACTTGAGTTCAGAAACCAAGACCAGACAAGTACATAGAAAGTGCCTCTGGACCTTATAACAAGTTTGAAACTTCTAAAATCATTAATGTCTTGCCATTGTATATGGCAAAAAAGATGTGGTAAATTGCAGAACAGGTCCTGGATATTACAAACGCAGACATCAAATTAACTTTGTCAAAAAACATTCTTCAGTTTCCAGCTGGGATCAGATTTAGTTCTATGCTGTTTGAACCATCAAAGAATGAAGTAGCACTGACACCCTTGAATTTTGTAGTTGCTTTTGATCAGTTTTAGAGTTTAGGTCTCTACATTATGCTCGAATTAGGCCATGCCCATTTGATGTGCTGCATTGTAATCTAAGGCGCATGGGCAGAGGGAAGATCTGCCAGCCACAAGTCCCCTCACGTGGGTGTTGAGGAATGTGAGCATGCTCTGAAGGGACCCAGGGTTGTTAGGGGCTTTTAAGTGTGGCCCAGTTTCTGACTGGAAAATCTTGGCCTTGGAATTTTGGTAATTTTAAAATTTGAAGTTTACTAGAGTATCACAGAAATCCCTAGTGCTACCACAGGATAGAATGAGGAGTTGGATCCTACCCATGAGAACTTAAGAGCTGTCTCCTCCATGCTGTATTGAGGAAAGTTGCTGTAGCAACTACAAATACCTCCAGTTGCAGCAGAAAGAGATGCACTAAAATTCCAGGACTCAGCAGGCTCCATAAAAAGATCTGTCTGGACAGCACTTCACTAGTTAAGTGCTAAGTTATTATTATTATTTATTATTTATTTGCTATTCTATTTTTCCTCTTACTGAACAAGCAGCAAATGTCTTTGTTCTTTCATTTAAGAAGTGAAATAAATGTATTCCCTGCAGCATTTGAAATTTTAATAATCCATGATAAATAAAAATCATATCTAATAACATAACTGCTTTCAATTGGCAATGTGATCTCCTAGATGCATTGCAATGGCAGAAACATAAATAGTTGCAGCTCTGAAAGCCTACTTCCTATTTGCTAAATATACTTGGCTTGCTTTAAATTCCTTTGTGTGCAGTCATTAATACAATCCTCTTTGACAGCATTTAATTAAAGTGCTTTTCTCTATTAAATTCATTAAAACTTTTTTTTTATATACAACTGTTTCCCAGACACTGAATGTTCAGGACCTGTAGGCCTCTCTTTAAATAGCTTCTCTCTCCTTGTTCTAAATTGTTAATTAAATTTAACTTAGACTGTTTAAAGATGGCTTCGAAAAGAAAGCCAGATTTCAGGATATGGTCTCAATCATGTCTGATTTTTTTTAACACGGTTTTTTCCATCTAGTTATAGACCATGTGTGATATTGTTTATGCATGTTGCTGTACTTTCAGCAAAGAAATACCCCAAAAAGCTTGTTGCTATCTCACTTCAAAAATTCCTGTCCTTTTAGTGCAGTTTCTTAGCCCTGAGAGTAATTGCAATGAGGTATATGGAGGGAGGAGCTGGTTAGTATAGATTATTGACAGTTTGATGTCTTGGCACCTAGACAGCCCATAAAGTATAATAAACAGGAAGCTCTCTGATTTGAGCACAGTCAATAGTGTATTCAATGAAAACCTTTCAGTTAATTGCTGGTTGACCTCAGAGATTTCTTTTAAGTGAAACTGTCCTTTGCTCAGATCATATCTATGTTTCAAGATTTAATTTCAGAATGCCCTTTCCATATGGTAGCTTGTGCCTCCATTCCCAGTTGAATTTTTGTTTCACTCCCACAGGCAGCTTTGCAAGAGCTGGCATCTGCCTGGAGCTTTGTGAAACACGAGGAGGTGTGGAGCCTGTGCCACCCCTGTGAGGGCTGCCAGCATGGATGCTGTCAGGCTGGCCTGCCAAGACCCAGCTAAAGCAGGCTAAAGGGGTGTCAATTGATGTCAAAGATACTTTCAAAACAGCTGAGCTGTTTCCTCAAGTTCCTTGCTTAGAGTTAGGCACAGCTTTGGTGCCTGTTAGAATCATAGGATGTATTCAGTCAGAAGGGACCTTCAAAGGCCATCTAGTCTAACCTCCCTGCAATGAGCAGGGTCATTCTGTACTAGATCAGGTTGCTCAGAGCCTCAGCAAGCCTGGCCTTGAATGTCTGTAGAGATGGGACCTGCCCTGCTCTGGTTTCAAACCATTGCCCCTTGTCCTGTCACTTCATGCCCTGGCAAACGGATCCTCCTCAGCTTTCCTGTAGCCCCTTCAGGTGTTGCTTTGAGGTCTCCCCTCAGCCTTCTCTTCTCCAGACTGAACAGGCCCAGCTCTCTCAGTCTGTCCTTTAAGGAGAGGTGCTGCAGACCCTCCTCTGGGCCTTCTGCAGTGGGTCTATATCCTTCTTTTGCTGAGGGTTTCAGAGCTGGATGCAGTGAGGTTTCATGAGAACAGAGTAGTGGGACAGAATCACCTCTCTCTGATGCAGCCCAGGATATGGTTGTCTCTCATGCACATTGTTGACTTATGTTTTGGTTTTCATCCACCAGTACCTCCAAGTCCTTTTCCACAGGGCTGCTCTCGTTGACAGATGAGCTGTGCCACAGCTGGATGTGGCTGCCTTAGCAGAGGGGTTGGCACCACTGCATCTATCCAGCCTGTGGGCACACATTCCTCTGCCTATCTGCCTGAGTGCAAACCAAGGCTCATTTGTATTTAGTTTCCCTATTTTCTGTACTTAGGCATTCTAATTTTTTCAGACTGCATATCTTGATGAGATCTAGATAAGCTACAAAGGAAAGCTGGCAATAAACCACAGGGACAATCCCTCACCCTGACTAGCTGGAAACCATCTGCTTTATGTGGGTAGGGAACCTCTATGGAGATCTCTTCCGGCAAGTCTGCCATGTTTGGGTTTTTCTTCCCTTCCAACTGTAGACTTTGAATGTTTTCCTTGAGCGAGGTCAGGGAGGGTTGGTGGTGGCAGCTCTTGTTTGCAGTGTAAGGGTCTAGATTTCCCAGTGGCAGAGAGCACTGCCCTGGGAAGGAAATGCTTCTCTCCCACAGCTAGTTTAATTTACATTTCATTCCATTCAATGAGGAGACTTTTTTTGCTTCTATAACATGTAGTGACTGTGTCTTTCAGCTTCTTATCATGCATTCAGGCTGTGGTTTGCTGAAAGGAGTATTATTACTTTTAATCTCTAATTTTTCTTTGTTTTTGATTAATTTCTGTGGTTGTCTTTGTCCCTCTGCATCAAACTGCTTATGCCTTTTTAATGGCCTGATTAGCAATGGGGAAGCATTGGTGACTTGGAGTAATGTTATTCCTGGTGTCCCCTTGTTTAAATGAGACCAAGATTAAGAATACTGTGTTGCTCTGTTTGGGATCCATTGAAGTTAAGTCTGGAGCCCTGACAGAAAGATGTTGTAAATTTTTTAGGTTCATGCTTGTTGGAAAGGTAGAGGGGGAGGAATTTTGAGATGATGCCTCCTTGCTGAAAGAGTCAAGGACAAGAGAGGCTTGGAGTCATCCTTTCTGGAGAGAACAGAATAAAGCCACAATGAGATGGAACAAGACTAAAGAAAAAATCCCGAGGTACATGTGTGCTCCTGGGGCTGTCAGCTGCAGTGCACATACTTCACTCACAGGTGTCTCTGGCCCAGAACACATTTGAAAGTACTTTCTGTTTTTATCTGACTTACTGGACAAGCTGCTAATCAGTGTTACATATACCAAAGGACTATCATATGCAATAAAAATAATAAGCTTTATTGGATTTTGAGATAGGAAAGATTCACATCCAGCTTCTTTTATAAACTGCATTACATTTCATTCTTTCAGAGCTCCCATCAGTACAGCCCCTTGTAAATAGGACAGTAAAGGAGGTAGGTGCGAAGAGAGATGGCTGAGAGCTTCTGTTCCTTGTTAGGTACGGCCTAGAGCTATAGAAGTGCTTGAGCTGAGTTTAAGAGGTTGCTTGGCAGGTCTGAAATACTGAAAGAAAAAAAATGTATTGCTGCTTTTAAGATCATTTTTGGTTAAAATTAAAATATAAAAACGGTTTGCAGCAGTATGGAGCAACAGAATACTTTAGAGGAAAGCAGGAAGAATATGAAAAGCAAAACTTGTATAAAAGTGACCAGAATATGCTGTTTCATGAAAGATGCCTAAACAGATGCTTAAACTTTGCCAGAATATCGAAATCCCCCCCCCACCCCTCCCCGGTGCCCCGGGCAAACAGCTCGGCAAAGTAGACTTTATTTAGGAGAAACTTTGAAGTCACTGAGTTGACATTTTTGACCAGAAAAAAGATGTTTGACTGAAAAATGCCACACAATTCTCATCTTAATAAAACAAAGAATAGTGTTTTGCATTTCTGGCGAACGCCTGGGGCTCCCTGCAGGCAGATGTACTCGGGCTGCTGGCATGTGCTGAGTGTGAGCTTTCTCCTGCCACCGTGCCTGTGTGGCCGGACACGGGCTGTGCGGGCCACCAAGCTCTCCACAGCAGGCAGCAGCCAGGGATGGATCTTAAGGCTGTAACAGTGTCATCCTCTCCCTAATACTGCCTGCTGGCCATGTATTAAAGTCTCATTTAAATGAACAACTACATATTTTTCCAGAACTGTGCGTTTTCTAGCTCAGTTAACGTGAACTGCAGGTGCTGTTTACTTTCCATAAACGCTTTTTCTTCCAGCATCCAGAACCTGTAAAATAGGTACTGCTCAGACTAGTGAGAGATAGAGCTGTAACACAAGCATAGCTTCCTCAGTTTTCCATCTTTTCCAGAGTGCAATCAGGGAGACAAAGGATTTCAGATCTAGCTCTCTGAGGCCTCCTGTCCTCATTGCCCTAATCTGTGCAGGAGACTGTACTTTGGTCACTTGATTTTATTTACCCAGTTTCAAGCCAAGGGTATAATAAAGCACATTATGCCAGTTGCGTGTGTGGTAATGCTGGATGTTTTGCCTTTTACCATGGTAGTTGATTATTATGCACTTTTTAAAACTTGGTTTCTAAAACAAGGAATATTTATACTTTAATGTGTTTGATTCACACAGTATAGTTTGCTCAAGTCCTGTTATTAAGTGCACTGGTGGTTACATCTAGAAAGCAAAAAACATGCTGAGTAGTGTTTTATCAGCACAAATATACTATTTTCACTAACCATAACAGTCAGCTTCTCCTGAATTCTAACTGCCCCCGTTGTAAAAATTAGGAGTACAGTTAGGTATTCCTGGAACCCCAAATAGCCATCTGTAAGGACCTAAAACAGTTTGATGGGACAAAAAATTACCCCCCATGCCCCTCCCCCCAGAATCCAGTGTTTAATCCAAGCATATCCTTCCTGAAATAATGCAGTGCCTCCTCCTGATCTGAGTAACTGGAAAACAGCATGATTAT
This sequence comes from Turnix velox, assembly GCA_013400935.1. Taxonomy (NCBI): domain Eukaryota; kingdom Metazoa; phylum Chordata; class Aves; order Charadriiformes; family Turnicidae; genus Turnix; species Turnix velox. The sequence continues at coordinate 577,615 of VZTY01026703.1, forward strand.
AGTGGCACCAATTTTACCACCATAGTTAGAGGTTTTGAGCTCGGCCTTAAGCATGGCTCTAGGTTGTGGCTTGTAAGGTCAGATTGTACTCATACTGTCCACAAATAATCTTCTGATTTTCAAAAGAAAAGGAGAACATGTGTAGTGTTAATTATACAAGAAAGTGTAGTGAATACCAGAAGTTTTCTGTCTGCAGAAAAGCATTTTCAAAAGCCTTTTGTTGCTTCCTTAGTTCCTCTGGCATTCTGCCAAGACTAATTAGGATTAGCAGGATTGGGATGGGGAAAGTCAGGACCTGAAATCTTTAACAGACTCTCCCTCCAGCCACAGCTAAGCTCAGGCTCTATTTGGAAACTGCCGAGCTGCAGCCCATAGCACCTCAGTGTGCCTTGCTGAGACTGCAAGAGAAAGCATGGAGGATGCAAGTCAGAGGCCCACAAAGCTCATGGACTTGTTTTGAAGAAGTGAAGCATTAAGTGGAAGGCATTGTGGCCCTTAATGTGCACATAGATGTTCAAAGTCCCACCCGAGTGTAGCATGAACCTTTATTGGGCGGTTGTTTTTTCCCTTGCAAGGGGATGCTGCCTTGCTACTGCAGGTTACAGGGAAGAGAGCCTTGCATGGCTTTTTTGGGGCCATCAGAGTCCTGCCTGCCCGGGGATACATCAAGCCAGCCCCATGCCAGCTGTGCTGGCTGTGCCCCATCACCAGACAATGGAACCATCCATCACCAGTGCCTTCAGGAGAGAGGCTGCAGCAGCATTGTGCAACACTTCCTGGCCACATCGGCCTCTCTGTCACCAGCACCCTGGTTTGTGCCAGCAGAAGTTGGAATGGATCCGGCCTGTTGAGTATTTACCCAATAGGTATGTGCTTGCCCCACCTGCAGTTGTGTGGAAGCTGCTGACAACGCTCCCAGGCTGCTACCAGGTATTTGAGACTCTGCACAAAACCCACCAGTCTGGCTGAGTCCTGGCAAAGATGAGAAATTCAGAACTAATCCTCTAACTATCACCAGCATGAGCTCATTTATGCTACCCTATAAAATCAGCCAGTTCTCAGAGCCTCGCATAGCGATGAAAGTTGTGCCTGTGCTTTTGTGGGAAGAGTTGAGTGAGCGTTCAAGGGAGAGCAGTTACCCCAGGAAACACCGGGACACTGCTCTGCATTGTCAGAGTTTTGTGATTTATATTTTTAACATTATACAGACAAAATAGTGGCTATTGTGTAGGCACGTGCTGTCTATTAGCGGAGATCAGGATAGGGAAATAAACCACGCATTGCTGAAGAATAAGATCATGATTGTGGTCAAGTGATGGCAGAATTTTTTTTCTTCTTTGTCAAGCTGATTTGTAAACATTCTTCAAACAACTATGCAGACAGCAGTGCCACGGCTTCTTGAAAGGAAGGCAAAGACAAGGAAAGATTCCTCCACACAGATGTTTTAGAGTAACCTTAGAGCTGCCCAAAAGTTATCTGGTCATCTCCAGTTGTCACTGTGAGCTACGCTGCACATGTAGTCTCTTAGCAGTGCAGTGTAATCAGGCTGTAATTTATAGTTTATCTCCAGTGATGATAGCTCTTAAAAATGTTTTGTGGTGTATTTGCTCTTTGATGCAAGCAAAGCTCCTGTTAGAATCATAGAATAGTTTGGGTTGGAAGGGACCTCAAAGATCATCGAGTTCCAACCCCCCTGCCATAGGCAGGGACACCTCCCACTAGATAAGGCTGCCCAGTGCCCTGTCCAGCCTAGTCTTGAACACCTCCAGAGAGGGGGCATCCACAACCTCTCTGGGCAACCTGTTCCAGTATTTCACCACCCTCACAGAAAAGAATTTCTTTCTTATGTCTAGTCTAAATCTATCCCCCTCCAATTTATATCCATTGTTTCTAGTCCTCCCATCCTATATTATGTTAAAAATTCCTTCCCCTGCCTTTCTGTAGGACCCTCTCAGGTATTGATAAGTTACTATGAGGTCCCCTCTGAGCCTTCTCTTCTCCAGGCTGAACAACTCCAACTCCTTCAGCCTGTCCTCATAGGGCAGTTGTTCCAGCCTTTTGACCATCTTCGTGGCCCTTCTCTGGACCCTCTCCAATAGCTCAATGTCCTTCCTGTGTTAAGGGCTCCAGAACTGGATGCAATACCCCAGGTGTGGTCTCACCAGTGCTGAGTAGAGGGGTAAAATCACCTCTCTTGACCTGCTGGTCACACTCCTCTTGATGCAACCCAGGATTTGGTTGGCCTTCTTGGCTGCAAGTGCACACTGCTGGCTCATGTTGAGTTTGTCATCAACTGAGTCTTTCTCTACGGAGCTGCACTCAAGCCACTCTCCACCCAGCCTGTATCTGTGCTTGGGATTGCTTTGACCCAGGTGCAGGACCTTGCACTTGGCCTTGTTGAACTTCATGAGGTTGGCTTGGGCCCATCTCTCAAGCCTGTCAAGGTCCCTCTGGATGGCATCCCTTCCTTCAGGTGTATCAACTGCACCACACAGCTTGGTGTCATCTGCAAATTTGCTGAGGGTGCACTCAATCCCACTGTCCATATCTCCTACGAAGATGTTAAATAGCACTGGTCCCAGTACTGATCCTTGGAGAACACCACTCGTCACTGGTTTCCACTTGGACTGCAACTCTTTGAGTGCGACCATTCAACCAGCTCCTTATCCAGCGAGTGGTCCATCTATCAAACCCATTCTTTTCCAGTTTGGTGACCAGGATGTTATGCGGGACAGTGTCAAATGCCTTGCACATTAGCATTAATGGGAGCCGTGTGTGCCAGGGGGGAGACACCTTCCCCCGCTTCCAACTCAAGATTAAGTGCCTTTTGCTGATTCATTGCGTGGGGTAGCAAAAACGGTGTACAACTGAAAGATTTGGGGTTTGTTTTGTTTTCTTCTTTTTTTTTCTTCTTTCTTCCTGCTGTCTTTTTAGGCACCTTTTTGAAAAATTCTAACAGTCTGGCCTTGGGGGATTGCAGGATGGGGCTACTATGCCAGAGGCTGGGCATTTTCTCAGGTTTTCAGATCACTGCCTGTTTCCTGCACAAAGCCTTAAAAAAAGGAAAGCATGTGGAAAGTGTGCTCCAAAGATCTTCATCCAGCTCACATTCCAACCTGGGAACCAAACTTGCCTGTGACTTCTGATTCTCGGTGGAAGTAATTTCTCTCCTCAGAGTTCACTCTGGCTCAGAGGCTGACTTCTTGTACCTTGGAGCTGAGAGTTTTAGGATTTGGGGTTTGCCTGATCCGATATTCTGGCTGCAGAGGCAGTTAGTAGCAGTTATGGGGTGACAGGAAAGGGTTGAATTTTTTTGTGTTCTTTTGTTGTTTTTTTGTTGTTGTTTTGGGGTTTTTTTCACTCTGTGACTGCTTTGTCTTTGCAGCTGAAGAGGACACAGGGCTTCTAGGCTGCAAGTTGTTGCAGCCAGCAGCTCTGATGTGGTCTGGTTTACATGAGATGGGGTACATCATATCGCAAACATCTATTATGGTTTCCTCTAATAATGGTGTTTAATCTTGTGAAGCAGTTACTAAGTTGCATTGGAAAATGCGCAGCATGTGTGGCTAGCATTTGAGCTACAAAATTAAAAGAAGCTCTGACTGGAGCTGGATGAAAGTGAACATATTTATCCATGTCAGACTTCCTACCATTTTGCACACTCATATTGATTTGTTTTGACATTGTCTTCTTTTATTGAGTATCATATATTTTTTTTAATCCCTTACGGATAACACTACCTGCTGAGGGCAATTGTAAAAGGAAACTAAAGTATATTAAACCTGCCTGGAGTCAAAATGTAATCTAACACCTGTAGTCTGCAATTTGTCATCACTTCATAGATACTTTTTCTTTTTTAATAACAGTTTTGGATTTTCCTGAGTTTTGACCTTAGGATACTGCATAATCCAAGAAAAGCAAGGAAACTAAACCACAGTCTTTAACACAGCTTTATGGTATCAAGGTGTGAAATCACCACTGTGAGAATAAGCCCAAAGAAAATACTTCATTTGGAGCTGTGACCAGTGCTGTGTTATTCACCTAAACAAATTCATTTTTGCAAGAGGAAAAAGAAATGAGTAGTCAAACAGCCAGGTTTTTAAGAGGAAAGAAATGAATGCAGCATGATTGTGTCCAATTAGTGCTTTTACTCCTGTGAGCCCTGGATTGGGAGGCAGTCAGGGTGCAGCCTGTTCATGGCAGCTGCTTGTTGTGTTCTCTCCTTGCACATTTCCTTTTATGAGGATAAACTGACAGAGACTGGGAGCAGTGAGTGTAAGGTAGGTTGTTTGAATAAATAATCTCCCATAGATTATTCCTGTAAAATCTGCTAAGAGGGACAGACAGTTCCTCCTTCTAGCTATAAGACATCTTCACAAGGTGATGGAGGTTGTCTCTTAAGTAAACTCTTAACATGATAGGGAGGCACTGTGTGGGACCTCTCTGCTTTCAGAGGTGACAGGTCTGTGTAAAAGGCAGCTGCACACCTTGTTTAGATTGTTCTCTGCCCTCCCTTTGGCTTCAGCTGGTCCTTGGGAAGGAGCTTGCCCAACAGGACTGCATGCATGAAGTATGTAGTGAATTCTCTTTTGCATTGAGTCAAATCCTGGTGTTGGTAAATCCTGGTGACACATTTTGAATGCTTGTATAAGATGTAACCAATGGCTGGTATTAGGTGGACCAAGTGGAGCAACTGAACCTACATTTTGTAAAGTAAAGTGGGCATTCTCTCCGTCTTTTATTTTTGGCTATGGAAACTAAAAGGTCCTTGTGACACGGTGTTGTGGCTATGAGAGCAACGTAAATGAGAAGGAAAGCTAAAAAGTGAGAAGAGGGAAGGCCAGTTCCATTCCACTATGCTTCATGTGGGTTAGGGTTATGAGGACAGGTACACACCAATCTGCACAGAGGAAGTTGGTGCTTGTTCAGTAAAGACAGTATCTGTTACAAAAGCGCTATCTTGTTTTGTGGCAGTTTTGTTATTTCTCATGGCAAGGGGAACCTCATCATCTCAGCAAAACCAGTGTGAAAGGGGCTTACATAGATTCATAGAGTTGGAAGGGACCTTCCAAGGCCATCTAGTCCAACCCCTCTGCAATGAGCAGGGACATCCTGTGCTAGATCAAGTTGGCCCAACCCTGTCGGCAGAGGGAAGAGCACTACCACACTACAGAACAAAAGAACTCAGAGTTTTCATATAGGAACACAGTTCCTGTTCCTAATCCACTGCAGTGGCTGTTGGGGCAAGGAAAGGTGATGTGACCTGGGGCAGGTGTTGTCGGTGCCTCACTGCAGTCAGTGCCCAAGGGTGTGTGTGTGCCCTGCTCAGGCATCCTTCTCAGCTCCCCTTCACTGCTCACCATTTTCACGTCTCTAGTCCCAGCTAGAAAGTGGGTAGAAGTGGAAACAAACATCAGTGGGAGAGTGAATCCAGCCAAAATTAAATACGGTGCAGACACAGATGGCAATTACGTGACGTTCATCATTGGGTTTGCTCACCTTCTGTGGGACCAGTCTTTCCAAGTCTGCTTTCTCCTGCAGAAGTATCCTGAGAGATGGGGAGAAGATATGGGTAAAATAGTGTGGTGATCCCTTCCCCCCCAATAATTCTTGGCTTTAGATTTTAGAAAGACCACAAGCCTTTAACTTATTACAAGTAATCCTGATCACTCCTGTAATGATACACTACATTATATACTCTCCCAAACTTAATCATTCAATATCTCACTTCCTTCCCTGTAGGCATGTAGTACTATATTTTACACATGGCTTCCAGCTGGTTTTCATTGAGGCCTTCAAATCATATTTCAGTACAGTGCGAATCAAGACCAGTTACTTTATCTTTTTAACTCAACTTCCATCATACTTGTTTTCTTGCAAGTTTTCTACTGGGGATGCTTAATTTGTTTGAAAAAAAAAGTTTGTGAGGTTAAAGTCTACCTGAATGAACCTTTGTAGAAAAGCTTCTTCCAAAGCTGCTCTGTTCTGATGCACTGAGAAAGCAGCCATGCCCATAGAGTTTGAAAATGAAATCTCTTGAAGGGATGGAAATAAAAAAAGCCCTTTAGGCATGGAAGGAAATCTATATCTTCACATTTGATTTGAAAATAGATGGGGAGTCACTGAGAATGGAGGGAGGAAGGAGGGGAAGGAAAGTCAGCTCCAGATGGTGGTGGCAGTAGAGAAGGAAGAGGAGGAAGCTGCCCTGCCTGTGGCCAGAGAACAATGGGGAAGGGCAGGGAGGAAGGAGAGGGGAGTGGGAAAGAAAGGCAAGGTGCACCTATGCTGGATGTGGACCCTTCTGAGCCTGGTTACAAATTTTCTCAGGAAAAGGAAAGCTGAGTGTGGCCACCATTTTTACCCCTTCTCTTTTGTGGTAGGTCAGACCATTACTTGAGGGTCTGTCTGCACTGGAAAATGTGCCGCAGCCTGGATTTTAATCATGGATGATCAGCAGGGTTTCCTTCTTTGCAGTACAGAGCAGTACTGACCCAAACCCCAGAGTGCTGTGTCAGTGTTCTCACTGGTGTGTGAAGCCAGTGGAGATTTCACCTACAAATTTAGGAGCGTAATAATGGCCCCAAATCCAGAAAATCTGAAATTTCTGCTGTAAAGATGCAGATGAAGTGAGCAAATTGTCTAAATCAACTAGTGTGTTTTACAAGTGAAGTTCAAACCAAATATTTAGGAAAAATGTAATTTGGATTTTGTATTATATTAAGTGTCTAAACAGTTGATCTGTTTCCCCTAGAAAGCATGCTTTTTTTTGTATCAAATACCCCTTATTAACAAAAGGAAATACAAAACTAATCCTGAAGGAAAATCTGCACATTTATCCATCTCTCTGCTGGGGGAATGATGTGTTACTGAAAACCTTTGTTAATGCCACTGGAAATCCAGAACAAGCCCCCAGAAGTCAGTGAAATTATGAGATTTATCTGTTCCATAAAAGTAGCTTTAGGTTTTTGTCTTATGTAGGTAAACAGGAAGTTGAATAAAATACAATCTTTTTCTAATATTTTACACTGGTAACCCCTGAATTATGTGTTTTCTCTTCTGTAGCAGATGGAGTGGTCACTCCAGAAAAGGAAGGGTTAAGTAAAATTATTCTTTTCCTCCTGGTCTCAGCCTTCTCTTTGGTTGATTGCTTTATAGATGCTGTAGGCATCTCTTCATCTCCTTCAAATTAAACTTTTTACTGCTGCTGATCCTGTCTTGTTGGATTTTTTTTTCATCATTATATTTGATTGTAAGTCTTGTAACATTTTTCAGGCTGGATCATTTCTCACACTACTTGTCAATTGAAAAGGGAAAAGAAAGCCCACTTCCAACTCCAATGAGAATGAACTGAGTAATTCACATTCTTTCTGGATGTGTTTCTATCTCTGTTAGCTGCTACTTGAATTCACCTTCTGATTAGTAATGCTATTTGAGGCTTTTCATATGATGTTCTCTGTAAATTCCCTGGCAGTTTATTTGAGAAATAAAATCCTTTTGTTTTTGACTGCTCTGGGCCTTACAGTGTCAGGGGACAGCAGGGGAGATAAAGTAGGTCAGGTCTGTGTGGCAAGTCAATGGGACTGGGTCCTTGGCCAGTGTCAGTGATCCTAGCTCTGCTGCTGTCAGTGCTGCTTCCCCATGTAGGTACTGACCTGACCCTTGTCTGTGACCCTTCTATTTAGAAACACCATTCTTATTCTTTGAAAATAATCAATTGACAAAAAACAATCCTCAAAGAACAGCTGAGTGATTCAGTTAATGAGAACGCTATGCTTTCTTATTACAAGAGATATAATTAAAACATAAACCTATCTATCATTTCTGTTTGAGTTTCTCCTTTCCCCATCTTCATGGCTAACTCCATGTCTGTGTCACCCTGAGCTCAGGTGGTTTCCACAAGCACCACTTGGTGGTGGTGATGGCTGTGGTACATGACGTTGAGTGTCTGCACATTCACACCTTTACACAGACACCCACTGCTCATCAAGGCCTGGGGACATGGGGCCAGGTCCTGCTGCTGAGTGGTGCTGAGTTGGAGATGTAGCCCCTCTGGGCCAGCTAAGTGCCATGAGGGAGTAGCAGAAGGGAAGTCTCTTGGCCATGCTGCAGTTCTGGTCATTTTTACAGCCTCTCCTCACCACACGTGCACAGTGGGCAATGGCTGGAGACTTTGATGTGCTTTTCAGAAACTGTGGTTGGAGGTCACTGATAATCTAAATCACTATGACAGCAACGTTTGGTGGAGGATGTGAATAAAGGGCTCTTCAGCACAGAGCCTTTTTATTTATTTGCATAACCGGCTGATATTCCACAGTGGACATCCCTCTTCCTGTAATAACTTGACTGGTGTAGTGTTTTACTGCAGGATTGGTATGTGTGTAAAATTGGGTGTAAGTTCTCAGCACATTTCCATTATTTATCCTTATTTTTTTCTCTTTAGTGAGCTTTAATGTAGAGTTGGTTTTCTTGGTGTTACAGTTTGCAGCAAAAACATTTTCTTCTTGAGTGAAGCTAAAGCATTCCTTCTTATTTGTGGAAGGAAATATTTGTCCATATTGATTTTGTTAGCTCTGTAGCATTGAGGTCTAATAATTATTTCCCTGCATCTGAAGAAACCTCTGGGCAAATACAGCCCTGAATCCTGTAGGGGATTTTTGCCTGTAATCTCTCTTGTATAGGTTTGGTTTTAAAGGAAGCATGTTAAGCTCCTCTGTATTTCTAACAATTCAGAGCAGGTATTTTTCCCCTGCAATAAAAGCTGCATAAGTCCCTTTTTTAGTCTCTTTAGGTGGCTTTTAAGAAGATTAAGAGCTACATATATGTTCTTTAAACTTGCTGCAAAAGTGGTACTGCTGGTGATAATCTGTTACAAGACGGAAAAGCCTGTTTGCACAGAGGGTTTCGCAGAACAGAGGGCTATCATTATTTGAACTCAGAACTCCTCAACTAGTGAAATCAATACAGATGTAATACAGGTAAATCTGTACTACAGACACATTAAAGACAGCTTTGTGAAGCAGCTACAATGTCACTCTTCTTAGAAGGGAATTCTTGACAGATCTCTATAATTTCATTATTAGTTTTTTGCTTCCATAAAGCAGCTGTGATGGATTTTAATGCCAGATCATTATTCATGACAAAGTAGCACCTGAAAATCCCACATGATACTAGGCCTTTGTGGTACTTAGCATCCTGTAGAAAGAGTGACAGTCTCCAGCCTAAAAAACAAGAGGAAATGTGGAGAGGAATGAGGAACAAAGCAGAAGAACACTGGTGTGAGATGGGACAGCTGGGCAGTCATCATGACCATGAAACCTTTTGACTACTTCAGATTTTTTTAGTTACTTTCATTTTGTAATTCTTACTTGTTTCGTATCTGTTTGAGATTGCCTTTCATTTCACTTTGTCCTTTCAGTCTGCAGTTACTGATGCAGCTTTCTTACAGGTGAGAGAGGTAGTGGGAAATGGATACTAATTCATCATTTTCTTCACCAAAACAAACAGACTCTGTATAAAGCCCTGTGCAAGTGCCCCTACCTCAAATACTGAGGTGGTGAGCGTGTACATGAAGTCTCTGTCTGTTTGATCTTATAGGTGCTGCACAGACAGCAGTCCCAGCCTGCCAAGGAGAATTCCCCACCTAGAGAAGAGGCTCCTCCTCCACCTCCTGAGGACAGTTGTGCCAAAAAGCCAAGATCCCGTACCAAGATCTCCTTGGAAGCTCTTGGTATTCTTCAAAGCTTTATCCACGACGTGGGTCTCTACCCTGATCAGGAAGCCATCCACACCCTGTCTGCTCAGTTAGATCTCCCTAAACACACCATCATCAAATTCTTCCAGAATCAACGTTACCATGTAAAGCACCATGGGAAGCTAAAAGAGCATTTGGGAACAGTGGTTGATGTGGCAGAATACAAGGATGAGGAGCTGCTGACGGAGTCAGAGGAGAACGACAGTGAAGAGGGCTCTGAGGAAATGTACAAAGTGGAGCCTGAGGAGGAGAACCCAGACAAAAGCAAGTCAGCTCCAGCAGACATTGACCAGAGATAATGTGAGATGGGAGTGCAGAAAGCAATACATTGATCTAAGGATTTTTTGGGTTTATTTTAAATTTTTTCCTCTTTTTACTTTTTGTTTGTTTGTTTCCATTGCGCATGATCCATGTGCAAACTGAATGAATTCAGCATTGCCTGATCAGACATCACCTTGACACAGACACTCGAGTGTTACACTTTCCAAGTTTGACTGAAGTAATCATTGTAATCACATAGGATTATGCCTTCATTAATCTTGCACTTACAAAAGGGACATCTAGCAAGTAAATGGGAAGAAAAAGTCCTATGAAATCAATGAATTAAGATTTTCAACTTTGTTTGTATATATATATTTACATAATATATATATATATATTAAAATTGCATGGGATGGAACTTTACAGCCTGAAAGTATAGACTGTGAAATGAGTTCTTTAAAGACGAGACTTGTTTATGTATTAAAACCACTTCACAATGAGTTGCTTTGGCTTTTTGATAAACTGCCGCCTGCTCTCAGGGTGTGGTGACTATTTTTGAATTCCTATTTATTTTCTATGTTTATCCCTGATTTTTTTTTTTCATTATTATATAGCTTTCTATCTGGCAACTTGATGGGTAATTTTTGAGGTATGTATTTAAAGATATAAATCAACACTGCCAAATAAAGAAATGAGGAGAAAAAGAAAGAAAATGGAAAAATAAATCAGGGCACCTTAAAACAAAAACTAGTGAGTAAAAGTACTTTAAACACAATGCACACTTAAAAGGATACAGCATGTTCCACTCTCCAGCCAGTCTCCTTTCCACAGTGAACAGATGAATTTTCAAGGGATTCAGAATGACTGTAATCCAGTGTATAGAAGACTTGTCTGATAATGAGGTTTTTATAGAAAGAGAAGGAAGATAATGTGTTGAGATTTGATGTATGGAATTCATACTATGAACCACATTTTACTGTGCATTTTATTTACCTGTTCTCTGTTTGAGATCTTAAAATTTAGACTTCCTTCTTGTTGTTGCTTTTTGTTTGTATTGAGGTGTGACATACACACACACACACACAAGTGTAAAGTTATATTAGGACACAAAATGGATGGGCCATGATCCCGACAGTCCCATCCAGGCAAACTGCTGGCAGCCCAAGGGTTTGTGTTGCTTGACTTCCCATTCGCCCTTCTCACCAGCCTCCCCATGTTTCTGGTTTATCTGAGCTTCCTCCTTGTCACCCCTTTTGTGCCAGCGACATGAAGTATTTTCAGCCAGGCCCCTCTCAGGCTGCAGCCCCTTGGCAGGGTCCCGCAGTGCCCTAGCGAGCAGCCCATCACAGAAAGCAGAGCTGACACCGACTGACTCTTCCATAGCATGAGCACTGGAGCAGCGATCTGCTACCGTGTCCACCCATCCTGAGGCATTGTGTCGAAAGATGCACCCAGTAGAATTTACTTTTCGCTTCCCTGCAGTGATTTCTCAGACAAAACCTTACCTTTGGTGCTCTTGCAGCTGGATTGATTTCAGGTGCCTGTTGGAACTGAAATCATAACCCTACTGACAAGGCTTTTGGCTTTTCTCCTTCCTTTTTTCACATGGGCTTTTCACGTGACCTCAACAAAAACCTCATGCAAAATCACTTTGAAAATTACTTTCTGTTTAATACACCAGGCAGTGTAATATAACTGTTAATACTATTTATATATTTGAAAGGTATAAAAGGTAGGAGCTGAAAATGAAAAACAAACCTCTGTGTAGATATTTACTCAAAACAGACAATATACAGGGAGAAGACGTTGCAATACAAGCTAATTCTAGCTGCTCTGTAACCTCTGGAGTTTTTAAGGGAATTTTTTCAAAATTAATGTTTGAACCATAAGAGTATCTCTGCATAAATTTAATATATCTTTGCAAAATGGTGGTGGGTTGCTTAATTAATGCCCCTTTTGCTCTTCATCCTTCACTTCTGTAGTGTGCTGCAGCGTTAATCAGAATTTCAACGGTTGCTGCTTTCTGTTTCTCTCAGAGCTACTCTTTCCAAACTGTCTTCTAATCCTGTAGCTGAAATCACTCCATACATTTAAAAGGAATCTGAATTTTGTCAAGCTAAGTGAGGCTGTTCATCTGATGATGGCATCAGCATTTGGTATCTTTTACACTTCAACCAAAAATTTTATTAAGTATTTTTTCAATGCTGAGTCTTGCCTTTTTATTTTTAATTTCACTGCCAATTTTGCAGTGGTTCTAAGTGAATCTGTGGGCATTTTAGCCTGTGGTCTTGCCAGAACTTTGCGAATTACAATACATATATGTCTATTTATTCAGTATCCATCATATAATATCTATTTGGAGAAAGAAACTTTTCTTGTAGTGCCTCTTAACAAAGCACAATTTTCCGCCTTCTTTTGTGAAATAAAAAATTAAAAAAAACAAATTGTGTTTTATTGCAGTATCAACAATGTGAATAAGGATTAACATATTGTAAATGTTCTTTTTTCCATGTAAATCAACTTTATCTTTGTTATCACTAAGTGATAATTAATTTTTAACTTATGTGCATTGTTAGGCTGTTAGAATTTTTTGGTTGTTGAAATAAAATGCATTCAATAAGTATGGCTTAATTTGTCAAATTTTTTACCAGACCTTTCTTCTTTTCTGCTTAGTTCAGATGCAACAAGGTCTGCAAAACAGCGGGCGCATATCTGCTCAGTGAGACATGGTTTGGTGTTACCGGTGTTTAAAAACCTGCATGAGCCCCCTGGAGTTGGCAGAGCTGACAAAAATGTCAGCTGGACTCATCTGTGGTGCCAGTAACAAACATTTGATGGTTTTAGGTACACATGTATGTATATAAAAACTACCTTTTCTTAGATATACATAGCTGCACAAATAGGTAGTCTCTGGGGATTAGGAGGAGAGTGTGGATGCCATCAGCCTGTCAGAGAACTTACTCAAAACACACACCCAAAACTCCACTTCCAGTCTGCTGTATTCTTTCTTTGGTAGATTATTTTTTCCTGTTTATAATTAAAAAGCCGCAAATGACTGTGTGTCAGGAAACTTTTAGAGCACACATGTCCATGGTTAATGGACATAATAAAAGGCTTTATTATATTTATAGCAGGGCATCCTACTGAGTGTCTAGAGGAATACCGGAAGGATTGATGTGCGAAGTAATTTTGGGGAGAATATAGATAAATGGAAAAAAATGCTCAGAGTTGACAAAGTTGTGAGTGCCTGGATTCAGTTCTAGTAGACAGATCATATACTGCACATCAGACTTGAGTCATCTAGGAATTGAGGTAGGGCAATTTTAAAAGCATTTATTATTTTTCCATAGTTGCAATGTAATAGCTCTTTTTGGGATTTTTTTACATCTTATGTAGAATATTTATGCACTTTCTTGAGAAAAAAAAAAGGGTGGGGGAGAACCACATCTTTGGATATGCAGCCACCTGCTTGGCACTTGAATTTAATGTGAGGCCAAATGAAAATAAGCACTTTTCTGTCTGCTCAGGGAATGCACAGGCACCTGGAAGCTGTGTGCAATGGCATTTGGGTGAGCACTGTTTGCTGGGGTATAAAACTGCTCTCTGTACAGTTGAGGGGGTCCTTAGCCTCCTCTGTCCCTTCCATGGGAATAGGCAGCTGGTACAAGAAAATTTAACAAACACCCTACACACCAGGTGCTGCCTGTTTGTATCAGGAAAGGACCAGAACTGGGAACACCTGCAGCCTGGCTCTGTGGAGCAACATCTGCCCTGGCCTGTGGGTACAGTCCCAATGCACAAGGCCAACAGGCCAAGCTGAGGTTCTGCTGGTCTTCACAGGTATAGGAGGTGAAAGAGGGCATTAACTGGCCTTGGAAACTGTGTCTGTGCTCTTGGCAGATGCTGTGAAGATGCTAATGGTCCTTTCCTGGCTGGAAGTAGGGCAAGAAACAAAAGGAAAAGAAACTCTCAGTTCACTGACACAATTTTATAGAATGCTTTGTACATGTGTAGCTAAAGAATATTTATAAAAGACACACTTACATGCACATATTTTAATTGGGGGTAAAAATACTATAAACATATGGGTTCTTCTTTCAAACGGTAAAAAAACCTGTTTAATAGCTGCTATAGCAGAAATATTTCTATTAATGCTTCTACATCTCTATACTTTACATACTGCTGCTCCTATTTGTTGTTCATGTTTCAGTCATCCAGACATATGTATTTCCAATTTCAAACCTGTGCAAGTTCAAAATGGTTTTAAGATGGCGAACATAGTCTCTGTTGCCTGTAGTTCATTGTTGCTTAGGTGAAAGTGTCCGCTCAATCTCTTCCCGCTTACTTAGTAACTAAATATTTGCTCTAGATTAAATGGATTCATATCTTTCATTGATGAAATTTTGTTTCTATCCTCAACCTGTTAGGAGTGGGGGGATAAAACCTAGATGTATTTGACAGTGAGCAAATGGCATCTTAAAATCATAAACGAGTCATTACAAAAAAATCTCCTCTTACAATATAAAGTGCAGTGATTAATTAAAGATGCAGTTTTAACTTATTTATAGCCATTAAAAAAACATACCGGTTTTAACACAAAATAACACGAGCCAAGTCATCCAGGGGAGAGATGCTGGCAGCCTGAGACTCAGGGAGCAGTCAATGTGACAAAGCCAACAGGGACCGCCAAATGCAGGCCACCCTTCAGAAAAGTTCATGGCACCAAGGACAGAAAGAGGTGGCTCTGGCATCCCTGCCAAGAGCCCCTTTTTGCTCACATACAAACAGTTCTGGAGTGTGAAAGCCCCATCTCACTGCAATGGCAGGAAGGAAACCTGTGTGCTTGCTCCTTGGCTGTGGAGCAGACAAGGATGAACTTGCCAACAGGAGTGTGCTGCAGGCGAGCCAGCCCTACTTCAGGCAAAAAGATGCTACAGGTGAGGGAGAGACAGCAGCAGTTCAATCACAGATTTCTGCAGGCACTTCTCTCCTTCCAAAATTAGTAATTGCTAATGGCCAAATGCTGGTCTTGAGTGTCTAGTGAGCATGGCTCACTGGAGCCAGGGGCAATTAAGGTGGTGGGAGGATCACATTCTGAGCTGGTGAGCTGTAGCTGCGGTTTCCTTAGCTGGTTTGGTTGTATGAAATACTGACCTGCTGCTAAGCAGCTCACCTCTGCTGGGGGTCCTACACATGCACTAGGTGCATCACACCCTACCTCTGCAACCATCTGCAAGGCACCATAAACTCAAGGCAAGAGTCATCCCCTCTGTTCTGCACTAGTTTTTCAGGAGATACAGCTAGTTTCTCCTAAGAGAAGTGGTGTAAGTTGCCCTTCAGAAGGAATCTGTTCTTGATTTGAAGACCTCAGAAATGGCAAATCTGCTGTTGCCCTCTAGTTTGTTTGCATGGTGGTTTCTGTCCCTCCTAAATCTCTACCATATTCTAAGGGGAAGTTGTCTGACATCCCCTTCCTGCTTTTGTTTTTTTTTGTTAGGAATTTCACTCTGGATAAAATCTCAGGTACTGAGGGATGTCTTTGCCTCTGCTAAAGTAGCAATTCTGATCAGATGAATTTTCTTGAACTGAGGACACATTGTTAAGCTGAGGCTGGTTGTGACTATTTCAAGATCTGCTTTGGCTATTCAGAGAGTCCACCTTTGAACTCTTTTTGTAACCACATCAACATAATAATAGAAAAAGAAGCTTTTAAATGAAATACTGTTGGCTGCTTGTGAAACTTCAATATTTACAGATACTATCTGTCACTGTTTAAAATACATAATTCTATTCCTCATATACACTATGTATTGTAGTTTTCCATTAGAGATAACATACCTTGGCATGAGGTGAAGATCTCCAATTAAATGTTCTGAGAAAAGAGACTTCATTTTTATGAACAGTCTTACCAACAGTACAACAGAGCTGCTCCATCACAGCCTCAGAACTGAGCAAGCTGAGCATAAGCAGCAGTGCCTGAACATCCACAACCAACACAATGACCCCAAGCACCTTCCTTACAAGGGACACTTTGAGAGGTAGGAGCACATGCTCTCAACTTCAAGAGAAGAGGCACCAACTCCTTCTTGCCTTAACAGGCTGTTCCTTGCTCACACAGCTCTGGTCCGTCTTTACCATGCGATGAAAGTACATGCTCTACTTATCACAGTCTCAGCTGTTTATCAGAGAGCATCAGAAGTGTTTAGAATGTCCCTCCTCATGGGAGGACAAGATGCAGCTGATTGGTCTCATGGACATGAAGGGGAGTCTTGCAAAGGGCGTGGAGTTGGATGTGACCAGCAAATGCAGTCCTCCTCCACAGGTCCAGCCACTGGTTTCAATAAGAGATCATGTCTCCTCTGTTTGTACTTACAGGCTGTTGCAGAATATAATTCCCTTAATGGATCTATTCGCACAAGCCATTTAGCATCATTTGTTCTGTGTCAACATTGTCCTTTCATTTAGTTTCCCCCACCCAGCATCTCCTCCCGACCTCTGACCACCCATCTCCCAATTTATTCATCGACAGCAACACCACATCCTGCAAGCTGAGTGTCACTACAGTGAGCCAGCTCAGCCATCTCCCATCATGGACAGCTGTGGCTGGCTAGTACTGAAATGACAGGCATGTTTGATGTTTCTAATGCTAGCCCTGTCTAGTATAGGGTGCAGGCCATGCCATCTCACCCTTGTCACCACAGGCCTCTGACATCTAGCAGTTCCTTGTGCTTCAGCGGGTCCACTTGGCTCTGGAGCCACTGGGGCTGCTGATGTACTCCTGCTCTTGCACTAAAGTAATTTAAGAACAATGAAAGGCTTTCCAGAGCCTGGAGTGCCAGTGTGGTTGAAGCTACCTTCAGCCCAATGGTCTGAATCTCTAGGTGACACATGGGTGCTAGTGACCCTCACACTGCCCTCCCTGTGCTGCTGAAATGGGCTGCAGGAACAGCCAATGAGAAGAGGTGCTGAAGGGATGGGGAAGAATTGGGGTGGGTGGGGTGAACTTGTGGCTGAGGTGCTGTGGTGATCCCTGAGGCGGTCATTTTAGCACACTCGGTGGCCATCTTAGAATTAGGATCATAGAATTGCCAAGGTTGGAAGGGGCCTTTTAGATTGTTGAATCCAACCATCAACCTTACTCTAACAAGAACCATAGGTAAACCGTCTTAGCCATGTCAATCACCTGTGGAGGCTAGGACCATCCAGTCAGTTACTGCCAATACCCTCCCTGTCATTGGAGAGAGTTCCCTGGGGCAGGCACAAGTCCACTCTGCCCAGATCTCCTGCCTGGGGTGCCCCTGGTATGAAGTCACTAGGCCCCATGCAGTGGTATAGGACACAGCCCTGTCCCACCAAGCATCCCAACAGGCTCTGGCTGCATACTCCAAAGGCAAAGCTCATGCCTAGAAAAAAGAGAAGTACTTTGTAGCTGCCTCAGTAATGAACAGTTGGGACACAATCCCATGCAAAGCCAAGCCTGTACTCCAGCTCTTAGAAAACTTCCTTGATACACAAGGAAGAAAACAAAAATGCCCCATGCGAGTGGGGTAATGAAAGACCACAGCTAATACCTACCAGCAAAAGTAGCCCACATATTAATCACAACTGACTTGGAAGGTAACTGAAGTGATTAACTTCTCTCTAAATGCATAGGGATAACAAAACAAGGGTTGTTAGCAGATAGGAGAAAGACCATGATACAATTAACTAGTGAAGCCAGCTGCTCACTGCAGGAAATCAACCCCAGTATAATGTGGATGGATAAACAATGTTATTCAGTCCTATGTGCTGGCTACCCTGCCCAGCCAGCCATGGCCCTCCACACCAGCATCCCTGGAGCTGACAGTATGTTTCCATGCTGGAAAGTGAGCAGGACTATGGGGCTGAATGAGGCAAGTCTACCCAAGCCAGCCTGCTGAGACCTTGGCTTTATTCTGGCTGGGGACAGTCTTCATTGAAAAGAGGAAGGGACCATATGCATTACCCTTGCTCATGATGCTGAATGGGGTCATGTCATGCTGCCTCAAGGAAGCAATAGAAATTAAAGATCTAGGAGGCATTTATTTGCTATTTAAACTCACAAGGATTTAGGGGCTTCTTCAGGCCTCTCATCCATTTAAAGCCACACGATTTTGCCCATGACATTTTAGTGTATCTTTTTGCTCTTCTGTCTGACTTCTGCTGCCGCTGTGTATGGCCGAGAAGCTCTCTCTCCTCTTGTCTTTAAAAATGCCTGAATGACTGCTGGGTGAATATTGGTTTCATAATTGAGGGACATGGTCTTGGCAATCTCCTTTTTAAGAGCCATTCTTTGTCATGTAAGTAGCATCTAACCATGCCCATTGTCTTTATAGTGATCTTGAGCAAACAGTCTTATTTCCAATCAGGACATCACACATTGATCTAAACATTCATCTGTAATGGATCAATTTACATTAGGAGAGCAGAACTGCAGCATTGCTGTTCATTATATTGAAAGAAGTATATGTTTAGTTACAGGCTAAAATCAATTAAACAGCCATATAGCTTTTGCTGTGAGAAATTCAACAAGCCAGTCTGTCTTGGACAATTATCCAGTTGCAGCTCCTTAAAAGTGGGCTTTGAGCATCATCTTCTTCCTCTGAATTCTCAGTTTCTCCTTCAGAGACTTCTGCAATGTTTTGGTTGTTGTACAGCTAAAACACACTTGAGAGACATTAAGGCTGTCTTAATGCTGCTGTCGTGGAGGGGGCTTTCTCAGGGCCACAGAGCCATGCATCCAAAAGGGAAACCTGCATTTTCACCAGAAGGCTGCCTGACAATATGTTACAGTGTATGTTTGAGACACTGAAAAATTTAGACAATGCTATCTTCACAGGTAGATCATTATCTCTTAAGTGGCCCCTATTTCAGGGGAGGAGAAAAGGAAGAATTGGGAAGTGGGGAAGCATTTGTACATTTCTCTGCCACTTCTTGCCTTACTGCAAGAGAGAAGACAGCGAGGAGTGCTGGAGGCTTTCTGACAGAGGGGAAGTTAATTTCAGCTTCTGATGTAGCTGCAGAGAGAGTAAGAACCTGCAATTTCAAAAGCAAAACACACAGGGGAACTGCAGGGCAATACAGTGATGGGATTTGAAGAACATCTCTCTTTGGGCCTTGGTGAACGTGATGGTATTACCTGATGAAGCCCTCTGACATACATCTGTGGCCTCAGTGGCACATGTGCTTGTTCCCTGTCTGCCACGATCTGTCACTGTGGCAGGGCCAGTGAACAGTGCAGTGGCTGCTATGGCCTACCACCCAGTGTCTCCCACTGCCTTCTGCCCACTGGCAGCAACTAGCCAAGCTCGTGAGCTAGAATGAACCCATGGCCATCATGGTGGTAGCAGGGATACTACAGTAGGTGACAAGAAATTTTGCTTTTCTTTGTCCAAAAATTCTGATAAATGGAGAAGTTTTCAGAAGGGGAAGGCTTTTTCTTCTGTGGTAAGAATCCCCTCGTGACTTGGGGGGCCTTCCTGTTTTACATATGTGTAGGTATGTATATATGAGGTTTTGGACTGAGACTGTCTACTTCTCTGCTAC
This sequence comes from Turnix velox, assembly GCA_013400935.1. Classification (NCBI taxonomy): domain Eukaryota; kingdom Metazoa; phylum Chordata; class Aves; order Charadriiformes; family Turnicidae; genus Turnix; species Turnix velox. The sequence goes on from VZTY01026703.1 coordinate 597,191, forward strand.
CCAGGCCATTCCAGATCTAATTTTATTCTTTCATTACACACCCAAAGCACTGCTGCAATGCTAGTAATAATAATGAGAAGGAACAAATAGCAAATATTACAAAGCTTATTAAGAAATTGATCTTTGTTTTGCTCTTGAATAAAGAGGCAGACCTCAAAACTGCTAAAGCCATTCAGCTAATTGGTTATTGGCTCTCCTGAGTGATTATATCCACCCTGGTTCCACCAAGTTCAGCAGGTCTTGTGCTGGTCAATTAGCCTTTGGCATCCAGGAAGGGAAATGCCTCATTCAGGTTTTCTCATAGTCTGCTTGTGTAGCATAAGGTGGATTGAGCAGAGCTTCCCCATGGGCAATAGGGGAAACTTATTAACACTTACCATCTGAACACTGCCCTTGAACTGTCACCAAAGGGCATTTTTGCCCATGACCCAGCCCTCTGAAAAGATAGATGCTGCTGAGAGAAAGAACCTGCTCCAGGGACTGCACTGCAGAAGGGCAGACAAAGCAAGAGTTTTTTTGGAGGACCACGGTAATTCCCTCCAGTACGACCTTTGCCTGATGTGTCCTGGGGCCTGGTTATTCTACAGCTTTAGCAATGCCAGCAGAGTCTGAATATCAGATTTTTGCCAGCTGTGCAGATGGATGTCCTGTTGCTTGGTCACAGTTGGTCTACAGACTCACTAATCACTACTGCTCTGATTCCTTTGGCATTACTAGGACTATGCAGAGCTAAGCAGCTGACACCATTTAGTGGCTTTTCCTACAGAGTGCTTCGTCCTGCCTTCACCACTATGGCTTGCCAATGTGCTCCTACACTTGCATTGCTGTGATGCAGATCCTGTAATAATAGTTGGCTACATTCAGAGAATTCAGTTCAGATTTTAAAACCTCATCAAATAGTTAATGACTGACTATTTCAACACAGCAGTTCCTACAAGACTTGGGAAAGAAGAGAGAGAGAGAGAAAAGTTATTCATGTCCCATCTGTCTGGAATGCTTGTCCCCTCCCTCCCACCTACTGAGTCACTTCCTTCCTTTATATCTCACTTAAAATTTTTCCTTTCCCCTTTAGCTTATCATTAACTGGCACTCTCTCTGCAAATTGTTTCTGTTTTTTCTGATGCAATGCTAGTTAAGGTTTTAGGGATAAATAGAGCGTCTTGTCTCGCAAATGCATGTATGGGGTGGAATTTGGTATGTACTACATGTATAGCCCTCTATACAAAAGTAGCAGCCACTGCAACAGCCAGCTGTGATCCAGCTTTTAGGACTGAGCTAAAGAACTTTCAACGTACTGCCATTTTTTTTTCCTGCTGTCCAAAACACGGGTGTGCAGAGAGAGAAACATTACTTGAGTTGTGAGTTGGAAGTGTTTTAAAGCAGCTGCTGCCAACGCAGAGAGAGGTTTACACAGGCCTAGGAGCTGACCCGGGTGTGTATGTGAGATGGGGGCACTTCTTTAAATGCTTCAAGGTGGGTTTGTGAAGGATTTTGGCTACCCAGATAACTGCATTGCTGCTTGGACTTAAAAGTCCCCTCTGGAAGAGACTGTTGGGCAAGGTGGGAGAAAGAGGTAGTTTCCCGAGCAAAGAGCTGTGGCTTGTGGGTACGTACCCGCAGGGCACAGTAAGCAAGGGAGAATGAACCACCTGACATAGAAGCAGGAATGGCTGCACAAGAGTGTGCTGGGAGCAGACAGGGTAAGGAGGGGGAGCCTGGTGGTGGGTGGTAAGTCTATGAGCTGTGGAGCAGGTAAGGCTAAAAGGGGGAACTTGAACATCCTCAAGCAGGTTATTTATTTGAGGTTTCCTAATGAAGGAAGAGGCCTTGTGTTATCCTATGTACTTCAAAAATTTTGCATACCTCCTTCAGTTTATTTACATGTAGCTCAAAGTTGGGGCATTTTAATCATTGGCCACCTGTACTGTGGTGACTTTGTACCAGGAAGTATCAGGCCAACACTATTCAGAATAAAAGAAATAATTTTGTTTTAAAGCTATGCACTTGAATAGCTATATATGACTGAGGCAATTTCCACCTCAGAGAGACACCAGTATCACTGTGTTCAGCTACTTGTTGCTGGTTGTCATCTTCTCTAATCTCTTTCTGTAACAAGATCTCACCAGCTACTCTGGTTCCTGTCAGCCATAAGCTGTTGGGTGATGCAATAACTTGGGTAGTAAGTCCACTTTATGGTACACTGAAGACTGGGGCACAGATGTGTCACAGAGCCAGCTTGGCTCCTGCTGGAGACTTAAGCTATGTGTGGGTCCTGCAGAGCCTTGGGCTGGCTCTATTCCAGAAGCTCACTGCAGGGGTGCCTGGGCTGGCACTCATCCATCAGTACTTTTTTTGGCTCTGACTCTGTGTCACGTGAAAGTAGCTGTCCTGTCCCTGGGCCTGTGTGTTATGTAGAGCTGGAACTGAGCTCACAGGTCATGGCCAAGCTTCTCAGTATCTGATATCTAAGAAGTGTCTTCATCTTAAATACATGGCTGATGATGCAGGTGAGATGAGACAGGCCCCAGAACGGAGGGTGGGCCCACACTTGCAGTAACTTCACAAATTGTAAACCTAAGAACGCCAGTAGCTTTCCATGAAGAGCAGGGCTGGAGAAGAATACACAGGGTCCTGTGGCTTTCATTATACTTAACAGGAGATTGTAAAATGGCCACTGGATTTTATTGCATTGATGAGTCCAAGGATGGTGTGCTTTGTTACCAGGAGTTACTTTGTTACTGGTGCTTCTGTTGCTCTGTGTGGTTTGTTTTTTTTTTCAAAAGGGAAGTTTCTTACTTTATTTCCCTTTGCTCTGATGGGTAGCTACATGTTCCTTAGAGACTTCTTCTTCCAGCCTATTTTTGGAAGCAATCTTACACACGTGCATTTGGGGACAGTATAGCTGCCCTTGTATTATGTGTCAAATGAAACTAGTATTTCATTTGCCCCAGGGCAACCTCTGGAAGTAAGCCTATAGCTTCTATTGTTTATTTGTTCGAGAGATATTAATGATTAACTTTGAAAAGAAACCTAATTCTTCTACCAGTCCTACATAAGCTCTCACAGTTCTGTGCAACAGCAAAATTTCTTTAGGTAGTATATGGCTTGCAAAAAGCTAAGCTCTGTAATGTTACTGCGCAGATAGGCTGAAGTGGTTCTCCAGCAGCCAAATCTAAGGTATTAGTGCTGCCAGCTGGCAGAAACAATCATATATGTAAAACCTTAAGCTAAGCCAGAAAAACCTGAGTTCAGATCTCTTGCCAGATAGAATGATTAACCTAATTTTATGTTTTTGTATAACTATCAAGCGTCTGAATATTTATAGTGATGTCTTATGCGATGATAATGCATTCATGGAGTACACTAGCATGACAGTTATTGTCTTTACTTGAAGATGCTAATTATAGCTACACTTATAGGCACATGAATCATGAAGCACTAGCCGAATTTCTTCCAGCCCCTGACTTTGCTCATGAAAGCCATGCAGGTCAATAGAGGGATCTAGGCAAAATTGCAAGAGTGCTGAGGATGGTGAGCTCTCTTTTCAGATGAGATAAGGTATCTGATATTTAAGCACTTTAAAGGTGTATGTGGGCACTTTACCAATTTAAACTTTCTGAGATGTACTAGTAGGTGCTCAGCTACAGCTTGAAGTGGAATAGTTCGGGTGAAAATAAAGTCCCAATACCTACAAGCTCTGGCATATTGCCAAGGGATCCTCTAAGTCAAAATTGGCAGGGGCTCTTAAGTTCTTAAGTTTGTTTAGTGACTTCTAGACTGTTACAATTGCCATGCTTGGAGCAATGCTGGTGCCCATTGGGCTGACTCAGTATGCCATTGAGGAAGTCCAGCTACGGCAAAGACAGTGCTTCTCTAGGGATGTGGTTGCTTACTGGGTCAAGCTCTTAAGCACACCTTCATGTAATAAAACCTCTTCAGTGCATCGTTGTAGAGCTGCTCTCTATGTGGTTAGAAAAAGCAACAACAGAAGAACTGGATGAAGGTTATAATGTTATAATAAGAAGGCTATAAAAACAGAGAAAGAGAGATTAAGCCAATGTTCCTGTAGTTTTCCCTTGAAATAGAGGTAAACTCATCCAGAAGTCTTCCTTTTAAATAGTGACTGCTGCATTTGTTTGAAACCAAAAATAATACCTTTTGATTGGAAATGCTTCAATAATATTATTTATGCTTTTTATTGAGATGGAGGCTGCAATTATTAGAGTCACCAGGGATTTCAGACATTTAAACACAGCCTTTATTTATCCACAGTAAACCACATCCCTGTGCAATTATTCTTCTATATAAATGTCTTCAAACCAAGTCTTAAACCAGATCTGACATATGTTGTTGGTGGTCCCTCTTACAAATTTGCCCTTGAAATGAACATATGGGGCTAAGTTAACGCTGAAGATGTTGGGCTGTCCTTGGGGATGCCAAGAGGGGCAGAGCTGGTGCAGCGTGCAGCCCAAGGTAGATCCTGTGTTTCTGAGCAAGCTGCTGCTGGTGTGGTCAGGAACTGTAGTCTGAGCCCTGCAGATATTAAACAAATAAGATGAAGAGTTTTTCTGGTCATGGGAGCTGTTCCTTCAGCCATGTGATCTCTTTATGGATTTTCTTTCAGCTAGCTTCTCACCAGGAATCACACAGCTGCATCTGTAGCAGAGGAGCAACTTGGCTCAGCAGCCACAATGCCCTTGCTCCCATCATCATGTCACAATTGCCCCCTGATCTTTATGGCGAACGTTTTTGGAACTTTTAATTAAAAAACTGAGATGGCTAAGGGATCTTAAATGCCTCTCTGCATCCTCTATTGGCAGCACAGGGGTGAGGCATATTAGCAGTTTCAGTTTCTTTATGCTTCTAGCATAGCATAAATGACAGTTTGGGTCTAAAAGTCCTTTAAAATGCTGACGTCAATGAGAACAGCAAACCTTGAAGCCGAACAAGGAGCCCAGCTTACACCTTAGCTTGTACACAAGGAAGAAGAAGTTTGCTTAGAATGTGACTTGAGACTGCAGTAGTAAAGAAGGAATTCTCATCACCGGGCCAAAGAAGTCTTGGCATTTGCCTGTTTAGTTTCAAGCAAATGTTTGCTGGCTTGAAAGGAGCATAATTGGAGTCATGTTGGAATACAAGGGTGATAATCATGACTTCTGTCCTCTGTTGTCTGTATTGGCTGATTTGTTTTCCCTCATATAATCTAGAATCATAGAATCATAGAATAGTTCGGGTTGGAAGGGACCTTAAAGATCATTGAGTTCCAGCCCCCCTGCCGTAGGCAGGGACACCTCCCACTAGATAAGTCTGCTCAGTGCCGTGTACAGCCTGGTCTTGACCACCTCCAGAGAGGGGGCATCCACAACCTCTCTGGGCAACCTGTTCCAATGTTTCACCACCCTCACTGTGAAGAATTTCTTTCTTATGTCAAGTCTAAACCTATCCCCTTCTAATTTACATCCGTTGTTTCTGATCCTCCCATCAGATATCTTATTAAAAAGTCCTTCCCCTGCCTTTCTGTAGGACCCCCTCAGGTACTGATAAGTTACTATAAGGTCCCCCCTGAGCCTTCTCTTCTCCAGGCTGAACAATCCCAACTCCTTCAGCCTGTCTTCATAGGGCAGTTTCTCCAGCCCTTTGACCATCTTCGTGGCCCTCCTCTCGACCCGCTCCAATACTCAATGTCCTTCTTGTGTTGAGGGCTCCAGAACTGGACACAATACTCCAAGTGGGGTCTCACCAGTGCCCAGTAGAGGGGCAAAATCACCTCTCTTGACCTGCTGGTCACACTCCTCTTGATGCAACCCAGGATTTGGTTGGCTGCAAGTGCACATTGCTGGCTCATGTTGAGTTTGTTGTCAACTGACAACTCCCAAGTCTTTCTCTACGGAGCTGCATTCAAGCCACTCTCCACCCAGCATGTACTTGTGCTTGGGATTACTTTGACCCATGTGCAGGACCTTGCACTTGACCTTGTTGAACTTCATGAGGTTGGCAAGGGCCCACCTCTCAAGCCTGTCAAGGTCCCTCTGGATGGCATCCCTTCCTTCAGGTGTATCAGCTGCACCACACAGCTTGGTGTCATCTGCAAACTTGCTGAGGGCGCACTCAATCCCACTGTCCATATCTCCTACAAAGATGTTAAATAGCACTGGTCCCAGTACTGATCCTTGAGGAACACCACTCGTCACTGGTTTCCACTTGGACAACGAGCCATTGACTGCATCTCTTTGAGTTCAACCATTCAACCAGCTCCTTATCCAGTGAGTGGTCCATCCATCAAACCCATTCTTTTCCAGTTTGGTGACCAGGATGTCATGCGGGACAGTGTCAAATGCCTACTAGAAAAGATGCTGAATGATGAATTAAAACCCAGAATGATGCATCTGGATGCTGGTATCCCCAGAGAGAGAAGCGGTTGACATCTCAAACGGAGAGCTTTATGGGAGTTAGCTGCTGACCTGAAGCACTTTACTGGTTAAAAGCTTCTCCAGCATCTGGGCTTTTTGGGACCCTATCTGAAATGTGTGGCACTGATACTGAAAATGAGCCTGTAAGGAAACTTTTTAAGACAGAATTTTGTATTAGAAAGCAGGCTTCTTTATCACTGTGCTGGGTGTGCAGAGGACAGTTTCCTCAAATTGTGCGCATGTTCATGTGTTTCTTGTCCCAGTATGTATCAGGGCTTGAGCATTACATATTCATTATTTTCTGTGAATATTCATTACAATTGTGGGAAATCATCATCATAACAGTCTGCCCATTTGAGCATGCGTAGTTAGATGTAGAGTAGTTGTCAGCAGTCTCTGGTGGTATTTTGCTGTATCCACTCGCCTTCCTCACTGTGTCCCATGTTTGACCTCTGAAGTCCTGTCCATCAAAGGTGCTTTGCCCAGTGCCTTGTCAGCAGTCCAGCAGGATGGTCTTTGCTCATACCAGCTGCACTTCATCTTGTCAGTGGTCTAGCAGGATGGCCTTCAAACCAGCTGCATCTTGCCTTGATAAGGTGTATAAGCAATACTCCCTCCATTATGCCTGAGTTTTATGGCCTCCTGCGCTTAGCTTTGCATGATGAATGCTTAACAAAGGTATAATTTTAGTCCAAGTTCTTGTTAGGATAACAAAGGCTCCATTGAGTTAAAAAGATAAATGCTTAGCTAAGATATACTCTCAGTCAAAGTTTTCATTAAACTAACAAGAATGCTACTTAATAAAAACTCTACCTGATTTTACAGAACGAAATGTATCAGCTCCCTCTCTTTCCCCAGGGTAGCTGCATGTTGCCTATACCACTCTCTCCCCTTCCCCTCAGCAGTTCTCAGGAGAAGCATTCATGCTTCTTGTGAGCCTGCACTGATGGAACAGAGTAAAAGACAGAGTTCTTACTCTAGTTAAAAAAAGGTGGATCTCAAGCTGTTCAGCTGATCATCTGAAGGCAAGCAGGTTCCTGGCAGGAGTGTGTATATGCTAGTACTTTGAGGCTTTTGTCTACATAGTGGGCCAGGTCTAGAGTACACTGTCAATTAAGGGCAGCAATTCAAAGTGATTCCCAGCAGATTACTCTAGCCTGTCTCTTGATGCAGCACACTCTGGTCCTGTGCCTGCAGGTGCTGCACAGACTGCCAAGCCTGGAGCTAGCCTGCAGTTATGCTGTCAGATTTGCTTAGATCTAATGCTTTATGACAACTGTCTACCTGTAATGTGATAATGGGCTGAAAACTTCTGCAAAATTGATAGGATCTCCTGCAAAGAAGGAAAAACTTCTAACGTGGCAGGCCTGATCTCATTCTTGAGTTCCACATCAGCTGCAGAGGCCTGGTTCTCCTTTTGCCCCTAACAGGAGGGGTGTCTGTGTTGGTACTGGTTAGCTGCTGGTCTCCTGCTTTCTCCCAGTGCTGGAGGAATCAACCTGTTGTATTTTTAGGAACTTTGAATCTACTGTTTATTCTGAAACCTGTGTCCGTTTCCTGTGTTTTCTGCCTATAATTTTCATGTTCTGGATAAAGTAGTCTTCTGCCTTTGAGGTATCTCCAGGGTTTATTTGATAAATTGGTTATATTTAATCCCTAAAATGAGTCTGTCTAGAATGATTAACAGGTAGTGTTCTAAAAGAAATAGTGCTTAACATTGTGTAACATATTCTGTATGGAAGGGGTCAGATTCCTTCTCACCTCTTTTACTGGTGTGATTTTGAAATTGTGCCAGTAACTTTGTGCTAGATCAGTATTCACAGAATATCAGGAATTTCAAGGGACCTCAAGAAATCACCTAGTCCAATCCCCCTGCATGCTTCCTACCTGTAAAGATGTGAGCTACTGGCCTCTTTCCCACATCCCATGATCATGGCACAGTGTTGTCTCTATCTGGGTATAGCTTCTGGCACTGGAATTAATGGCAACCAAAACTTACTTTCACATTGTCATTTTAGCTGGTGTAACTAATTGCATCCTGTCCTTTTCCAGCTACCCAGCTTTTAACTTAGCTCAAACAAGCCCAAGGCTGGTGTGAGGTGCTGGCAAAGAAGGCATGTGCATGGGGACAGCAAAACAGATGTAATCTCATGATGTATTTTGGCTGTATTAGAGACTGGCTAATGCAGGTGGGAAAGTGTCCAGTCCTGGGGAACAGATAGACTGACCATCAGGAACTGCTTCCTGGCACAAGCGGTCCAGCCCTGCCTTTGGATATGCTGCTATGAAGCCAGGAATCAGCTTTTGGGTCTGAGGACTCTGCTCTTAACATCAGGGTCCCCTGCAGAGAAAACAGGAATGTTTACACAGAGCACAACTATCCTGTCGGCTGTCTGATAATTAAGAGGCCTGAAGCTGCAGGTTAAAGCCATCCCTACTGCCTTCTCATCCTCCAGAGTATAGGCCCCCGTGGTAATTCTGACCCGCATGCCATTCACTGACACATCTGTGGGCTTATCATGCTTCTTAAAGAGCCCATAAACCCATTAGCTCTGGGTAAATGATCCCTGAGCTGTCTTTAGAATAATTAAAGCTACAAGGCAAACAGTTACTCTGGACTATCAGCAGCATATCAACAAAATTTGTGTCTTGAAATGTGTGGTGAATTTCTCTTATTAAAAGGCACAGAGCCATATGTGAAAAATTATTGTGCATCTTTGTGAAATTAGCAGAACTATTCGAACAAGCGTTTTGTCTCTATCAAAACAGTGCTGCTTTATTATTTTTTTTCATACTAAGTAGGAAGGTGAGAGAGTCTTTGGAAAGCAGTAGAGCTCAGGCATGAAGACTGACTTCTGTAGTCCCTGACTGCTACACAGAGGTGTATCTGAGCTGTCCAGGCAATGGTGGTCATAAATGGGGAAAGAAGGGCAAGATGAAAAGTCCTGTGTTGCCTTTAATCCTGAAATCCAGAAGATTCTCTCAGTTTCATCCAACTTCTAAATTGCTCTACTTTGAATGTATCTTTTGTAATACTTGTTAAATTCAATTCCCATAAGGGGTCAGTAAAAGTTTGACTATTGATTCAGTGGAAAAAAAAAAGAGGACCAATGCTGAGTGTGTTTTGAAATTCCCACCACTTATGATTAGGAGTGTATGTTAGAAAAGTAATGTTACTTCAGACTGTTTGTGAACCTCCAAAATAGCATTAGACCTTTAAAAAAAATTGAAAAATCTTGTCCATAGTTTCTTAAACTGGCCCTCTGAAAATTACACTAAGCCTACTTGTAAGGGCAAGGTTTTCTAAAAGAAGGGAAAAAGGAAGAGGTTAATAGTGACCAATAACTGTGGATAAGGTTAACATGTGGCATACAGCCAAGCTTGAATGAAAACATGGTGTGATGTGTTTTATCACTTAACTGACATTAAAAAAACCCAACTAAACGAACTTCCACAAAGAAATTCCAAAACTATCGATCTGTCCAACTGTGCATTTGACAATTGATACCAGCATACAATTCCCTTTTGTAGATCAAGTGTCATTAGTGCTGGCTTCAAATGACATACAGAAGATGTAGTTAGGGTCTGTTTTGTGCATGTCTGGTTTCAAATGTGTTGAAAATTAACAAGATCATATTTGGAGATGGTGATTATTAAAGAAAATCCAGATCTTGTTTCCAGGCCTACTAACCAGATGAATAGATTGTGATAAGGGAAATACAACTGAAATAAATAAGAAATCAGTTCATTTAGTCTTCTTAGTCAAATTGAACAAGATCTCTTGATTGTCAGAGCTGAATCAGCAAATATAAAAAAAAACCCCAACAGCAGTCAACCCTACACTTACAACCCACTTGAGGTTTTCACGCTGACAGCCTAGTTGCTAAGTATATACTGGGTCCTCCCACTACTGGTTTGTCTGAGTCTCAGGTTGTATTTGGGGATATGACTGTATCACTAGCTTTGCAATGTCAACTGGTTTGGTTTATTTTAACTGAACACAATGGAACTTTTTTACTGTGCCAAGTATTTCTCCTAGAAAATATTCTGTAGGGTTCATGTAATGGCAAACACGTGAAGGATTTCTGATATGAAAGAGTCTTGCTTAGATTCCTTTTTTTAGCTCCAGAGTAAGATTAACTTTGTTCTACCACTGCTTAAAATCTAAACCCCTATGCCTCCAAACGTGCAGTGGCCAGAACTACAGGCTCTCAATACATCTATAATGTAAACAGTAGATTTAGCATCCACAGTGATATGTGATTACACAGACTCCGTTCTCTTGATTAATGTAGTGGCTTTTCTCTTTTTTCTGTAAAGTTGTGGATCCTGACTGAAACTTGGCATGATTTGTTTGCTTTTCTTTGAGGATCTTTATATATATCCTTTTAGAAGCAGATCACAAGTGCTCAGAGTTTTCTGCTATCTGGAAGAGAAACTGAACAAAATCTCAGGTACTACCTGAGTTCCTAGCAAACAGCACCTTTAACTTATATGAAATGTCATATAAACATGATGATTATTACTGTTAGCAAAAGGTAGAGATGTTTTAGGGTGTAGAGAGCAATAAATAGCCTGAAAGTTACCATATGTTAGTTCCAGAGGCTCAAGCCATTAGAAGGGGCTCTTGCACATTCCCTTGTGTGAAGTCAAGCTAACTTGAAAAGCACAACAAGCTTCATAGCCTCACAGAAGGATCTTTTGTGCTCCATGCTGGCAATGCTGCCACAATGGAACTAAAAAAAGGGAGACAGTGCCAAGGGCTGTTGCAGCTGACCACCAGTTTGCCATTATCCCTTCTTGCCACCTTCTTGAAGACCTCATGAGGAGAGGTGTCCTCTGGTTTTCCCCCACCAGGACTCAGCTAGAATAGCATGCCTTGTCCAGTGTCCTGCTGCTATTGTGTACTGTGCTACGTATCAGTGAGTGGCATACTGCAGCCTTTGTTTCCCAGTGCAACCAAATGTATCTTCCCCTGTCATCCATCCTGTGATGCAACTGCTATTTAATTGGCAGGGTTATATGGAAAAGCTGGCTGAATAAAAAGACAAGGCCTTGGCAGGACACTGTATTTCCAGCTTTAGAGAAATATGGGGAGAAGAGTCAATAGAGAGATAGTGGAAAACTCCACTAATATCTTAAAGGATAAATATTTACCTTCGTTATCTTATGTGACCTTACTAGGTACCTGTGCAGTGGAACTGGGGTAGCTGCTGAAGAACAAATGGGTGCATAGAAATGCAAAAAATGTATTTCAAGAACCTAATACCCTGATTGACAATGAGCTCTTTCATGTGACTATCATGCAAAACGGGGGCAATGCTCAGGCTGAAAGAAGTGATTCTTGTTTTCTACCTACATTAGGGGATGTTATAGCCACAAGCCTCTGCAGCTGTTCCAGCTTCCACTGCCTTTTGATCCTTTCTCCACAAATCTTCTCCATGAAGTTGCCAAAAGCTGGCAGTTACAAATTTTATGAAATATGGGAAGCAACCCATCTGTGTCTCACCACATCCTAAATGTAGGTGCTCTGGACAAAATGCTTACCTGTGGTCAATTAGCACTATATATATATATATATTGTTGCTCATTTAGCCTACACAAAATTTGCTCTGGTTATGGTGCCTCAATATGGGCATTAAGGAAGAACAAGAACTTCATCGATGTATCCATTAGAGGACTTATTTAGTATCTGAAACATGAAATATTACAGCTTCCAATACCTGAGTATGAGGTTTGGAAACACCTCCATGAAAGATAAAGTTAGCAGTCAGAGCCTGATAAGCTCTGCTCTGGCTCTGTCTGCAGTGGAGATATCAGTCTTTAAAACTGCTCAGTGTGCTGCTGCAGGAGACCTGTAATTAGCGCATGACCACTCATAGTTATCTGAGGATAATGAGAACATGACAAACCTAATCTCAGTTGTTGCAGGCTCTTGGTATTTAGTTCTTTACAAAGCTGCAGGTTATCTTGTAATTAAAGCTTGCAATTATGTGTTTGACAGACATTGTGTAATGTTAAAAGCCAATTGATTATGAAATGTCTCTGCAACTTTGCATTTCTGTGATCCACTCTATATCAATATTATAACTGGCTGTCTTCTGCAACTGTCTAATCAGTGTCTTATTAAATCTACCACCTTCCTGTTAAGACATATCCTATGTGTAATAGTATCTAAAGAGTCGCATCTTAATGTTAGTACTACATGTATAAAGAAGTGGAGGTAGCTTTCACTGGTAGTATCTGCAAAGGGGAGGAATGCATTAAACTTTGTCCAAGGACAGCACAGAATCTCTGGGGCAAACAGATCCTATAGGATGCTCTATTTGGGATCATTCATCTGCAGCAGGCCTGAATTTGGGAAGGATGAGTAAGCAGGTCTGTCAAGAGTGCAGTGGAAACACTGTTTTAATCACATATCCAAAGCATAGCATGATACAAGCTACTTTGAAGCAAATTAACTCTATCCCCGACAAAACCAGTATAGCTGGTAAAGCCCTGCGAAGGGTGACCAGGTGGTTGTTGTGAAAAGCTTGGCTGCTCCGTTTTTGCTTTGTGCATGCTAGTTACAGCAAGCAAGCTGGAAGCCTGGCTTTTGAACAGATGGACAGAAGAGCTACCTGGAACTATCTGCAAGTGGGTGCTCATCCGGAGAGCAGCTGAGCTGTCTTAGTTCTTTGTAGATCAACTAATTAGCCTGGGCAGAGTGCCCTTCTGGTGTGGCAGCACCACTCCAGGTTCCTAGTGACCTTGGCTATCTGCCCTGAACTGAACTTCCTGATCTTGACTTTCTACTTCTTTGCCTAGTGCAAATTGGGGATGTAGAACCAGGTCTAAAAGTGGTCTGTTATCCTGTGATTTGTGTAGCTCCTCATCAGTAGACACTCAATTGTACTTGACACCTGTATTATAGCCACATGGAAGTAAAGCACACAGAGGCTTTCCATGCTCTTCCTAACATAAGACAATTTCAGACTTTCCCGGTCAAACGTTGATATGAGGTAATATTGCAGCTGCTTCAATTCGCCTCATTTAGAGTGTATCACAAATATGTTTATGATTTAGAAAGAAAAGATGTGTCTAGAAATTATCTCTTCATCTATATTTATTATACTGTGTAGAAATGCATGCTCAATTGCTGCTGAATTGCAGTAATTTATTACATTATACCTTGAACAACTGGTAAAAATGTATAGATACTGGAGCTGGATCTGAACTAAGCTTTGTGTCTGAGGTGCCTATGTTCTGTGGGAGCTCAGGTAAGAGTATCAGGCACTATGTAGTTTGTGGAGATACACCTGCTCTGTGCATGGATGATGGCTGTGCCTGTGCCCTTGGATGTGCCCTCTCTCTAGCACAGGTACTTCTGTCAGTCACTCAGTCCTCCCACCAGGTGCCTTGCTCCCCCCACTGGCCTTTAGGCTGCTGTTGAACAAAGATAGTCCTGTTTCAAAGGCAACTTGCTCTCCCTGTTTCAAGGACCCTTGTGCATCTCCAGTAGCCTGAGCCATGGTGTTCATTACAGATCTCATCCAAAATTTCTGCTTCAGACTCTGTTTTGGAGTTTTATGCTCACTACTTCCCATGGGGAAGTGGGAGGCTGTTATATTAGTCCATATTAGCCCATTGTCTGGTACCTGTGTGCTATAGCCCTCATTGCAGCCTCAGCATGCCAGTGCTTCTTGGTACAGGGGTTGTGTTATGTCCACCAGGCATCACCATGAACTGGCAAGAGGCAGATTCCCCAAAGTGCTATCTGGCACAGCCATATACAACAGGAAGCCGAGGCTTGCAAGTAGTGCTTCTTCAGTTCATTATTTGCAGTGTTTGTGTGGAACTAGCTGGGATTTTTGTAGGCTTGTAGGCTCAGATAGGGCAATTAGCACACTCTTCTGCTCTGTGCTGCAGTTGGCCTTAGATCCTCCATCTAGCAGAACAGGTACTTCTAATGTGATTATAAATTAAGGATCACAAATTATTTGCAGGGTGGACATTGGTATATTTACAATCTTCCAAGCCAGAAAATCAAAATTTAATAGAACTTGCTAAACAGAGCAAATGAGGCTGCAATGCACCCTCTCTGTTATAAATTAATCTGGTGTTGTTAAGTGTTAACAATGTATTGTATAGACAGCTAAAAGGGGCCAGGGAAAGTCTCTGTGTCCAACATGTAAATGTCTAGGATTTTTTTATTGATATCATTAACTGCTCTGTAGTTAAATCCTTTGTTTCATGGCTGGCTTAAATCAGCATTGTGAAATTATGTATTTTTTAATTTGGTGATATTAGTACATATCAAAAGGGGCAACATAATAATTTGACTATATATCTATTTGAAAGGTTTAATAATTTAAAAAAAAAATTATTTACTCAAAAGATTCTATGGTAAACACCTGGGATTATCTAAGGCAAGCACGGGGGAAGCATAATTAACACATACTTTCTGGTGACAAATGATGTAATCTAGTGGTATTCATTCATTTTAAACACATGTATAAAAGTGAAAATGCACAGAAATCAAGAATACACTCCTGAGCTGGGCATTGTGGGACTTAAGTAACCAACATTCATTGAATGTCAAATATTTGGGTATGTACTGCCATACATTTTCTGAGAGTGCTCAGCTAGTATCTGCTACTAAGCAGACAGCAGATTTAATGACAAAAGGATGTGCATCATTAAACTGTAGAGCATTACCCACACACCTGAGGAAAGCCCCCCATGGTTTTTGCTCCAGAACCAGTCCCCAGGCATTGAGTATTTTATATTTCTTCTCAGTGTGGCTCTTCTTTTCAAGAGAAGGTGCTTCCTGCTCTGCTGTAGCATTGTTGTCCCTGGGCACCTGCCATCTTGGTTTCCTGGTCACAACCAAAGAGCTCCAACTTTGGGAGCTCTAAAATTTCAGCTTGGACTTCAGTGCATTTCAAAAAGCCTGTTTCAAACATAAATAAGATTAGTTGAGTTAAACTGTGCCAGTGAAGTGGACAGTGATGTTTTTTGGGTTTTTTCCCTGTCCAAGAAAATCGGGTTGCTTTTTCCTTTTCCACTCCATCAGGCCCTAGTTCATTCCCAGTGAATTGCTACAGCAGCTACAGCATAGGTAGCCTATTAGTCTGCCAGTCATACTCAGGTGAATACCAGACTTGCCTAGACCCAGCAGTAAACCCCTAACGGATTGAAGCTTGGTGATGGCAGGCTTACAGGATCCCCAACCACAGCACTGGAATTCCTTTCCACTTTGCAGTAGCTTCAACAGCAGTGATGATACAGAGTCTGTCCTCTTTCCTCCTCTACATCCTCATGTTGCATTCAGGTACTTGTTGCTGTTTTTAACCTTCCTGCTTCATCCTTCCCTTCTCCTTCCTATGCATACATCTGGCCATTGCTGTCTTCTCTATGTGCAGATGGGGCTGTTCAATGACCAATGTTTGTGTAACAAGCTAATTTAAAAACACACACATTAATCTTATATAAATGTGTTTATATTGTTCTTATGTACTTTTATGTAAAAGTTGGATTAAGTCATCCTGAGCCCAGAGAATGGTGCTAGCATCTGCTACAAGAGTCAGGCTGCTGAAGTTCAATGACTGAGATCAAGGTAGAAGATTCTAACTTCAATGAGTTGTTGACTGGGCAGTAACTCATCTGCATAACCTTGGAAAAATCCTGTACAAACTGTTTTCTTTTTTTCTTGGCAGGGAAGTAGTGGTGGGGTTTTTAGGTCTTGAATGTAGTTTGGCCTGGTGAAGCTCTTTCTGGAGTTGGGAAAACACAGCAAGTATGTCATACAGGCAAATGGGGCAGCACAGAGCATTGTTGTGGCAAGTGTTTTAAAAGGGTGATAGTAGGAGAGCTGACTTGTGTGACACTTCCGGAAGCATTGGTGTGAATTAGCTCTGTCGGATATTGTTGGTCTCCTGTGTGGTCCTATATCAGCTGCTTCTGCATGTCCTTCTAAAATAGCCATTGTGGGAGTAGAAAGGGTGGTCAAGGGCAGCAAGAGGCAGAGAGGGTATTTCTCTTGAGAGAGGGAGTGGAGATTTAAAAAAGATCTAAAACCAAATATCTTAATGGTTGCAGGTGGAGAAAAGACAATATAGGGTAAAGTATCCCTGTCCTTCACATTTCTGGGAATACTTCAAAAGGAATGAAATGGGCAATCAGTAAATGACTGTGCAAAATATGTTCCTGATCTATCAGCAAAGTCAAATGAGATTATCTAAACAATTTAGAGATTAGGAGTATTGCAGAGCTCTAACTCTTCCTTGAGGGAGGTACATGCACAATATGTATTTACTGGAGCACAAAAATACAGATTGTCATGATACAGATGTAAGGACTTCCTAGGCAGTGCAATGTTCCCTTCAGGAGGGTCTAAGATCTGTATAGGAGGTGCTCTTATGGACTGTGTTTTGGACTGTGATGGTATAGGTAAGGAGAGTGTTTCCAAGATTATGCTAAAGAAAGAGCCAGGGAAATGGCAGTATTTAGTGGCCCGAATAATTTCTAGGGATTCATTGTGGATATCAGCTACCACAGAGCTCTGACCTAGGCTTCCTAGACTTTAAACAGACTTCATTTAATGCTAGAAACAGCAGGATTGAGTCTTTTAGGTTTCTTTGAAGTTGAGACTATCTCTTCTGTATGTTTCTAACATAGTTTGAAGTTTAGAAATGTACCTGAGACTGTTCTGTTCCTATACAATAATAAATCATAAACAAGCAGTACTAAGTAATGGATGCCAGAGGGCCTTCCCCTGGTACTGGAGGAAGGTGTGGCAGTGTTACAGCTCTGGATTCAAGCAGGCCCTAATACCTGCACTGGGAGCTTACCCCTTACTCGCAGAGCCTGAAGGAGTCAAAAGTGAAAACATTTGTGGTTGGTTGGGGAATGCTCTTATTGCCAGATACACCATCGCCCCTTTACTTCTCATTTTGGTTCCCAAAGTTTGCTCTAAAATTGGTAATTGTAATAGTAGCAGTGTTCTGGTTTTAAAACTTACTGCATTTATAAGAGTAGCAACATATTACAGAGATATCTTTCAGCATCGAGTGACCTTCTCAGTGCTAAAACTGACTCCCACGTTTTTGGGTGATGACCCAAATGTTTACAAATGTGTGTTTTCCTGATTTTGTGTACAAAATCTTTTGTCGGTCTTGTGGGGAGAAGCAAATTTATATTACCCTGTTTTATTCCCTACTACTTTACACACACCCAGGAAATTTCCACCACTCTTCAGCTCTCTCCCAGGGATATATGGAAAACTTTTGCTAAGAGTTCCTTGGAGCAAAATGAAGAATTTGGAACATGTTACGATTAGTGGGTATTCAAAGTCAAATCCAACAGAACTGAGGGCGAAGAAAGGGGTGTACAAGCTCTGGAAACAAGGCTGCGTCACCTGGGAAGAATACAGGGATGCCATCCGGACCTGCAGACGTGGGATCAGGGAAGCCAAGGCTCAGGCAGAACTGAACTTGGCAAGGGACGTGAAAACCAATAAGAAAACCTTCTACAGGTACATTGGCCAGAAGAGACAGGCCAAAACAGGTGTACCTACTTTGGTAAGTTTAAAAGGAGAACTGGCTTCAACAGGTGAAGAGAAAGCTGAGGTGCTGAATGAGTTCTTCACCTCGGTCTTTACTGGTGGCCAGGATACTACTCTTTTTCACGTACCTAAGCCCTGCATCCCCAAACCTCTATGTGGGGACCAAGGAGGTAAACACCTCCCCACTGTAAGGGCAGAACAAGTCTGAGAGTGCCTCGTTAGACTGAATGAGTACAAGTCTATGGGGCCAGATGGCATGCATCCAAGGGTCCTGAAGGAGCTGGCTGAGGTGGTTGCTGAGCCACTCTCCATCATACTTGAGAAGTCGTGGCTGTCAGGTGAGGTCCCGGATGACTGGAGGAAGGGTCACGTCACTCCCATATACAAGAAGGGGAGCAGGGAGGACCCGGGGAACTACAGGCCGGTGAGTCTCACCTCCGTGCCTGGGAAGATCATGGAACAGATCCTTCTGGACAACATGCTTGATCACATAAAGAATGAGCATGTGATCCGAGACAGCCAGCACGGCTTCACCAGGGGAAGGTCATGCTTAACTAAACTTGTGGGCTTCTATGATGGAGTAACTGTGATGGTGGACGAAGGGAAGGCGACCGATGTCATTTACCTGGACCTGAGCAAGGCCTTTGACATGGTCCCCCACCACATCCTTATCTCCAAATTGGAGGGAAGTGGATTTGATGGGTGGACAACTAGATGGATAAGTAATTGGTTGAAAGGTCGCAGACAGAGGGTGGTGGTCAATGGCTCTATGTCCAGCTGGAGGCCGGTAACGAGCGGTGTCCCCCAAGGGTCTGTCTTGGGACCGGTGCTTTTTAACATCTTTATTAATGACATGGATGAGGGAATTGAGTGCACCCTCAGCAAGTTTGCTGATGACACCAAGCTGAGTGGTGCGGTCGATACGGTGGAAGGAAGGGATGCCATTCAGAGGGACCTCGACAGACTGGAAAGCTGGGCTCAGGTGAACCTAATGAGGTTCAACGCAGCAAAGTGCAAGGTTATGCACTTGGGCCGGAAGAACCCCAGGCACCTGTACAGGCTGGGAGGAGTGGTCCTTGAGAGCAGCTCGGCAGAGAAGGACCTGGGGGTCCTGATGGACGAGAGACTTAACATGAG
>VZTY01026703.1:616711-644211 GCA_013400935.1 Turnix velox
ATCTGCTATAATCTACCCTCTTTCCTTTTTTTTTTTGCCTTTTTTTTTTCTTTTTTTCCTCCTTCTGTGCCACCTGGCTACATCAGGTATTAGGCTGCTTCAGGAGGGGTGCTCAGCAGGGCTGCTATGTCCTGTTGTAGCCCTGTGCTTCACCTCTCTCCTCTGCTTGTTGGCCTCAAGCACTGGCTGAGTATTTTGCCGCTGCTTCCATCCAGCAAAGGGCTGGAAGGATGGGGTGGTTGTTTCATGATGTTTGCAATCCTCTTGCACCATACAATGCCGAATTCTCCTCTTGGACACTCACAATGTCCATCTAGTTAATCTCAACCTACAGTTATGCTGGGAAACTGACCTCCATAACTAATTTCCCGTTGTAATTCTAAAAGAAGAATGGCTGGCAGTTTTCTCTGCCCGTGCTTAAGTGCGTTTTGCTTTCATTATGGGGTGTCAAGTTGTTAATATTTATGGAGTACACAAAAGAATGAAAATTCTGTTTTGTGTCCAGTTTCACATCTTTTGGCTCCACAACCCTCTAGTCGTAGTAGTAGTTCTGTTTCAATTTGTCAGTGCTCTTTTGAGATGAAGTTCTTTTACAATGTGGTTTGGGCTCTGAGGAAGGATAATATGCAAATAGTGTTCAGAGGTTTGTCTTTGTCTCAAATATTAAGAATTTCCAGATCTAACACAATTCCCCTTGAGTGTTCTTCCTATTCTGTCAGTTTGGTTAAAGACATTGTGATATTTTTGAAGTCAACCTGTTGCTGTTCCTTGACAAACGCCACTCTCCGCAGTGGAGTTCTGCAGACCTGCATCACCACTCTGCAGCCTTGCAAGAGTAGGAACAGGGCCAGCACAGCCATGGTTTGGCCTGGATTGGTGTGGATATAAAGCACACAATATGGGTGTGGGATCAGGATCAGTAAGAAACCAGCTGCCTCTAGAAAACCCTTATCACCATAAGGATAAAGGGAACTTAAAAGTGACTGTTAGAACAGTCTCATGCATAAGAACAGTCCCATTCAGAAGAAGCAAGAAGTGGCTCCTGGGAGCTGTATGAGAGCACTCCGCAACCACTGAGACTCTGTGGCTGCATTTGCAGAGATGCTGGATTCTGTTCTACTGTGAGCCTTGTTATTGGAAAGCTCTGCCTGACCATACACTGGCACTTGTCGCATCTGCTCAGCTCAATCCAAACTTATGAGGTTGTTGTGCTAGATCACCAGGGTGTGTTGTCATTGCTGGCATCATGCTGAAGTGCCTAGCCATGGAGGCTGCCTTTGCAGCTTGAGCAGAACAGCCATGCATACTAACTTGGGGGAAGTGAGAATGCTCTGAAGGGTCTTGAGTCAATGAAGCTTGTTCTTGCTGAAACAAGGAAAGACAAAAGCAACCTTATTACTGCCTTAACTGCATGAATTTTGTGGCTGGAAGGCAAAAATAACCAAAAATTATCAATAAAATTCTCCAGAAAGGTGAGGGGAATAAATAATTTCTGGAAAGAGTATTTAATTATCTTGTTAAAATGGCCCATAGATTTTCAATAAGTTAAGGAACACTAAATAGTGCAAACTGTGTGCCTGCAAGCATAGACATATTGCATGTGTTCTGAGAACCTATATATAAGCTACTTGTTCATGATCTTGCATCATTTATAATGTGTGCTTTCTGTGCTGTGCTGAATCTATGAAATATAGCAAAAATGCATGTGAGAAAATGTTGAGTCTTGAAGTATTTTGTAAATCTAAAATAACTGTTGAAATTGCAGTTGTCTGCAAAACCTTCTTCCAATAACTGTACTATATTACCTACTAAGATTTCATTCACTATTTGGTATAATAGCTTAGGCATGCATTGCATTTCCATAAGTTACTACATTCAAAGTACTTATTTAGACCAAAACATTCCTTAGAATAAAAACCTTTAGGATAGAATGACAACTCCCTTAGAGTACATACTAGATAGTTTAAAATTCTTACTTATTAATTTGTTTATAGTTCTATATTCTGAACTGTATCCTATTACTGACCAAGTACTCTCACCTTAATAGACTTCTTAGTGAGGATTTGAGCATAAGGAAAGAAATAAATGTATTAGCAGTAGGACATAACCAAAAAAAAAAAAAAGAAAAAGTAACGTTTGTGGTAGAGGCTTAGGTCATCAGTCACTTACATAACCACTTTTTATTTTCAGTGACCCTGTAAGTACAGATGCTAACATTATATGTCCTCCATTGAGTATGTGACACACTCCTTGGTAGCACTCTACACCAGCTGAGTGGAAGTAACATATAAGTTAATTTGCAAACTTTCACGTTTTTTTGGCAGATTTCAAAGTCCATCCTGACACTTTAGCTGGAGTTGCGGTGCCAATGGATTGTGCCCTTTGATCTGGAGGAAACCAAGCTTAACTTCTGCTGTGCTAACCTCCTGCTGTGATCTGTTTGTGCTGTCGATGGCTGTACTTGAGGACCAGGAAAATAGCAACTGTGTCTAGGTCAGTAGAAGGATTCCGATTTAAAGCCTCTGCTGAAGTGTTATGGGAGGATTACAGTTTTACTGTCTCTTCACGTTTTAGTGACTAAATGATAGAGCAACCTAGAAGGCCCACCCCTTAGCAGACAGACAGGATGTCCATCTTCTCTTCCCACCTTGAATCAAGCAGCAAGAATTTACTCACTTGATCTTAGCATACTATTTTTTCAAAGACAAGCCTCCATTGCCTATGTATGGCAAAGATTCCATTTGGCAAGGTGTGAGGTGTGCTAGGGCAGGCTCTGACTCTAGTGCTGTCTTTGTCTCTTGACTTCTGGTATGCTGAGCATTGTCTGCTCTGTTCTGAAACAGCCAGCTTTGCCCAGCAATGACCTGTTTGGTGGACTGTTGATCAGTTACTTTTCCAAGAGTGAGACAGTGAAGGGGTAAGAGTGATTCCAGTGAATTATTACTACTTTGTACTGTTGGTGGTAAGGAGCCAAAGTTCCTGATAGACAGGAAATCTGAAGTGTTTAAAAAATAAAACTAATTTGTAGTTGGACTGAAAATTTAAAATCTTAGCATCTTGTGTGAAGCACATTTGGGAAAATGTTGATTATTTTCCTAGAAATTGTTCTATTTGATTTAATGTGAAATGTAATAGTCATAGATTGAATGCATGGCTACAAAGAGTTAATGTAAATATTTACTGTAGCATTACCTATGTGATATGATTGCAATAGAATCTTTGGACTGTCTTCCCTATTACAGTTTTATCATAATTGACGTGTTTCCCAAACGTTTTGGTTTGAACAAAACAATATTGATCTTTTTTAAGAAAAGTTGTTTTAGCCAGCATTTTTCCATGCTGCTGTAGTATACAAGGCAGAAGTCAGTGTGACCTTGTCCTATCCAGCATCCCAGAAACAGCTCATCTGTAGTAGAGTCTTTGATAATGCTGGAGAGACATAGTATTCCAGAGGAGCTTGGATTGAATCAAGTAGTGTCATGGAAGAAGTCTGGATCTGCACAGGAAGAGAAAGGAAAGCGAAGTTGTTTTGCTCAGGACAGAACAACAGTAAGAGGGAATACTAGAGCAAGTTCCTCAAAGGGAACTCATATTGGATTTTTTGAGCTAAATCAATGAGAGCTAGGTCCCAGGTGCCTTTAGGGGTCCACCCCTCAGTGTGTTGCTGTCTTGCAGGGCTGTGGCAAAGCTAGCCCAGATAAGCATTTTGGGATGGGATTGTGAACTCAGCTGGAAAACCCTGGATACTGGTTCAAAATTATCCAAATGGCAGTTTGTCTTCAGCTCAGGCTGCTGGGTCAGAGTTTTTCTGGTGCTGAAGTGGGCTGGTTTTCCCTCAGCAGCTCTGTGTCTCTTCCTCCTGCCTCCCTATTCCCTGTGCACCTCAAGGCTGCTTGCCCTCCATGTCTCCGGCTGTTGGCAGCCTCCCATAGATGCAGATTTACTTTATTGTTCTCTCTGACTCCTTCCCAGTTCCCAGGCAGAGCTGGCTCCCCTCTTTGCTTATCCTGTCAAGGAATGACCAGCTTTGTGTTGGAGGAACTGCTGTAAGAGGAGGCAAGGGAGAAGTTGATTAGTTTATGTGGGTTCAACCACTTTCCACTTCTGCAAAAAGGTAAAGCATTTCCTACTGCTTCTGCTGTCTGTGTGTGGTGAAATAAGCATCTGTTGGGCCAGTCCTGATTTGCAAATGAGGCAATTACCCATAATACAGGTGTGTTATCCTTGGAATGGTTTTACTTCTCTCATATGTGGACATGTCTGCAAGTAATTTGAGGAACTACTATTTTATGGGCTTGCACCCTATGGTGGATAATTACTGACTTTTTTTTTCACCTTACTATGTATATTATTCACCAGTGGGAAAACTCCCACTTATGCTCCTCCCAGTTGCCACATAAAAACTCTTTGAAGTAGGAATACAAGTTACAATAAGTTTATTGTTAAAGTGAATTAGCACTGAATGAGAACACAGTGTATGTTTATGAGCCAATACATTTTGAGGAATGAGCCATTAAATTCCAGTAGTTTGACTCCTGTCTTTGTGGTTTACAGCTGGCTTGTGTGAAGGTTTGATAAGAATCAGTGGAAGAATGAACTCACCATCTCCTGCACACAAAACACTTTTTTTGACCTTTCTGTCCTGCAGAATACAGAACCTTTTAGAAATTTGTTTCCTTTCATTGCAGGCTGCATCTGCAGATAATTGGAAACATATCTACAAGTCCCAGGATGTTCAGAACCTAAGTCTTGGAAGTTCACTTCTACATCAAACCCTTTGAAGTTCATTCTCATCTCTGCAAATGACTGATGGAAATGACTGAGCATCTGAAGCTTGTTAAGAACCTAATCCAGAGACTCCCATTTAGCTTAGTGGCTTTTGGATCAAGCCCTTACAGGGAGCTTTCCTGTAATAAGGAACATTGGCTTTCCATCTTGTTTTTCTCTGTTGTTAGAGCAACTATGAATCTGAAGTTGTCAGACAAAATCTAGTGATTTTTTTTCTTTCCCTACGCTCATTTAAATAACTTTTCAAATGGTAATGTAGCATAAAGCAATGTCTAAAGCAACACAATGAGAAATTTGTGAGCTTCAAAATTCCATAGGAAATGCAGATCCTTAAAATTTGGGATGGACTTCAGGATTAGTTTATTCATCTAGCCATTTTCTGGGTTCTGAAGCTCATCCTGTTCTGGAATATGGTAGCAAGTTTGCCTGGATATGGGACAGAGAACATGAAATGCATTTTGCTAGCTCTATGTGTTCTGGCCTGGGTTCTTGTTTTGGGACAGCTTTAGACTGTGCTGTTGGTGCAAAGCTCACAACAGAACTTGAGATGTAAAATCTTCTCACTACAGGCCTTCCTATATCAGCCCAACTTCTCTATGTTCTTCATGGGAGACCTGAATAAATTGCCAGTGCTTGCTGGCCCACAGGTGAGCAGCAAACAGGCATGCAAAAAGGAGTGCCAAGATCTAGTAAGTTTGGAGGCATCTTAATAGGGCCTTGTGTACATCTGTAGTGAAAGCTTAGGAAAAAATGTTAACTTTGACAGTTTGTTTTCCATGAGTTGTTTAAAGATTACACAGAGAAACTTGAGAGTTTGACTTTTCTACTCCTTTAGTTTCTCAGCTCTCTCTCTTGGAATGACAATTGCACACAATGGAAGAAACCCAGCTTTGCCCGTCTTTCTATTTTTTATCTGTTTTCCCTGAGGTGGCACATTGGAGAAGATGTGAATGCAGTGTTCTCTCATGCTGTAGATTTGCTTGTAAGGATAGATACATTGATCTTGACTGAAGAAAAATAATAAATCCATCATGCTATATCTGAAGAAAGCAAACCTTCTGAAGAGAAATATTGGCTCACTGAGGTCAATGTTGAAGCTAACACCTAGAAATAGTATATTTGAGTCTTCCCTTTGACTAGAAAAGTGTCAGCCCACCTGGAGTGTTGATTCCCTGCAGGGTCGCATACCCTAGCTCTGAGGGCACTCTGGAGGCTGCAAGCTCAAGGACTGGAATCCAGAACTAGAAAGTGTGAGCTGATTTTTTTCTTAGTTGTGACAGTTCTTTAGAGCTTCAGTAGTCCAGTGGCAACTGGCAGGTATTGCTGCAGCCCTCAGGTTGCTCTAGTTAGCATAGTGAGACCTATGCAGTGAAATATTTCATGCTCTGGGAACCAAAGTGCCAAATGCAATCCACTCGGGAGCACAAGGCCAAGTAAAGCATTAACACCAGAATTAAGACAAACCAATTCAGGAGTAACTAATATTGTTGACTTTGCTTGCACAAAATGTCACTTTCTTTGTGCTCTTTTTTTCTCTCTCAAGAGCAAGTTTGAAAGCAAACACAAATATTAGTCATCTTTCTCCTATTAATTATTGCTAAAGATTTAAGGGATCATAGACTTTGAAGTTAATGCCCCATTCAATGTGGGAAAAGGCAAAATTGTACATCCCCAGTGGAGGTGTTCTTTCTGGCTGACTGGTTGATCACAAACCAACTGTCCTGCCTTGTGACATTATCAGCACTTTCCTGGCTGGGCAGTAATTGTGAGGTGAAGCTGACTACAGTGGAGGAGAGTGAGTGGGCACACCTGTGTGTGTGCAGTGCACATGTGGGTATGTGCACTCCTGAACACAGAGATGAATGAAAACTGCAATAGACCTGCTTCTAAATCCTGGTGTGGCAGGCCTGCTTTTTTGCCCTTGTGCAAGATTTTATCTTTGCTTATACTGTGCAATGGTCTCCCTTATATACAGAAGAACTTCATCCCTTATATACGAAAGAACTTCTGAAATCCTAGATTAACTTCTAAAGTTTCTATTTCTTCCAAATATGAGTGGTTTCCACAGCCTGCTCTAGTCTAGAAGTGGCTTCTTCCAGCTGGCATTATAGGGCTCCCAGTTTCACATTTGTCAGTTCCAGGCTGGATTTCTTTGCTTTACAAAAGTGAAGAGGTATTTGGTAACCCTCTGCAGTCTTCCTTGGATCAAGATGAACAGAACTCTTCCTTGAGAATCTCTTTTGTTGGTGGTATGTTTGTTTTTCATTGGTTCTACACAGGCTTTACAAAGGATGGAATTTGGACTCTTATTTAGGGTTATTACAGGGAACATGTGTAGAAGAAAATATTCCTTTTAGAAAGATTTGAAGAATGGAATGATTTCTGTTAACATAAAATGCTTGTTACACAGCATTGAATGCAACATTGAACACAAAAGTATTGAGATACAAGCAATTTGCCTAAAAACTGGATTCATTATTTTTACCTTGTCACATTCAGTTGTGTCAAATGCAATTCTGGAGAAATCAAATCCAGCTATTAATTTGAAGCAATCTGATGAATAGTTTTGACTACCGGGGCTGAAATCTTTTGCATTGTGTCCATATAGTTACACCTATATAAAAAAATATATTATGCTTTATGCTTCTGAAAGCATTACTCATAAATGTAGAGAGAGAGATTTTTTATCTGCTGTGATGATTCAAGATTCAAAACTCAAATTTATTAATTGGTATATTTTTTTTTCTGTTCTGACAAGGAAAAAGGACAATGTTTCTGAAAGAGGCATTGCCTTTTATTTTTTAACTTCGGAGACTTTTCTGAAAGCGTGTGCTTATTTTAAAAATTAGTATTTTTACTCAACTACTGAACCCCAAACTCCATTGTTTACACAACTCTATTTGTAGAAACAGCCAAAGAAATTACTGTCTTGAAGTGGAATTTGCTACTACATGGCCTATCTGCCTGCCTTAATTACCACTCTCCTGGGCACATAAGGTTGTTAGATTCTCTACCTGGCCTATAGGTGCTTGAATAGTATGAGAAGGAAGAGGAGAGGACTGGCTCTGTAGCCTGCTGCTACTTTCTTGTACATGGGAGTCCATGATCCAACTCCTTCTCTTTACTGAAAAAGTCTTTAAAAACAAAAAAGCTGCAGTTTGAATTGATATCTGCAATCCTGTTCTGAGTAGCAACATATGTAAGAAGGAAACAGTGTTTCTCACTGCTTTCTGAACTCATCTGCCTCTTCTGTGACATAGGCAGGCTTGGAAATAACTGCTGATTAGGACAGGTAAAAGTCATGAATACAGGGGGGACTGGGAGGAAAATTGCATCCCAATATGTCAACTTCCATGAAGAGCATAAAGGAGATGCTGCTGTGCCAGCTCACCCTCCTTATGCACTGTTTAAGGGCAGAGGGGATCTGGGCTATCACAGAGACCAATACTGGGCTTCAGAATGTTTCAGAAACCATCTCTTTAAGCAAAAGAGAACATCCTGGTTGCACAGCAGGGGTGCGGGTGGCAGGAGAAAATTACCTGTAGTTTGCAGGCTGTGGCAATGCTGTAGAGAACCACTTGGCAACAGGCAGGTGGATCAGACCACCGGAGTGCAGAACGATTTGCTCCATGGCTTGGAATAGAGACACCTGTTGGAATTCTGCATACTCTTTAAAGACCTGCTGTGCAGAAAATCATTACTTTTACAGTAATACTTTGCAAGAGAAAAACTGACTTGGAGTCTTCCCCACTATACTTATTTGTGGCTTCCTATAAGACTTTTGGAACTGAGTCATGTTGCTTTCTCTTTGGAGGTGCTGAGAGGTAGATGGGCACTGCAAGCAAACTGGAGAGCCTTGTACATGAAGGAGGGTGGGGTTCAGTAGGGCTGTCACTTGACTTGACAATCAGGGTTGTATTTTTCCAAGCACTTTCCCTATGTGTTATGCTCACTCTTAAAAAGCACTGTAACTGCACTTGCGCAGGAGGGAGTGAACATGGAATGGATGGAAGCATGCAATGGAAAACATCTCTTAGAAGTACAGCGCCCAAGACAAAGGCTCTGGTTTTAAGGTGCTTAAATATCCAGCATGCTGAGTTCTTTGTAAAAGACTGTAGGATTAGCAGCAAAGGGGTAGGAGGTGAGGCTGTGTTTAGAAGTACTTTTTCTTAGACCTTAAAAGCTTTTGGCTTCTTCAGTGATGGTTGCATGAAGTCTGTAGAAGGAGGCTTTGTGCTAGGGTAAATGAAGTCCACAATGCTTATGATGTAGTTGGACAGTGGGGGAGACAAGGTGCCTTTTGTATTTCATGATCAATAGTGGGGTCTTGTTTCCTTCCCAGGGAGATCTCTACTTCCATATGTTTTGAAGCAAACCATTGCTATTCTGCCCTGGTTCCTTTCCCTACTGCATAAACATAGCACTGATCTACAAACTCTGTTGGACCAAATTTTAAACTCTATTTCAGCAGCTGGACAATTCAAGTGGTGCTCCTGGAACCCTGGAAGAACTGTGCTGACTTTTATAGGCTTTGCAGTTCTTGGGCTGCAGGAAGTAGCGTCAGTCTCCACACCTCTCTCTTTGCCCTACCTAGAAAGGAGGACCAGGGAAAGAGATGAAAACCAAAAGAATCATTTTTTTGTTGTGGGACTGGGGATGCCTTACCACTTACTGTAGCTGAGAGCAAGTGTAGCATCTTCTCCAGTACTAAGAGGCAACGACAGAAATGTGTAGTCTTGTGCCTGCCTGGTATGGAAGGAGGAGAAAATGTCTCTTAAAGTGTTATAACACCTAGGTTTTATAATTTTGCCCAGCTAGGGCTTTACAATTCTTACGATAGCCCAAATACTCTAAATTTAGTTGAAGATAACAGAACAGATGGGAAAAACATATGGTTTGTAGGTAGTGTGTGGTGGTTGATATTTGTGGTACATTAGGGGAAATTATTTTATTCTCTCTCTTTCCTCGTATAACTTTTTTGATACATTCTGGAGATCTTAGTGCCTTTAGGTGAGTTTAGGCCTTTGCAAATCTCTGGTAACTTGTCTTTGTTCAACCAGGTTTTCTGA
Organism: Turnix velox; assembly: GCA_013400935.1. NCBI lineage: Eukaryota > Metazoa > Chordata > Aves > Charadriiformes > Turnicidae > Turnix > Turnix velox. Next base: position 626,569 of record VZTY01026703.1, read on the forward strand.
ATTGTAAATTTCCTTCAGAGATAGGGAGTTTATTCTCTGTATATAATGTCTTGAAACACCAGTTTGAGCCAGTAGAAGCTGGATCACTTAAAGCTCAATCATGTATTCCACCTGTCCCATTAATAGATGTGGAGAGCTTGAATGGACAAGTAATACTGTGCTAAGACTTCCCTTTACTTGGCTGCTTTACCAATCCTCAGCACGTGCGCTGGATACCAAGAGATGCAGCATGTGCAGGAACGTGCCATGGACACAGGATGCATGTCTGTATGCTTGAGCTGGGAGCAGCATGGCACCTGCTGGGCAAAGGCCACCTTCCCACCAGCACTGGCCTTACCTTGTGGTGTGGCTTCTCATCACTGTCTGTGGGGGAATGGGAGGGCACTTCAGTAGTGTGTGCTGCTGCCAGCAGCATGGACTGCTTCCATTTTCATTTTGTTTAGAAAAAGCCTGTCTGCTCTTCAGGGGGCTGCTGGAAAAGCACCAGAATATTAACTCCCTGAGTTATCTTGCCAATCTCTTCCCCACCAAATTTGTGCCAGAGCTAGATGGAATGCTCAGCTTTTTAATATGATGCAAAATCTAGGCAGATCAGACTGGGTTATTTGCTTATCCATACCTGATGTGTGCTGGGGGAGGAAAGCTGTGTTTACAACACACGTTTACATTTAAGGGGAAGAAATTTTAGACAAATGTGGAGGAGGCAATACATTTGTAAATAACTGGTAAGACCCTGCAGATGAACCCTCTTCTCTTGGAAAGAACACTTGACAGCTGGTCTTTCCATGTGACCACAGTTTCAAAGTAAGGAGTGTATTTTTGCCATAGTAAATGGACAGGTTGAAGTCCTGCTTCTAATAAAAGGCAAGTCCAGGCTTGAATCAACCTCAGTCTCAACTGTCAGAATTTTCAAACTGACCCAGAGGTATCCACCTTGTGTCTTGAATGTGCTTGCTTGATGCAGTGATGCTGTGCTTGAACCTGAGGTCCTATGTGTAAGACTTTTTTTGTTGTCCAGTGACCTACCTTGGTTCATCACCTGCACACTTGTCTTCCTGCATGCCTAGAAACTACATGTGTCTGTATTCTTCCTTACTTTCAGTAACAGAATTAAGTGTAGTAATAGTCCCAAAGTACTACTGATCTAAAATGTCCCATTTTGAATTTGCCTAAAAAGTAATTGTAGGGTTTTTACCTCAGCTTGAGCCATGGCTCTTCCACTTTATCCCAGGTTCGATCCATCATTAGAAATGCGGAGCATGTAATCACCATGATGAAAGCAATGCTGCAAATATTTTGTTTTGCAAACATTGCAAGTATGTTGCCCTGTGGGGTGGATGGCATGAAGTGCATGGCACCAAGCTTGTTATGGTGAGAAAGCCAAATGTGCCACGGGGAGCCAGCTGTAAGAAAAAGTGGAGAGTTTAGGTCAATTTAGCTGAGACAGGATGGTTTGGTGCCTGTGCTGCTCAGAGCAGGGTACTGAATAGCTTGTATTTATACCCAAACTGTAAAATTGAGCACATTTTTCAACACAGCTTCTTTAGCTGCATATATAAAAGTACATTGCAAATTAATGGAAACCAAGGATATGATCCTGCAAAGCATTTTGCATTCCTGTATCACTGCCTTCTTGATTAAAAGATCTGTTTCAGCCAGTGGGATCAGTTCTGGGCTCCCAGTTACAAGGATGAGTTTCAGATTTGGCTTGCAGAATTGACTGGGACCAACTAACTGATATGAATTTGTATTTCAGGAGCTGTGGTCAAGTTCCAGCTGGCAGCACATCCCTGTCAGTTGTCACTGAAAGCACAGCTCAAAGGCTAAGGGTAATCTGTAGGCAAAGGATTATCTTGGCAGTGCAATTTGTGACTATCAGAATGTTAAGACTATTACAGTATGTATATGCTGATCAATGAAGATCCTTAACTCTGGCATCTCCCTCTTGAGGCCGGACTTCAAAATTACAAAGATCTGCGTATCAGAAGAAACTGTACAGAACAGCATTGAAGAACCAAGCTGCAGTTCCTTTCAGTAGGGCTTGTGACTCCCATGTTAGCTGGGTACATCATGTCTGCCTGAGTAGCCCAGAAAGTGAGTGAGTTGAGTTGCAGAGAGAGAGGGGTTTCATTAGTGTCTAAGGATACCAGCATATGCAGAAAAGAAATCCAGAACTTGGAAAGATGAAGGCTGAGTAACAGGCTTGATGTTTGTGGAGGATGTGTGCTATACCAATTGCTTAGTCCGTCCCAGAAGACCCACAGAGAGATGCTGTGGCTCTGGACAGGAAGATTGTACCTAGGGAATTCTATGGATTGGTCTTGCTTTTTTTGCTTGACTGGAGAACCCTTCTGCACCAGCACACAGCCTTTGTAAAACTGTAATGTGTTTACAAGGTGATTATTTTTTACACCTTGAGTATGTTCTTAGGAATGATCCATATGTCAGAATTTTTTTAAGAAATTGTTACGGGGTTTCTCATGGTATTTTCTGTATTTATTCCACCTTAGAAATGTTTCTTCTGTTAAGATGCAGGACATATAACTATTGCTTGCCCTTTGAGAAAGGTGTTTTTTCAGCTGTAATTTTAGAGTTTGTTCTTAAGCTTACCTCCATAATTAAAAGGGTATGACATGGCTTTTGCATTCTTAAACTCTGACCCATTTAAAATGATTGCTTGTCCTGGATGTCTTTTCTCCATTTTTCTCTCTCTTCTGAGTTGCTAACTCCCAAGTAGAAAAAACAGTTTGCTAGTAGCTTTTCCACCTACTTGCCACACCTAGTTAGTGGTTCAGCAATGCAGTAAGTTAAAATTAGCCAGAATCTGATTCTGTTCTGACTTACACTGACTCTGTACGGCTGTAGCTCTAGGAGGAAGAAGGGAAACATTGTCCATCCATAAATGTTATTCTTGTGCAATATTTGCCAATTATTTTTTTTATCCTTATTGCAGAATTTTCCTTTGCAGTATCATACAAAATGTATTTTACTGTCTGACAGGACACATAATGAATCCTTGGTTCCCTCAGATTTTCAATAAAGGTATCTTGCTGAAAACTTTATAGAAAGCCCCACTGGCAAGAGATGGTAACAGAGCAGAGCTGCAGCCTTTGAAGGCCTGAGGCTGGAATTGCTGCATTTGGCTAAAGGGAGGTGGTTGCCTGCAGTGGAGCAAGCAGGTAACAAATGCCATCCTGATCCTGAAGTGATTTCCACCTGCTTTGCCTTAGTGAAAGTGACTGCACGTAGCCCATGGTCCTGAGATCAGCATAGCTTTCTGAGTGCCAGAGTAATTCATAATCATCTAGGTTGGAAGGGACCTTTCAGATCATCAAGACCAACCATAAAGTAGGTCATGACTAATTAGAGATACAGAATAAACAAAATTAATACTCATTCCCATGATGGTGAAGAAATGATAAAACAATTGGTAACAAAAACTGCAACGAGAGAGGCTTTAGCTGTTGGTTTCATAGTCTGCTGTGGATTCCAGAACCGTTGATTCTGGAGTGTTTTGTAGCAAAGATATGCAGGACTGCAGCTGTTCCCAGTGTCCCAGATGTACCTCAATTACATTCAGCCTCTCCCTGAAATCTTCCAAGCAGCTGCCACCTCACAGAGGTAAAGAATTGTAAAGATTTGCACTCTTCCTTAGATGTGATGACTGTGATTAGCTATTAAAAGGACCTCCATTGTAAGAGAAATGTAAGTGAATGGAAAGAAAATGTTGACCTTCAATTCCATTGCACACATAATCTGTTCAAGACCAAAAATGTCACTTATTACTGAAGACTCACATGCTAGCTGTTCTTTGTATTGTTGCAAAGACAATCTAATTAAATTTCTGTTTGGATTTATTTATACTGCTTGTACATGGGCCTCTGCCCTTTAAAAAGGGGAAAGGCCAGGAGAATCTGGTAGCATAGTGAGGGTGTTTCCGTCTCTTGGGAGACAGCAGATGAGACAGCCTGTGCTCACCCCAGATGCCTTAACAGCAAAACTGTTCCCTCTATATTAGTAGAAGCATGTTCCTGGATCAAAGTGAGGACGTGCTTTGTTTGCTGTCAAACCTGTCCTGCTTCACAAATTTTCTTCTCAATAGTTTCCTCTTCTCATAAATTCATCCTATAGTGTGAATTTAGCCAGCAGAAAGGGAAAAGAAAGCTGAGAAAAGGATAAGAAAGGAGAAGCTTGGAGAGGTGTGGGGAAAAATGGTTTTGATGGCTGGCAGTCAGGGTAAGTGGAAATGAGGTGGACCAAGCAAATCACACCAGTAGATGTTCATCTGCCTGATGCAGAATCTATTACATTTAAATTGATGTTCGAAGTACCATCCCTTGTCTGGCTGGGGCATGGGCTAAGCTCAGTGAGACTGTCCTTGTAGTAATAACACAAGGAACTTTAGTTTTGCCAGTGCTGCATTTCTGTATAAAAGTGGATCTAAACAGAGTGTTCGTATCCACCCTGAGTAAAATGAAGGCATAATAAATAAGTCAATAAAATATCTTTAGGAGGAAGTAAAACAGCCACTTTATGTATGTACATGCCAACGCCCAGAGCACTCTCATAAAACAGAAGCAGCAGCTCTTTTCCCAGTCTCTTCCTGGTATAAATATGACTGACAGTGGGCACAATCTGCACTGGGCATTTCTGCTCTTCCAGAGCACGAGAAGAATTAAAGCAAATTTCCAAATACTCTTGAAAGTGAAGAGGCAGCAGGAGCTTAGCATCTGGTTTGAGAAATGGGGAAGGAAGAGTAAATATTTGAGGTGAACAACTGTTTTAATCTCTTCATTCAGGCGCCCAGTCTATCAGGTTTTGCTGAGGCCAGAAGGATGAAGCCCTGTGTTTGCCATTAGGAGTAGGTACACATAGTTCTGTGGATTTTGTACTTTTACAGCTGCTCTGTGATAATGTAAGAGAAAATAATTCTTTATAGACTCTGATTATCAAGTTACAGTTTATTAGAGATATAAATGCCAGCAATTTAAATGACTCTATTAGATTGTCCTTGAAAAAACAGAATTTGTAACTAAAAGGACAGTGCAAGGAACTCTTTATGAAATAACAATGACACAATAGTTGGAGCAAACATTTTATATTTAGAAATTTTAACTCATTGATCACTTTTCAGCAAAGTATATGTGTAGTGGTTATCTTTTTACGGACAAGAATACTTTATTGCTAGCTATTATGAACTCCACAATCTCTAAGCAGAGATTATAATGGATGAGATACAGGGTGCTATTGATAATCTTAGTTAACAATTCTATTAGCTTGCTACTCTGATAGCATACATTGTGGACTAAATGACAACCAAAAGTATACCGCAAGAATAACTGGACATTTACCTGCATTAAGAATTATTTGACAATGACATATTTCACACTGACTTCTGAAAGCATTACTCTTGTTCACATTGCAGTTTGCTGCTGTTATTTTCCTGTATGAATTATTTTAAAGCTAGAAGGTTACAGGAGAAAGCTGTGTTGAGGTCTGGCTGTAGTCGCTTGCCTGTCATTAGTTGTCTTCCAGATCTCTGGGGTTGGGCTCCACCTGTGCCAAAGAAGTGTGTCGTCTAGTGCTTCACATCCTTTCTGGAGCCAAGCCTCATGTTCGAACCCTGGCAGCATTCCACACTTCCTTGTATCACGCTCCAACTGGATCAGGGTTTGTAGTCCTGGTTTGCTGCTTGCACATGTATGTATGCACCTGTTTTTTGATGTGAAGTGTTAGAAAGTACAGTTTGCTGTGTCAATGCAAAATCTGTCACAGCAGGTTGCCCACCTGAAGTCAGTTTCTTATATGTATGGCAACCACATTTCTGCTGGGATTTTGGAAACCCTACTGTACTTTAGAAGGGAGAGGTTGTGCTGTCTCCATCTCTTTCTTTCCCATTAGACTGATAACTGAACTGGTTTGTGAACTGCATCCATTGTGAACTTGACTCCATTAATGAATGTATGGGGTATACATTAGAATAGCCCTAGGCTTCTGTACTCTTACCAATTTCCTTAGAGATGTTCTGATCAAAACCTCTATCCCTCAGATGTGTGGGGAGAAAGGTTTATCTTGTGAGTGCTGCATGAGGTATTAGTTGAAGCTTTCCTCTAAAAAGCAAGGTTTAACTCTAGTTTCTGAGTAGTGCTGACTGGGCAGCTGTGATATGCAGCTAAACTTCTGGCAGAATAATGCAAGTCTAAGGTCCTGTTTTAACTCTAGTGTCCAAAGGAGTCTATTAGATGTTGCTGTTCAAATTAATATTTGGATTTCCTCCACATTTACCTTAATAGCATTGTTTTACATTGCCAGATTCTATCTTGAGTTGGAGCCACACTGCAGAAAGACAAATTATGCTGTGTTTGCTTTAGTTCAGAAGAATACACAAAGCACTGGAGCTTTCCAATCCCACATCAAAGGTGAGTGTATACCCTCTGCTGCTCCAAACAAGTCTGTCGAGAAGGATAAACATTTGGTGCTGCATGGGAAGATACCCAACCTGCCTGCTAATATAGCAAATTACTTCTCCTCTTCCTGGCTTGGAAATGTTACTTGAAAATTAAACCTGTGTAGTCTAGGCAAAATGAAGAGCAAACTCGGGTGGCAAACAGCTCCACAGAGAATACAAGAACAAAAGGATGTAAGAGAATAAATGTTCTGAAGTAATTTACTTGATGACAGTGTCTTCAAATCTGTGATAAGAGGATGTCCTCAACAGAGAACTTGCTCTGTTGCTGCTTCCTCTACCTGCTTACTCTACCTTGGAGGCCTTCCAAATACTGCACAAAGCAGGAACTTGTTTTCCCTTAAATCTGTCCCACTCAATTACTGTCAGGCTGAGAACTGGACTTTGCTCAGTTTGTACAGCTAGCCTCAGGCTCCTGTAAATTACTTTGATCTACATGGATCCCTGAGGATCTCTTAACTTGAGAGTTGAGCTCCGCAGCCTGTTCCACAAAATGGGAAACCATGTCTTACTGACGGGGGTCTTGCTCCAAAGTTCCCTTCCCTCTGCCCCTTTTGACAGCAGCAGTCTGTTTCACACATGCCACCATAGAACCTGGTGCTTCTCTGAGAAGTGACTTTCCAATATGGTATCAAGAATTAATGATGCACTGAAAATACCATAGATTAAGACACTATTAAAAAATATATTATTTTATAAATGTTTTCATTCTAAAATCATCCCCCTAGTTGAGGGCTATGGCATCTCCTGCAAATGATGACCAGCCATTCATTGTACCAGAGGTTATAACCTCAGCAGGGTTTTAATTTTTTACCGTAGGAAATATCCCATTTCTAGATCTGTATTGCTTAAATGATACTACTGTCTGCTAGCTGTAATATAGAGGAGGTGTTCCGGCTTTCACTCAGTTTTGTCTATGAACAAGTTGAGAAATTATCTTAGGTTTGTTTCTTGTGGAAAATACCCTTTTTGCAGGAAAGATTTGCCTTTTTTTTATGGAGAACACTGACTTTGAAAATTTGTTGGTTTAAAGTTTGTTGCATTTTTTTGTTTGGCTATTTAAAGCTTAGAGCTCCAAGTTTACATGTATTTTCTGTGTGGCAGATGTCACTTATTTTGATGGTTCTCCACCTTCCAGTTTTGCAACAGTAAAGAACATTATAAAAATGGGTGGAAAAATGGGGGATTAGCAAAACTCAATGTTTTCTACAGAGAAATAGTTGGCTTTTCTGCAACTGGAACATATGTTTTACTTTTTGCTTGGGTAGACCATTTTTCCTGATGGAACTTTACTGTTTTCCTCTGGGGAAGTGTGAGCTTCCATTGGGCTCCAGGGAGATCTTGGTGTCTCTTAGTGCTGAGTCCAGAGTCTGTATGTCCAAATCTGGGATTGCCCTGCCTGCACGCACAGTTCCCACCACCAGTAGTCTGTCTCCAGGATGTTGTAGGAAATTCGTGTGAACTAAGCAGGCAAATGAGGTTCTTTGTCCCCTGCTCATAGATTGAACTGTTTTGTAATTAAATATTTTGGCTTCTCTGAACAGAGTAATTGTGGTGCCAATTATTCTGTAGATGCTTTCTATTGACACTTGCAAAATGAAAGTATACAAATGTGGCAAAAAACATTTGAATACTAGCATTTTGATCAGGATCAAAATAATACTTTTTAGCCATGGTTTAGATGATGGAATATTTGGGTTTAGATTCCTAGTTTCACTGTGAGCGTTTACAGTACTGTAAATCTAGACTAACATCATGTAAATCCAGAGTAGTGTCACTATATTTCTTTCTGTGGAGCTGTCTAGGTTTACACCATTGAGAATAAGAAAAGTATTTGGCCCTTTAATATCTATCTCCAGATAATAAAAGTCATATGAGAGTTTCACTAAATATTTGGCAAACCTACTAAAACAAGCCCAACAAACTGCGCAGGACATAGATTAATTTCCGCCACCAGCATCTGGGTTCAGCATTATAATTAGCAGCAGATCTCCTAGTGATCTGCCAAGCAAAGATGTTTATTTCAAATAGTTATTTCTTAGAAGAAAAGAAACAAAACAAAAAAAAAAAAAGAGAGAGGGAGCTTAAATTAATCAAATACAATGAAATCAGTCCACAGTACTAGCCTGGGTGATAAGCAGTTAGTGCCAGAGGTGGCTATGGATTGCAGCTAGCAAAGTTTCCACTTACATTATCCAGTTCATGATTCTAATAGGCATTGAAGAGGCATGGGGGATTTTGATGCAGCTTTACTTTCTTACCTCTCCTAATGCCTGCTCTTCCCACTTGAAACTTCTTTTGATCTCTTGACATGTGAATCACACTTGTTCATTGAACTCAGTTAGGCTTTGGTTTTAAATTGGCTCTACATGTTGTGAGCACCTCATACATGTGACAAGCAGTGCTTAGAAAAGTTGGAATGGGAGCTTCCTCAAGCAACAGCAAAGCAGGCAGATCCACAGCCCAGTGAAGTCTCTGTCCCCTGAACTTCCAGACTGTTGCTGTGTGCATTAGGAGAACAAAGTTCCTGTTGGTATTTTGGAATGTGGGGACCCCTTTGCTGCCAGGAACCTGGGGAGGAAGAAAAGAATTATTCAGACATCTGAAGAAGTTTGAGCTGAGCTCTGCTGCTAGAAGGAGACAAAGATCTACGTATGGGCTTGATAAAGTAAATCTTGATCTTCCTGAGATTAGATAGTTTCTTCAAGACAAAACTTCAGAGTGTTAATTCAGCATCTAGAAATTCTATGAAATTCTGGAAATCACCATCCAAAGTGATCAAGAGTAGTCTGAAGACAGATTTGGCAACTCTTTGAGCCTGTTTTATCACATAAAGACCCTGGGCTAGTAGCTGTGTCACACTGTTTGAACCTTCAGTTTGTGTGCTAGAGGGCTGTATTCTGCCTGTGGCAATGGATGATGAAACTCATTTATAGCCTAGAGATATATCATAAAAAGTTCAATATACCAGTGCAATGATAATATATCTGTTGTCTGCATTGCAAACTTCCCAGCCAGCATTCCAGGATTATTTGTCAGTCAGTAATTAGAATGATGTATTTCAAATCTTCTGAAATGGTGCCAGGAAAAGAATTGCTTTCCATTTTCAACGGTTTTAGTGGTACAGCTGGAAATGCTGCCTAATGAAAATACTTTTGAACATCACTTGATCTATGTTTGGTCCAAATCAATGCAGATACATGAACAAAAGATTGGTAGAGTTGTCTGGATTCAAACTCCAGCAGGATAGGGGTGAAAATCTAGTACCAAGGATTGAAATCAAATGTGTAAAGTAGATTTAAAAGCATTGTTTACTGGACTTCTTACATGGAACTTTAGCAATTTGGGAGAAAAATTGCCTTGTCTATAATGAAGGAAATCTTAATTTAATTTGTTTATAACCTACACAGGGATGAAAGCTCTGAGTCAGATCATGCTACTGTGATTGAAGCACTAAGTTACAGTAAAGTTTTATTCTAGCTAGATTATCTCCTGCTCAGCCTTCATAGTAGTGTTCTATTAATCCTGGGATTCAGAGTTGATGAATGAGCAGATGCCTACATGGCCTCCTTCCTGCCTCTCTTCAGCCAGAAATGGTCTTGATAAAGTAGATTAGAAATAATTTGTCTGTGTACAATATTCAGTTTTCTTTTTTTCTCACACTAGCATCTCTCAGAGTGCAAGTCAAATAAGCTTGCAGTAAAAAAAATCTTCTGTCTGTTTTTCACTACACTAATCTTGAGATTCCTGCCTTTTCAATAAACTACTGCAATGTTCCCAAAGACTGGTTAATACAAGTTCTTTATTCTGAATACAGGTCCTCAACTGATGTAAACTAGCTCAACAGCACTAACCCATGCTAATTTGCCACAATCCAGGTTAAGTCTAAAAATTAAAAGGGAGTCATGATCCTATAGAGCAGATCCAACCATGTATGTTGGAAATTATTTCAGTTCTTAGTCCAGTTTTGCCATTCTCAGAAGTACTCTCCAAAGTTTCAGTAGTACTCTCCAAAGGTGAGGATTCATGTGCTGCACCATGATACCTAGTGTCACTAGGAAATGTTTGTGGGTAAATCTGGTCACTGTTTGTCTCTCAAAGTGGAGCAGACATCTGGTATAGGTTCTGAAATGTGGCTTCTGCACAAACACTGAAACCTTCACCCAAGGTCACCCTTCCCACACTTACTTGAGTCATGTGATCTCTATTTCACTATGTATCTCATTGCAGGCCAGGGGAGACCACAGCAGCATGAGCAATGAAGGGACTGTGACTAGTTCTTTGATGGCAAGGTAGCTTTGAGATACACCCCATTCCTCAGCACAGATCAAGTGTCACTGCACTGTGGCTGTTGAGACTCAGAGGTGGGGCAGTTCAGATGTGCCTCCTCAGGAGCTTGAGCAGCAACAGGGTTGCTGGAGGCTCAGGGTGGTGTTCATCCCTGTGCCTGGAGAAAGAGAGAGAGAGAGAGAGAGAGACTGACTTTGTCCTCGAGCATTTGTAAGGTAAAGGGGAAAGGTGGCTCTTCTGCATTTTCTTTTCTGCAGCGCAAGGTGAGTCCCAGTTTGACAACTGCATGCAACTTCATTCCTTCTGCTTTCTTTTCCTATCTCTCTGAAGTGTAAAAATAGTATCAGTAACACATTTATATCCTGCAGTAAAGGTAACATGTGGACAATGTTGCAAAACTCCAGGTGGGAGCTGTGGCTGTCGTACAGAAATGACATATGTAAAAGGTACCAAATATACACAGAAGCTTTGAAGGAGAAAGGTGTGATTTCAGAGGAAATTATCTTGTGCTTCCTGAGACAAGTGGGAAAACAGGTTGCTTGCCCCTCATGGGAGTTTTCATGGCACTGGATTACTTACAGTTAGCCCTGAAAATCCCTATGAGAGGTGAAGGATGCATTGCCTATGTCTGGTTCTCCTTGGTATATATGGACATTGCAAGTGAAGATTAAAATTAGGTCTAATGGTGGCAGATGAGAAAAGAGAGTATGTGGGAGGGACAGACCTCTCTTGAAGGCTTTCCATGGCCCTATGCTCTGAGCATCTCCCTCTAAACTAAGAGCCCATCTCCCACCTGTGTGACTCAGTATTGCTTGCTGCTGAGCCTACTAGTCCCTGTGAACTTTTGCCTCCAGTACCTGGTGTTCAAGGTGGGGGAGGACTGTCAAAGGCCATGATCACTGTAGCACATCAGCCTTCTCGCTACCTGTGTGCATTCTTTTTGCTTGACAGAGTCCTTGCTCTGATATGAATGAAAAAGACAAAAAATCTCATATTCAGCGCTTCCCCCAAACTGCAAAAAATCTATTTTGATAATTTTTTTTCCATGGTAGAAGAAATCAGTTGGTAAGGAGGAAACAGTTTCTATACTGAGCCAGTATAGTCCATCTGTTGGCTCTTGTTCTGCCACTAGCTCCTTGGTAGTGTCCATCACTTCATTCACTGTCCATCACTGTCATTCAGCTGAGAACCACGCAGTTTCACAAACCATGGCAATGAATTTTAGCTCATGGCAGGAACTGGTGAATCTTCTCTTTAGCACAAAGAGGGCCCAGCCCTGAACTCATCCCACTCAGTCAGATCCTCTCCAGAAGTTGTGGTCTTTTCCACCCAGATTTTGTCTTCTTTCAGCTCATTCTGCATACAGACATTGGAGCAGGTGCCAACTCCCTAAATAAAAATGAAAGCAAAGCTCTTGTACTTGTGAAGAATAAGAGACCCAAAATGAAAGAAAGAAAAAAAAGAAAGTAAAAAGAAGAAAAAAAGAGGGTGCTTAGGTAATGGGTTGAACAGATGCTCTGGGTTGTTATAGCAACTTGAGTTCTAAAAACAGGAGAGAATACCCGCATGTTGCCATATCTACTAAAGAATCCACACTCCAGATTTCAAAATTCAGGCTCTGAGGAAACACCTATTTCCTATTATTAAAAAAATTCACCCAAAAACAGTGCATAAGGCATCCTCAGAAAAATCCATATATATTATCCTGTGAAAAAGAGCTCTTTAAGTTGCCTTGAAAGGCTTATGGTATCATTTGTTTCTGATATTTAAAACAGTATATGAGCAGGCCTGTATGTGTTGTGGATTTCAATTCACAGAGAGAACTTGAAAGCCTTCCAGCAAAACCATAAGTGTTCTGACAAAGACTTTGCAGAGGGAATAACTGGCAGTAGCAAATACCAAGGTGGCAGTGAGCAGCTGTAACAGCAAACCTGAAACATGTTCCAGTTTTATGTACTTGTATGAGAAATAATGACCCCTCAAACACTGTCTGTCAGTGCAGGGAAAAAGCACTGATTAGTAGTAAAGCTAGGAGGTAAAGCTTCAGGCAGGTATAATGGAAAGTTTTCATAGCAATATATCATATTATATGCAAAGATGTGTAAATCGGACTCTGTTCTGGCCAAAACATGTTGACTGTAGCCTATGGAATCAAATAGGTGCCTGTCTTTTGACTCAGCTGAACACTAGATCAGGCCTCACCCTTGCACATAACATTTTGCTTTGGTTTGGCTCCTTTATTATTATTATTACTCATATTTTATCTGAGTAATTTGTGTGGGAGTATAACAGCCTGAAATGCTCCCCTGGAAAAGGCTGGGGACTTGAAATGCCACATTTTGTTATTACTCCATAGTTCCATTTTGTGGATTTTTTTGTGTCAGACTACTTGCACTAGAAGTCATCTGTGAGTTCATGCCTTGGGTAACTCATTCTCCAGGTGGCTTCATGCAGCAAAATTGGAGCAGCTGAAAGCACCCCACTGAGATCTAAATCAATGCTTAAGTAAAGGCTGACTGCTCGGGAAGGGGCAATGTGAGACCAGGACTGCTGCCCTTTACACTCAGAAAGCAACATATGGGCAGGCAGAAATTTTTCCATCAGAAGAACTATAGAAAGACTGGATACAACCATGGGTTTCTGCACCATGGAGACAGCAGCCCCATTCCAGGCTGAGCCTGCTAGCTGGTCACCCAAGGGTGGCAACCTTGGAGAACTTGCATGAGTGCCCTTGTCCCCGAGCTGGTGTGGGGCAGTGCTTGGGAGGTCTGAGGAGCAGCCTCAGCACCTGATACTGCACCATCTTCCTTCTTTAGCAGTCATAAGGCACCACAGAAGAGTTCTGAGGATAGATATATCACAGCAAAATGTATCAGTTCCTCAGCTATAGCCGTGAGGAAGCTCATGACTGTGACTCAGAGAGAAACTCCCAGCTAACAAGGGGTACCAATAGGTAAGAGGTTTTGCCTGCTTTGAGTGAGAAGGCTATACCGAATTGAAAGGGTGGAAAGGTTTCCCTCTTGCTCCTTCATTTGGCTTTGCCCAGCCCAGCAGCTCAAGCTGTAGAAGCACCATTTGTACCTTTATGTGACAGCAAGGAAAAACTGTCACCAAGTGCTGTTGTATTTGGGAGAAAAGTGACAAGTCACAGGATAGTTTGGTCTGTGATCTTTTTTTCCCTCTAGTTCCAATGTTTTCTGTATTGCATTTTATTTTTATTGGGGTTCGTTTGTTTTTTTTTTTTTAATGAGTGTTGAGGTGTACCCTTTTCTGTGGTATAATAATCTCCCTGCACAGACTGCCCTAAGCATTCTTCAGCTTGCTGGGCAAGTAAAGCTGATGGAGCTGGAACAAATCTGCAAAAGGATGAAGCCTTGTTTTGTCTGCAAGAGAGTCAGTGGCTCCTACACCAGGCCCAAAAGTCACTCCTCAATTTCTTTGAACTACCTTACGCTTTCCTAGAGGAATAATTTTCAGTAGAAGCTAGCTCAGGCTAGCTGTTTCTTTGTACTCATCTTCCAAAAATAGTTCATCTACTCACAATTTTTCTTCTCTCTCCCCTTAATTCAAATATGGCTGAAAGACATTGCCCAAACATACTTCCAGTAGTAATAATGTTTAATGATACGTCTTCAGACAGAAAAGACTATGGAAGCTATTAAACTCATAGGCAAATGTTTTCTGAGTTATGAGTATGAGAAAATTGAATTATCAGTAGAATGTGAGTGGTTTTGCAATCTTCATAGCAGGTGTTAATACCAACCTGCTAAAATAATTATTTATTTCTCTTAAAGTATAACCCTGGATTTTAAAGCTATCCTAGGAGTACAGAGGAATGCATTTTCGTCTGTGAATGAATTAAGGAGATTCTAGAGACAAGCTGTGAAGGAGAGTTACTAGAGTCAGTGGGGAGAGGAAGTCTGGGTTTAAAAAATATAATTAAAATGCCTCAATAATGGGCAAACCAAGCACTGAATTTTTTTGTTTTGTTGATGAATGCCCAACCACTAGTGGAGAGCAGTCCATGGTACAAACTCAAGCACAGATCTAGCACAGGAACAGCTGTCACATTTAATTCTGAGACATTTGGGACAAAATAGACTTTAAAAGAGATTTCTCCCAGCAAACTGTCATTAGTGCTATGTTAGACATGGTGCAGTTATGGTGTGAGAGAACTCGCAGCTTCTGCAGAGCCTATAAGTGAAACCTACTATGTAGTGCTTGCTCTTGCATTCTATAATGGATTTGTCAGAGAAGCTTTTCTTAATGGTCATGTCTGTCACCTGGATGAGAAACACAGGGTTGTTTTTCCTCTTTGCAGAATTCAACATAAAGGATTGAAATAGGAATAAAAGAAAAAGAGGCTCCTGCTTATACAAACCAGTATAGCACAAGGAAGATGTTGGCAGCCACAGGTAGGCCTGGAGGAGCAAGGACGACTGCTGGGCTGTGAGAAATTTGGCCATGCCCTCCCATGTGAGGTTGATGAGTTCCAGGAGAACACCCCTTCCTGGGAGACTTAAGTCCTAGGGCCTGAGACAAGAAGGTCTCACTCTGTGCCTAGGACGGAGGTTTCAGAGTAGTCCCCCATTCAGCTTGAGCCTCTGCTGTATTGGAAGCTGCTGCAGGTGCCTGAGCTGCAGCCCTGCTCTCTGTGGTGTGAGAACTCCCATAGCCAAATGCCAATCCTCATCTAAGTAGTGCTATGTGGGGAGCTGAACATTTCCATCTCAAGAAATGTTCCTGAGATGGACAAAATGGGTACCAATGGAGGTTTCATTCCATGAAAGATAAATCAGAACAAAGGGTACTCATGAAAAAACAAATCCCTGCTCTGCCTGATGAAGACTTGACTTTATCTGATGAACTGTCCATAGCTTCCCTCTCAAGATCTCCTTTAGACAGTCTTGCCGAGGCTGAGGAATAATACGGGAAGGAGGGTTTATTTGCTTAGCAACTGAACAGGTCCATATTCCCATTCTACCTGCAGAAGAAGCAAAAAATTTAATTATTGATTTTCAAATTTAAAATAGGATGCAGTCTTCCTTCTTGTGTTGGGTGGTAGAACGTAGAGGGAAACAAAGACCAGATTTTGTCCTTGGGCTTACTAAAAACCCTTCTGAGCATTCTTTGACAATAATTCCTGGCACATTCAGCTTGAAACCTAACTTTGACTTTTTTTTTCCTCTCCTTGTACCAAACATGATTAGAACATAGTATGGATTAATTGCTCTGCCAAATGTCATTCCTATAAATCAAATCTGTTTTCTGACATATGAGTGAGTGTCTGAATACTCCAAAGCCATTAAAAATATCTGCAGAATTTTAAAACCTGCTAAATGTTGTTGTTTTCTCTCTCTCTCTTTTCATTCTTGGTACAGTATGGTATTTTACTCTGATGATAAGAAGTTGAATGGCAAGTTTCAGTCAAATGCTTTTCTTTTTTTTTTTTTTTGACAATGGCACTTACAGTGGAAATGCCACCAACTGTAAATTTACACATGGACAAAACTTGGCATCCCTAATCAGCTCCTCTTTAGGCATAACTTGTGGGATCTTGGGATCTCTGCCCACATTATCTCTGGAGGAATTGGTGTTATCCCACTACTGAAGTATTCTAGTGTACTAGTACTCCAGGTGTATAACAGTGTGCAGGATAAAGTCTCCAGCACTCATCCAACTGGTCTGGATTGTGTTTCCTGTGTAATGTGCCAGAAATAAGTGCCCATAGTAGTAATGACCACCCTACTATCTGATTAGCTGTGCTGTGCAGCTAGAGGCATCTGTAACCCAGCAGTGTATTGTCCTCTTTATCTTTCTTTGTTTCAAAAAATATATTCTTCCCACATCTTTTCAGCTCACATTCCCAACAATAGCCTGGGAAACTAAAGAGGTAAAACTACTTTTTAATCAAAACCCCTATTTTTGTTCAAGAATGCAGCTTTGTCCAAGCAAAGTGATTAAGATAGAAATTAATGTTAATATTAGCTCTTTGTATCAGGCTTGGTAATACTTTTACTCTACAACTTGCCTCCAGCATCTGGAAATGTAAAAGAAGGTATGTTTCATCTTGGAACAGAAGTTAAAGTTTTTCCCAATTCTGCATAACAAGAGCACTCAAAGGACACAAAGAAACGCTTCAAAATAACCCCCAGTCTCGATCAGAATGCAATTGTCCCAAGGTGCATGGTTGGTGGCAAGCATATGGTCCAGTGAAAATGAAGGACAAATACAGAAATGCCCAGAAGTTGATGGGGAAAACACAAATTCCCAGTTTGTTTCTTTTTTAAGCCACTACTAGTGATTTAAAATTTTGCCCAAGAAAAATAATTTAAAAAAATGTAGTAAGGTTTTTCATGCACTTAGTTTGATTAAAGCATTTCACCTCTTCAGTCTGAAGCAAAGTCCCACCACACTGCAGAGTTTTGCCAAACCGAGATAACTAGAAGAGTCTGCTGCTTTTGATTTTAGCACCTGTGAACTTTTAAACTGGCTGCTAATGGGCTGTCTGGAGCCTGATGGGAGTTAGGCAGAGGAGAAGAAGTTCAGCATAGTCGTGCCCGTTTTTCTTCCTGAGTTAAGACTTTTTGCTTTAGTTTGGACCGTCTTTCTGTGGTGGTTGCTTTGTTCATTAATTCATCGTATTGCTAGATCCTACTATTGCTGGGAAAGAAGAAGTTTTTTGTCTTCTGGATGTGACTGGTGAACGTGGAAGACTTCATTAGAGAAGCTGTACATTAATAGCTTTACACGTCTGACATGAGGTGAGTCCTTTTGAAGAAAATGAAGGCTAATGATTATGATGTAGGGATGTTTTGTTGCATGTAGCAAGAGGTTTGAGTCCTGTTCTGGAACAGATGCAAGTTAGTTTTCATACTGCCTCTTTA
>VZTY01026703.1:649211-727744 GCA_013400935.1 Turnix velox
TCAAAGTTTGGGTACAAAAATGTCTTTTGCAATGCATGAGGCCACCCAAATGTTTATAGTAGTGTCACCGTCTTGCTGGTTCAATTACTTTGTGGTTCCTTGTTTGTTTCCTCCATAAAATCTCGTGGTGAAAAGGCACCATGATCACTCAATGTGCTGTGGAATGGGGATACCCAGGGGCTTTCTGTTCTGGATACAAGCTCTCTGGAGCAGGCAATGCTGTGTGTCACCTGTAGCTGGGCATTCACAAGCAGGCTCAGGCAATGTTTAGGAGTTAGGTATAAACACTGATGAGACAAGGTAGCCTCCATGACTAGCTCAGAGAAGACTCCACAGCTCTACCCAACCATTGGTGTGAAAAGAGAAGCACACAAAGAATTAAAAGAACTGCTTCAGAGCAATTTTGATTTACTTTCCTGAATTCTAGGAAGCACCATCTTCAGATGTCTGCATGGATCTCAAAACAATTTTTTTGGGTCTGCTGCTAGACTTGAAAGCCTAGACTAATGTCACTGCGAGGGACCACAGGCCTTTGCTTTCATTAGCCTTTCTTAGGCACTTTTATTGTTTTGAAAGTACAACAGGCTGGTGAATAAAAGGGTTGCATGTTTTCTGGGAGACACACGGGAATAAGCAAGGAGGAAAAAATGTTTCCACGTTTTCCTCTCCAGTAACCTCCCTTTATTTAAAAGGAGGCTAGATAAGTTGAGTACTGCTTTTCCTCTCCAGTGGGGCTTTGCCCCCGTGCCTCCGCCTAAGGAACAGCCCTGTCATTGCACACTGCAGAGCACTGGAGCGACGGGAGGGTCTGGCCTCAGTCCTACTGCAAGGCACGGGCTTCTGCATTCACACAGACCCGCACTGTTCCTGTCTGAGATCAAAGCAGCGCTATGGAAGTGAAGGACTGTTGAGCTAGTAGTCTTGCATCAAGACAGAGGTGTTTTGTCATAGGCTTTGCTTAGCGGTTCTGATTGAGGATGAAGTGTAACCAGCAGGTCAAGAGAGGTGATTTTACCCCTCTACTCAGCACTGGTGAGACCCCACCTGGAGTATTGCGTCCAGTTCTGGAGCCCTCAACACAGGAAGGATATTGAGCTATTGGAGAGGGTCCAGAGAAGGGCCACGAAGATGATCAAAGGGTTGGAGCAACTGCCCTATGAAGACAGGCTGAAGNAAATCCTAGTTGATGGATGAGGGGGGTAGAAATCTTGGGAAGAAAAAAGGATCTGCACAGATCTCTGACACCAATACAAATTGCTTACAACCACATTGTGCCAAGTTTTGTGCCTTGCTTGAGGGATGGGCAGGGAAAGGACCTTTTTACATTGCTGAGGATTTGGGTCACTGTCATTGTTTAGGTTTGGGTGTTGCAGGAAAGATATTTTAAAGTAACTACTTCACACCAGGTCTGTGCTTGAAATCTTAAAGCTCTATTGTGGAAGTCTGGCATTTTTGATGAATTGGTACATGTAAAGCTAGATAAAGAATGTACAATTAATATTTTGGATTTTATTTGCCAGATAGATCAAGTTTGAAGCTACAGAGACTGAAGTTTACCGTTGATTTGATGCATATGAGTAAGCCAATTGAGTTTAAACATCAGCATTTGTGCAAGGCTTCAAGACTCGGGACTTGCTGTGTCACGAGGAGGTTGTTTTCCTGTTGCATAGCCAAGTATTAGAGAAAAATTAGCTTTTGTTGTCTTATTCTACCCTGAAAAAGTAAAAGCTTACAGAGGAATATTAGGATATTACTTGTTCAAAAACATCTCAAAGAATTTATATTTGTAAGAGAAGTGAGATCTAAAAACCATCATAAAAACTATATTTGGAAGTATTGTTGATACATTATAGTAATAGGATAACTATTAAATGCTATTAAAAGTGGAATTTAGTGTCATATTATGATGAAAATCACTTGATAACAAATTAAAGCACTCTTATTATAATTGCTATGGTTCTAGAGGGTACACATGGTTATGCAGCATTAATTTTAAATTTTAAAGACTTACATGAATTTTTAAGCTTAGCAGATACAAGCCTTTGGAGAATAGCCAGTATTTTTGAATGTGCTATATACACTCTAAGGAGTATTTAACTAAATGTTTTGGACTTTGGTTGGAAGTAATTAACATTTCTTCTAAACTTTCAATAATTCATACTTTTTTTTAGTTACAGATGCAGATTTGTTTAAAGTAAGCTCATGCTCTATAGGTGATGCACATGGCAGAGGGAAACATGAAAATTATATACATGCTCCAGAAAGTTTTAATATCTGATAGTTAATAATCTAAATGAATAACCAAGCAATTGCAAATTGGACTAACTGATTACTAGGAGAACAATTACTATCAAAGTCAGGAAAAATCTAGTTTCTAAATCATGCACCAGGAAAATGCTCCTTCATGGTTTTGCATCTATCCTTTAAGAGCAATTGGTCCCATGGAAACTAGCTGGCACAGAGCTCTTGGAACATTGTTGAAGGGGATTGGTGATCCTCTAGATAAACTGGTTTGTGTCTGCTGCCTTCACATGTTGTCTCTTAAGGCTTCAGTGACCTTTTCCCCAGTCTTATACACAGTGGCTTTTATTGGCTAGTTTGCTCTCTATTAGACAAAAAAATGTTGAATTTGGATGCTCATGATGAGGGAGAAATGGAAAAGAGAGAGCCTGGATTACTTGAAGATGGTGGTGAGATCTAGTCCTGTGCAGACCTAGTGCTGTAAGCTGATAGCTTGCAGTTGGTGAACTAGCATTTATTCCTGTGGCACAGGGTTACTGGCCACAAGAGAGATGGCTGGAGTCTCTTCAGTGACTGATCAGGTGGAATGTCTGGTGGATGAAGATGAACTGAAGAGAAACTGTCCATGGAAAGTTTGAAAGGGATTCTGCTGGGGTGTCTTGAAGCAGGGAAGCCTTTTGAGGGATGTAAAGGACAGGCTAAGGGCTCCTGAGAGGAGGAGGTAGCAGGATATTGGGGGTTTTGAAGAAAAAGTGCAGCAAATTATGGATGAACTGGGAATCTGAAGTTTGGGGAGAAAATTATGAAAAAAGGCAAAAGAGGGGGAGAAAAAAAATCATTGGGGACTACAGTCTAGGTTTAGCTTTGGTATTACAT
The DNA here is from genome assembly GCA_013400935.1 of Turnix velox. Lineage (NCBI taxonomy): Eukaryota > Metazoa > Chordata > Aves > Charadriiformes > Turnicidae > Turnix > Turnix velox. Next base: position 652,329 of record VZTY01026703.1, read on the forward strand.
GGAAGTTTCATGTTTCCTCAGAGACATACCCCGAGGTTAAGGCCTAAAATAGACTTGGACATGTTCCAGGCTGTCTATAATGTATTGAGTATGTATTGCACCACTTCCCTTCAGAAACCTTACTATAAAACAAAGCCAAAATTCTATTATGTTCCTGTATTTCCTGGCAGTCAAAGCTTGTATTTCAGGAGCAAACTCTTGGGGTTGTAATCAAACAGCAACATTAATCTGCCCTGTTATATATGGGTAATTGATTGCACTAAGTAATTTTTTGTGTTCTGTTTCAAGGAAAACATGTAGCCTGGTCTTTAGTGAGTGGAATGCTTTCTCTTTCACTAGCTGACCATCTCATGTATCTTCTCATCTCAGCTGTTTTTTGAAAGCAAAACCCCATGATAATGGCAGAGAAATGTTATCTTTACTTGTGATATTGTGTCTGAATGTTGATTACAAATGCTCTTACTAGAAGGTTATCAAAAATGATATTTCAATAAGTAAATGTTTTAAAATTCTTGACTAGTTCATTGGGGAAATAGAGCTGGAAGATGGTAACAAATGTGTCTGCAGATACTTCGCTGTTCTTCCTGTATCTCTACTGATAGTTAACATGGGATGAGAAAAAGAGCAGAATCATTGTCCGTTTCTGTTCTAGCATAGTTGTGCAGTCATGTACTTAAACTATGTTCAGTTTTGTTTTCTTCAAAGAGCCTTTAATAATGCAAGGCACCTTAAGAAAATATATAATTGTGTGCAATTTGCTGCTTAAGAGTACATGGTGCTTCCCATTTGAACCACTGCTACATCCTGAAAGCAGGAGCAGAGAACATGCTGTCTTTGAATCTGAAAGTGTTTTTCTCCTATGTGCAGAATGACAGAATGCATAAAGCTGGTCTTTGGGATGTGCATATGCAAAGTGTGATAATGATGAAGCCTATTTTGAAGTAAATTTATTACGGCTATTCTGTATATGGATATTGCTTCCTGTTTAGAGTAGTCTCTTCAGCTTCTTCAGCAACTGTTTCTATGCAGGCAGGTCCTGCCCATGTTCTTGGTTCTGCCAGTGGGAAGCTGGGCTTTTGCACTTACTTGGGTTGTTCTGGAGAAGTGTTTCTTATCATGGTCTTGTGAGATAAAAAAAGAGAGTGAGAAAAGTACTGATCCAATCTGGTTTTTAGCTTGAAATTCTCCCAATGTCCATTCCTTCTTTTAAAGATGACACAAGGGTTATTAAGTATTGCAACAGACTGTCCAGGGAAGTAGTTGAGACATCACCAGGTATTTAAGAGATGAAAAGCCATAGAACGTAGAGATTTGGTTGAGTGATGGCTCTTGTCAGAGTTAGGTTTTTTAGGTTGTTGGTTGGGCTAGATGATCTGAAAGGTCCCTTCCAACCAAGGTGATTCTATGGTTCTAAGGCCAAAACTCTTAGCAATGTTCTGTAGATCACAGACTGTTTCATCTCATGCTGTATGTAGCGTGCCATTCCTATAGGGCAGCTGTGGTTCTTTGGTGTGCTACATCTGAATTTTGCTTTATCCCAAAGTTCTCAACTCCCTGTGAATGTAAGTACATTAAATACTCTGAAGTCTGAAAAGATCTGTCTTATCTTCTTGACAGGCTGAATGCTATTCTCCTGAATGTCTAAACTGCATTTCTGTTATCTTTTCTCATGATGCCATGCATCTGATAAGCTGGAAATTAACCCTGGAAGGCAGGCTACTCCAGGAAGTGCAGCCTATCTAGTAAGTGGTATACTTTGCTGTGAGCCTGTGTTGGATTCCAGGCAGTTATTTCAAACTTCATGATATTTTAATCTGCAAGATTTTTCCCTCTCCCCCCTTATGCTCCAAACCACAGAGAACCCCCACCTATTTCTAACTCTGTTCATTCCCATACCAGCTTCAGAACATGCCTGTGCTGGGGTATCAAACCTAGGACAGTCTTTTTTAATGACGCAGTTTTCTCACAGATTGTACTTCCCAATACAGTGCCACTTTAAAAATGTTTGTAGTGCAGATACTCAGTGTGAGAAGATGCTTTTTTTCCAGCACACAGTTTAGGAGACCACTGAATTAGATTTCTGGGTTGAGGACAGGGCTTTGAGGTAGCTGCCTTTGCTGGGTGATGGTAGGGACAACTTGCAAGTTCCCTTGTTCAAGGGTTCCAGCTGCAAATCAAACCGCATCTCATGCCAGGCCTCAGGTACATGCGGTCCTCCAAATGGAGAGAACTGCTCTTATGCTAATGGATGGCTGCAGCTCATTTGTGTAACTTTCTGATGATGAGGAAAACCTGAAGTGACTCTGGTTATTGTAATTTTTTGGGTTTTATTTTTTTATACTACTGTCTCCTCAAGTCTGAATTTTCTTAGCTAATTTGCCACATCAAGGTGCAAAACTTCTGCGTTGCAGTTTTTCAGTTTTGGAGACCACTAAAAACATTCTGGTCAGCAAATGTTAAATTTCCAGTAAAAACTCAGTACCCTCCTGAAGTGGCAACCCTTATGGTGAAAAACCACAAACCCATTTGGCCTGGCCAGATGCTTTCATCTCCTTATTTCAGCTGAATAGAAGATTCTTATGGTTCACCCTCACCCCCTCCTGCTGTTTTATTTACTAATACAGTAGTAGGGTCTAAGACTGAGGGGTTAGAAGCTAGTCTCTTTCCCTTTTTTTTCCTTTTTTCCCTTCTTTCCCTTCTTTCGAGGACATGACCTTTTCACATAAATGTTTTTTGCTTTCCCAAATTCTAGTCTCATTGTGGAATCCATGGAGGCAATGAATAAACGATACTTAGAGATGATATAATTACATTTTCAGTAAACATGAAATTATCTTATTAGTGTTGTAAATACTATCCACCCACTTCTAGGAGAACAGGCAAGCCAACAGTGGATCAAATATTGACTGAAACCCAATAGTAAACAGTGTGAGCAATTAATTCTTTTTGTATCTGCTGAGACAACAAAACCTTGTGCTGGCTTTATAGAAAGTGTCTGTACTAGAAATCCATGTCCAGTTTTTTTTGGATTTTGACACTGCAAACTCTTGCAGTAAGGCAAGTTTTCTGTATCAAAGGTGACCAAATACTGAAGGAGGGAGGAGAACTACTATAAACTGGATCCACACCTATGTTAATTACCTCTGAGAAGGAGGTATTGAAGATGAGGAAGAGATGGTTCTGAGGATGGCTGTAAGGCAGTAGTGGTCAAGTACGTGGATGTACACACTTGACACTTTTCATCTGAAAAGGAACAGTACAATACATCTGAAAAGGAACAGGAAAATACAGTGAATAGACTAGCTCTGGGGGCTGTGACATGGATGGCAAAAGGCATTTATTTGGCCTTGTTAGTGTCTCTTATGTATGGTGGTGGCTGGTGATCTCTAGAACAAGTAGCAGAACAGCTATCCTCTGTTCCTTGAAGGGAATCTGACTCTCCCTTTCATCTTAATACTTACCACCAGGAGCTCCCCTTTCTTGGATATTCTGTGAAGTTTTGCTTCCCCTTGGTTATGTCTGAGACAAGAAGAGGCAGGTTCTTGTTTTGCTTTAATTGTCTTGTCTGTGCATGTCCAGCTGAAGGTCCATCCCCAGCTGTAAGGCTTTGAGACTGCATGTCTGCTCCCAAGACATGCACTGGGGACAGGGCCAAGGTCACTCCTGGGGATGTCTGTTGGGATTGTACTAAGTCCATTTACTTACACCAGTGAAACAATCTTGAAAGATGGACATGATTTTTCATGAACATATGAGCAAGTAGTAAAACTCTAGTTTCATGTATTGTATTGAACTGATTTATGTACTAGATTCATGTGCAGTAATATAAAGGCAGCAAGAATGCAATTTTAATACAAGCCACTATGAAGTGAAATTGATTTTTTTGTTGTTATATTTGGTGCCAAAGAATCCAAGGTCTCAGCCAGAGAGTAGCCTGTTGATATTTTCTTTTACGAAATTTAAAAATAAAATGTTGTTCTCTTGGCTTTAGAAAAGCACAGGAGAAGAGTAGTAAGTGGTTTAAGATGCTTCATAGGCCATTCCTGAACATTTTCCCCCTATATAGATCAACGCGTTTCCTCTTAAATTTCTGATTAATTATAGATTAGAGTTGCATTCCGTATCTTTCAGAAATGATAGTAAGCTATCAAAGGGTAATCATGTGTCTACACACAGAAATGTCACTGCTGTTAGTGTCAGAGCACTTAAACTTATGCTATCGGTTTATGCCCCCAGTAGTGCTGAAAGGTAGGGATGTAATTGTTAGCATTGCAAAAGAAGAGATTCAAGGCCAACAGCCAGAACTGGCAACGCCTGAGGAGATGAAGTGCTTGGCTAACATGGAACAAAATGTTGTACAAAATGAATGTGGTTCTATGTAATGGTAAACAAGAGAGGGAGACTGAATAAACCAGAGAATCTTCTGAGTGAAGCAAGATCTTTCTCCAGCTCTTCCTTTATGTTCTCCCTCTGCTCTGTCTTACTCTGGTTCTGGCTTGAAACCTATTTTCTCTTCCTGTGCCCACTGGAATCAACACAGAACATATGTAGACCTTAAATATGGCGATGGCAGAGGCAAAACTTTCTACTGGGCTGGAGACATTGTGCTAGCAAAAGCAGAAGACACTAAGAGGAGTGAGCTTCTTCAGAGAAGAACCCTAGCAGACTAACATGCATTTTAAATGTGTGTCTGGTAGTGAATGTGCTGCAGAGGAGACTTGAACATCTGGTCACTTCATTCTAGTATTTCTTAATTTATAAGGATATGAAAATTTGAAGATCATATTCAAGATAATGTCACCAATCTGATAAGAATGTTGTTCTCCATGGATGAGCATTGTTCTTGTGAATATGGGATGGAACTATTACTGTATCAACTGTGTCTGTAACTCATTAGCAATGCACATTTCTGAGGTGTAAATCTACTTCATTTATGACTTTGAACCTGGTGGATATATCCCAAGCACTCTGCTAGTGCCTCTCAGAATACTGCAGAAGTGCTATGTATTCAGAAGAGACTGTTCTCAAAAAGTATTCTGTGCAGTTTGAAGAGCAGCTGACTTCTTATTTTAAGAGTCAAAATGCTGGCAGACAAACTGTTTTGTGTGTTTCATGTCTGGTGTCTGAATGTGCTTTTTGGGGTGCTGTTTCTCTGGGAGGGCAAAGTTGGAAAAGGGGCAAGTTTTTTCCAGGATGGTCAGTACCAGTGTGCAACTCAGCTGGGAAAACATCTCAAAGTCCTGACATATTAAGGTGATGTAAGAATAAATATCTGGTTATGTTTGATGTTACTCGTCTGTTTTGAATTGTCTTCCTGCCCATCAGTAAGCTGTGGTGGCGACTGTAAGTTTAAAGTTCTCGTGTGATGCTGGCACTCTAACTGTGGCAAAATGCTATGTGTTTATCTGTAGATGTTCTTCTATAGATTTTCTCCCTAGGGAGATGCTATGTTTTCAGGCAGCTGAAGGTGCTTGAGGCACTTGCCATGACTTGTCCTGTTGCAAACCAGAGGTCCCAAAGTGGAGTTGAGATGACTGACTTATCAACCTCTATCCACAGTATGCTAGTGTCTCACCAGCTTGTGATTAGTGAGAGTTTTTGTTTTTGGAGGCTTGAGAGTGTTTGTTAATGTCTGCCAAGACCCTGAGAGTTCTTGGAGAAAAATATTTTGGAAAGTGTCACATTACATAGTCATAATTTTTTTTCCTTTTTTGTTTTCCCCCCTTTAATGGCACTTCACTTAGTGCCATGCATGTTAAACTACTGTCCAGTCAGCCAGGAATGCCAGCTCGGACAGGAGCCCTCTGGATCAGTAAACTCAATCAGAAGATCATTTACAGTTTTTGGGGCAGAAGAACATGTTTTTCCTCCATCTTTGCCCTATAACCAAATTACAAGCTAGAAAAGAAAATTCTGTTAATCAGAATAGTCAATTGGGGAATCATTAGCTCTGATTTTAAACACCATTCGTAATTTGCTTTAGGGTCTGTAGCCTAATTCTTTCCTTTGAGTTAATTAAAATACGTTTGAATGTGACAGACATTTCCAAATCTTCCTGCAATCCAGGAGGAAGGGCAGGCTTTTTGTCATCTTCCAAGTACAGAGGCTCTGAGCACAGAAGAATTTCGCTACAATGCTGCAAGGTTGTTTACCTTAGCTCCTTCACAAAAGATAATCCAACAAATTACATTAATTATAAACCAATATGTTCTGTTCAATTCCCACATGAGCCAAACCTAGGTTTGAGCATCTGCTCTTATTTTCTGAGCTGGGTTTTGAGGACAAGACTCACAACAATGCTCAATCCATAATTAACAGAAAAATTAAAGATGCAACATCCCTTGCATCCTGCTTTTTGAAGCAGCATGTTTAAAAATATACATGCACTGTCCTGGCAGTTGTTATTCAACATAAAAAAAACAATACTCTATTGTTACCCTGGTGTGTTTTTGTTTGTTTAAAATATTTACATTTATGTTAGGCTTAAAATAAACATGTAAATACTTTCCATAAGAAAAAAAAAAATCATAATTCCCTCTTGTGCTACATTTTTTTCTTTTCAATTGTTTCTCTCCCTCCCCCCATAGATGACCTCTTTTCATAAAATGCGGTTTATTCTGCATTAAGCGTATTGTTTTCTTTATGAAAAAAGGACTGGTTGGGCTTCTTCTTATTTTATTTTTTTAAGTGGCATATTTTTTCAGTTTAATTTCATAACAGGAAACAAAAGAGTACGTGATTGTTTGACCTGGTTACCAAAGAAATATTTGGCTAATAAAAATCCCATTAACATGATGCCAAGTTCTGCTGGAGTTTATGGTAAGCATGCCTATGTACAATTACACTCCATTTGCATGTTGAAGGAGTGAAGGAAAGAGTGCTTTTGTGGTTTAGGCATAGACTGGCACTTGAGATAACAGATCAGTTCCCAGCTGTGCAGCAGACTGACTTTGAACAGGCAGCAAATTTCCATGAGTTTTGCAGAAGGAATTAATAACCCATCTTCCATCTTGTTTATGTAGAAAACAAACTCATGAAGGCTGTTTGCCCTATTGTACAGCACTGGACTTGTTGTCCTCTTGCCCAAGGAAGACATTGACCTTACCTCAGAATCCTGTAGGAGCAGGACTAAATTCATAACTCCAGGGGATTTATTAATGGGTGCTTACTGGAGCTCATGCAACATAAATGATGTAAAAGACTCTGGTTTCTATTATACTTCCCATTTCAGGGAGGAGGAACCGAACTTCTCTTAATGAAGGTCTTTCCTTTATGCCTCCCATTCCTTGGGCTTGCCTCTGACCACTTCTGGGGGTCCTGACAGCTCCAGCTGCTCCTGTTGGCCTGTCACAATCATGGTCTTGGCCACCCTGTCTGGAAGTGTCCTCCTTGCTGGGGACTCCAGCATTGCTTCTGGAGACAGCAGTGTGTTTGCTGTTCTGTTGTAGTCATGCTTCTTGTGCTGCCATGCTGTGAGACAGCCTCTGTAGGCTTGCTGGGTTTCCTGCACTTCATGCAAGCCTTGTTTTAATGAATAAATAATTGACAAGAAAACAATAGAAATTCATTAACTACAGGGGGAAAAAAATAACACTAAAAAGCTTAACATATTGGGAAATCTTTCTTCTGGAAAGAGAGAGGACCCATTTCTTTGAAAGCCAAGGCATGTAGCCTCTAGAAGTTCAGAGATGTCGCCACTCTTCTCCGAGCTTTTTTTGTTCCCTTGGGACTTGCAGCATGGATTCAGCTGTGAACATGCTGCAGAGAGCAGGATGTGGTGAACCAGAGGCTCTGTGGGCTCCCTGCTTGGCAGCAGAGTCAGAGCCAGTGGGGCAATCCAAGGAAGAACTTGAAGGAGCTTTTCTGGAGTAACTTGTTTGTGCAGAGAATTTTTCTAGTTTAGCCTTGCTTGTAGGAAGGGCCCTGAGCCTGGTTGAAATGGTTAGGAAGCCCAGCTCCTACTAAACACTCAGATCCTTCAAGCTTGTCATTCTGGTGTTCCTGGTATTTGAACAAACAGGAAAACTTCCGAGGCTGTAACCCAGGTATAGGTAGTTATAATGTCCTCAGTAAGAGAAACTTTCAAAGAAAGGCTCCTTCCTTCAAATTAATCATCATCAGGCAGCTTTCGTATTCTTTCACATTTCTGATTACTTCTCCTCCCACTTCAACTGTCTGTGCTCCATGGAGGGGAGGACTTTTTAACGTGATATCGGATGGGAGGACTAGAAACAATGGATGTAAATTGGAGGGGGGTAGATTTAGACTTGACATAAGAAAGAAATGCTTTACAGTGAGGATGGTGAAGCTTTGGAACGGGTTGCCCAGAGAGGTTGTGGATGCCCCCTCTCTGGAGGTGTTTAAGAGCAGGCTGGACAAGGCACTGAGCGGCCTGATCTAGTGGGAGGTGTCCCTGCCTATGGCAGGGGGGTTGGAACTCAATGATCTTTGAGGTCCCTTCCAATCCAAACTATTCTATGATTCTGGGACACACATGCTAAAATTTCTTTCTTGGTTGGGAGCATGAAGTTTTCAGCTGCACAGTTTGCAGTGTGTACTTGAAGAAAAGCCTTCTGCCTTCAGTGTTGCCCTTGAGGAGAAAGATGTGCCTTCACTATACAGCTAAGGCATGTGCTGTGCAGTCCTTGTTTGGTAGGACTCTGAAAATGACTTCAAAATGGCACAGTGTGAATCCTGCATGCCCAATGTGTGATAATAAAACATTTAGAACTAGATCAAATCAAACCCAGTTTTCACCACAAATGTGCTGAGGCTGTTGTTGTTTTGAAGACTCTTTTCTTGCCAAATTCCATCTTTCCATTCTCTGCTGCTTAAAAAAAAACCCAAAACCTTGTGTATGTATATATTTATGTAGCTGAATGTTTTTTAAATCACATTTTATACAAAAATATTGCCTTTTGGCAGGGAATCAGCTAGTAGGTGTTGGATTCAGAAGTTACAAGTGGCTGCAAATGACATTTACACACTGTAAATCTGGTAGGGAAGTGTTAAAGTAAAAAAATCAAGCCCTTCAAAGCTGGGAAATGGCAGAGTTAATAATTGAATTGAGTTCCTTGTGTCTATGCATGTATTTGTATTTATAATACTAGTAACATGACTGATTTTTATATTTTGTTATTCCTTGGGATCTGTCTCTTCTGCTGTGTAGGTGGTTATTCAGTCTTACACCATGTGTTAATTTTCACCATCAAAGCCTCGTGGATTTATCTATACATGCCTGTGCTGGGAGTAGGTCGAGACCATGAATCACTCTGAAGTCAAGGATTCCCTGACATGGAGACTTGAGCATCAAGCCCTGTGAAATAGATAATTACTTCTCATATGACACTGCATGGAGTCCCACATGTATGCAGGGTAGGGGAGATGCCATACCTTGATGCTTTTCCTTATCCTTCAGTTCCAGAAGCTGGAGGCCACAGTAACTGGTGATAATGGAATTGCAGAATGTTTTACATTGGAAGGGACCTTAAAGACCATCTAATTTCACCAATACCATAAAATCCTTCTCAGGCTGCTCTCAATCTATTTTCCTTCCAGCCTATATGTTGCTTGGGATTTTCCTGACTCTTACATTGCACCCTTGACCTTCATGAGGTTTACACAGAGGCTCTTCTCAGGCCAGTCCCTCTGAATGGTGTCCCTTTCCTGGATTGTGTCAACTGCTCCTTACACCTTGGTGTTTCTGGAAAACTTGTTGAGAGCACACTCATTCTCACAATCTATGTCACTAACAAAAATGTTGAATGGTGCTAGTTCCAGTAACATTCCCGAGAATGACTCTTTTCACTGCTCTCTGACTGGACATGGAGATATTTACTGCAGCTTATTCACTGGTCCACCTGCTAAATCCGCTCTCCAATTTAAAGACAAAGATGCATTATTTGACCTGCAAAGCCCCAAGCTCCTAGAGTGTGCAGAAGAGGCAAGAGATAGCAGAGTGGAAACATGGACACAGCTGAGGAACATTGTGTGAATCTGTGTAAGTTATGTTCATACGGGACCTACAGATATCTGCAAGAGTTTCTGAAAAGCTTGCAGCTTGGATGGATGGGAAATTCACCAGGACATTATGTACTAGTGTTCCTCAGCTAAAAGCTGTAGCAATCACCCAAATTTAAGGAAAATACAAGAGTGTGGGGCCCCAGCTCTAAGAATTTGCTAAAAATCCCTAGCATGTCTTTGAAGGAAGGTTTTCCTTATGCTAAGTAACTTCCAAAGAAAGAGGTCCCATAGAGAACTTGTTAAATTACTGAGTACCTTTATTTTTTTTCCTTCCTGTTTGTAATCTGTGACATTTGCTGTGAATCTTGCTGTGCTATTCCTAATGTTGCTGGAGCGGATTATTGTCTTTTTCCTAACCTCCTCTCGAGTAGCCTTAGCACATAATCTGTTGTTTCTAAACAAAAGTTTACAATGAAAGCTGTCACTTGGAGCAAAGAGTCAAAAGGCAAAGGCATGTCTGTGCATTATTTTGTTGGTTCTATATTGCAGAACTATTTGGAATGCACCACAACTTAAAAGGAAAGCCTTATAAAGCATTTTTATATTATTGGATTTTGGAGTTATTTTCAGTTTTGTGGATATTAGGTTTCTGCATATTATAGTTGGCTTAAGATTTCTTGTTTGCTTGAGGTTTTCTCCTCTTAAGATGTTTTTTTAAATGGAATTCCTTTTTTTTCTTAATTATTTCTATTTTAAAGCAATGTGTTCATTATACTTGGATTCTTATTTTGTAGTCACTTTACTTACTGGCGGATTAAAAGGCATTTCTACATGTGTAAGGAGTTTAACAAAATCGAGTGTCACTTATTGAATGATCTTGGTTTTATTTATTCACGAAGTGCACCAGGATATTGCTTGTTAAAGTTCAAGTCTGATTTTTATCAGAGGTCCTGGCCTGAGCATGAGACAAAAACAAGAATCTTACTAACAACTTTTTAAAACTGTGAGTGAAGTGGAAGAACACTAAAGGAGAATGAGGAAAATCAAGCAAAAAAATCAGTAAGCAAGGAGTGATGGTGTGACTGAGGGCAGAATTAGCCCCATCTGCCAAGTGCCTTGAAGCAGCAGAGATGTCACCTGCCACCCGCTCCTCAGGAAAGCTTTAAGCCAGATTCTGACCTGACTTTCACCCTGTGTAACACTGACTGCAGTCTGTCCGCACAGATACAAGTTAGAAAAGAATTTGACTGTGTGAGTTTCTAAACATAAGCAAAGGAGTACCATTTCTGGTTTCTGTTAGCTCTGAAATGATGTTTGCCCCATGTGATAACTTCCTTGCAGTGCTTGCTGGAGGTGCCAGGCTGACAGCCCTGGGCGATGCATCCCTCACAGCAGCAGTGAGAACTTTATTCAGCTTTCACATTAAACACTCCTCCTCTCCAGCCACTTTGTTTGGCCAAAAAGGTCTCTACTGAGACTGACACAAAGACCAGTCTTACTGATCTAAATGCCAAGCTGCAATATTGCATATCTATTTCAATGCAAATCTAGCTGTCCATAAAGCTTCTCCTGATAATTGTCTAAAAGGATATGGGAATGTCTCTGTGATGGCTGCGCTGCCTCCTAATCTGCAGCTCATGGAAATGGCTGTGAGAATATTAAGCCAAATACAAGTCAGAGCAGCACAGAGTTTGTTCTGCCTTATGTCTCTTAGCTTAGGAGTGTTTCAGATGTGATGCAACCCACAATCCCTTCAGGTACCCTCACTGAATGGCTCTAGAGATAGAAAAGTGTTTGACTTGCGCACGTGTATTTGTGAGGTCTTAGCTGACTGTATTAACTGCTCCAGCTCAGAAACCAACAACACTAGAGAGGTTCCTTTTTGCTAATAGCTTCTTCTGGAGAAGATGGACTGCCTGGGTTTGATGACCGCATGGCTGGCTTCTGTGTTACCATTAACTTCAAGAAAGTCTTACGAGTTTTCCCTCAAAGTGTCATGAGTTGTGCCTTCCCCCTCAAAACTGCTCAGCAGGGTCCTGAAAGTTGTCAGCGCTCTGATATTCTGTGGGGATGCTTTGCCACTGACACCATTTCTAGAAACCAGTGACTGCTTTAGTCCTATTTGAGCTTTTTATCAGTGTAAAATATACAGTGTTCCTTTTATTGCTTTTAGAAAAATTATTCTGTGCTAAACCAGCTTGCTGCTTTGACAGCACGCAAGTACACGTACATTAGTGCATGCTTTTACTTTTTAATGAACTGTATCCCCTGGCTTCATATTACTTCAACAGTCTATTTTGGTTGTTGTAATGACACTGGTCAGTGAAGCTCAGAGGAAATCAGTCATCAAGATGCACGGTGCTGAAGCAGCATTAATGCCTATGGAGGTTTCTTGCTGTTGTCACTGCTGCATCCACACCATAATGCAGACCCACCTAAATTGAACCAAGAGGCAAAATCTGGAGCTATGTAACAATGTTACCTAAGAAAAATTTCTTGGGACATTAATTTTAAGTTCTGCTAGAACAGTCAAAGTGACCCCCCTAATATGATCTGTTGGGATGCCTGGCATCTGTTTTCTTTCTCTAATGCACAGGGATTTCATCCTCTATTTCCTCACTAGCTAAACTGGCCTGGAATCTGTGAAACTTTGACATTTAAAAAGACAGAACATGACCAAAGAACAGGATTTTTGAAATTAAGATTCCTCTAATTGGTCACATATGATTAGATCAGCGTTTAGATAAAATGCACATATATTGACCATCTAGAAATTTTTTTGAACAGCAATTTTATAACTTCTCCTGCAGGTGTGCCTTTTCCACGCCGTTTAGTACTGCCTTACTTTGAGTGTTCTGGTGTATGTAAGCTGCAGTTCTGCAATAGATGGTCAGATAATATCAAACAAATTTGATTTCTTAAACCCTACAGAATCATGCATGGCTATCTTCCAGTAAGCTCCCTCGGATCCTTCATCCCTATGGTGTTTCTAGGATATTCCTCTTGCTCCTGCTGCCATCACTTGTTGCATTTATTATCCCTCCTTTGTTCCTTTGCACATTTTAAAAAGACCCGAATACAAGCTCAAACTGTAGGGCTAAAACAAAAAAAAGCCCAGATAAGCTGAAATGCCTTTTTTCTTAGCGCTTTAGGTGGTTTGGGGAGCCAGCTGTCTTTGGTTCTACCTCTGCTATAGTGCTTTTATGAATGTGGATGATTCAGCATTTCTACTGCATAAACTGAAATGTAATAAGTATGATTTTTCTTTTCCCTTCAGAGATGCTAACTGAACTGTCATTACAACCTGAGATGTTGTAATGACACAAGCAAATGCCAGTCTTCCAGTTCTTCAGAATAATATTCTCAACCATTTATTCCCAGTTGTGTGGTTTTTATTAGTTACACAGTGATATATTCAGAAAGCAGGGTAGGCAAAGACCATGTACCTGTCTATCAGGATGAACACCATAAATGCGATTAGTCTTTAATAACTCCATGAAATAAAGCTGGTGTTCAAAAAAAATTCTTTAACAGAGAGAACTGTGTCTTTCCTTCCTTCCTTTTCGGAAATAGCAGCAAGAACCCGTGATATCTGAGACCTCATCTTGGAAGTCCTACTCATTTTGTTTTCTACCTCAGTGTTTTAAAGTTGATTATATTTTTACCTGAAACCAAATTTGTCAGCTTCAGATGCCTTGTTAACATAAAATTAAGACAACAACAACTTGTAAATTGTAAAATTTATGAAAATAAAAATAGATTAATATTTGATGAAGCATCCATAAAAAGAGGCTTAATTGTTCATATATTATTTACGAACTTTGGGGAACAATTTATCCTGTTTTTACCTTTTAGAACAGCCCCTGATAGCTGTGGTGCAGAGCCACCTCTTGGAGCAGGAAGGGCTAGCATTCCCTGTTCCTATGGTCTCATTTTCTCCTTAGTTGACATGAGCAGGGAAGGAGCTGCTCAGCACTATCAGGCCACAGACACCCCTCCCATCATCTGCACTTCCCATCATAAATCTGTTGTTGCTGTAGTCAATGTGGGCTCAGGCCACAGGTCAGATGTCAGGCGAGAGGTCGACCTTTGTGTCAGAGGAGCCAAGTACAGCTTTAGTGGGCTAGGACTGAATGTGGTACAAAATTGCCCTGCTGCCTCGTGCAAATTGTTGAGAGTCCCTTCACCACTCCTGACTGAGGACTGAGAGGGAGTCTGATGGGAAGACTTCGTGTTGCAAGTGATGCAAATAGCAAAACCTGCTAGAAAAGGTTTAGTTATTTGTTGTGTTTATGGCTCAGTGAGTATTTATACAGGCAGTCTGTATAATATATCTAACCTGTATAAACAGGTTGCAATATGAGTATGTTTCTTCTGTTCTGATTGACACATAAAAGCCATTTTCTCCCTTCATCTGCCCTAGTAATATTTTTTTTTGTCCTTTGCCTCCCATAGTCTACTCATAAAGAAGAGATTTACGTAGAAATGGGTAGGTGAAATTTCTCCTTTTCCTCAGGAAATGGAACTTTGTGATGATTATCAGTGCAATAAAAAAGGTTTCCAGGCTTCACCAGTAGACAAGTACTTAAAGGGGCTTCTCATTAGTGAGTATTGTTGCAGGCAATAGTGCGAGGTGTAAAAGTCACTTTGTCAGAGATCAACTTTTGATAAATATATCTTAATTTCTTTATTGAGTTTTAAAGCATGACAAAACATTGTTGAATAGGTGCAACTGAAAACATATTGTATAGCCTTCAACTCTTCACATTTGTATTGAACATCATCTTCAGGAGTGACATTTCATGTTACCATGGAAACAAATTTGACATTTCAAAAATACATTTATTGCTGGGTCACCAAGATAGGAATTCTAAAAGACAAAAAAGGTCAGAATATTTGCCTGTCTCAGAGATATTATACAGTTTTCTCTATTCCTTTGGAGGAAAGAAATATGTGGTATTGTTGTAAAATAGCATGCTCCAGCTTGGTCCAATTTGAAAATATTTTGACAAGATGATGGGAGTGTTACAGGTGAATACAGGTGAGATTTTGCAAAGGGATTAAAACTGTTTCTTGAATAAAGACCTTTTCTAGATCAATCCATGTTCCTTAGGACTTTCAGTCATGCCTTTCATAATCACAGCAGCTATTCTTTACTTAATCATCTCTCATGGTAGAAAATATCTGAAAGACTGATATCAAGATTTTATTTCATACTTGGGGAAAAAATCTTGCTATCTTTCATTGGAATTATGCCAAAGTTTGCTCCCTTCTAATATATTTCATACAGAATAGGAACTGAGGAATCAGTGCTAAGATTTGGTAGTGAAGAATCTGTGTCTTTATTTAAAAAAACATGTGATTTAGCTAACATTTTATTCAGATACAGCTTTTGAATGCCATGGTAATAGTTCTGTACTCATTAAAAAATGAAATACTGATTGTATAAAGTGAAATACCGCTTTTTCAAACCTAATAGTGATTGGAAAGTGAGTTATTGCCTGCAGTGAGATCTTTGTTTGAAGTAATGTAATTGAGCAAGAAAAAAATTTGAATGTTTAGTGAATGTGATTTTGGAAAAGTCCACTTTAGTGATACTGAGCAACTGGACTGGATGTCTGCTTGGTGAGGTGCACACAAACCCTGCCTCCTGTGCTGACTTGAAGCTGTCTGGATGAGAGCCTGTTCCAGTGCTCTGTCACTCTGAAAGTAAAGAAGGTGCCATTTGCCTTCTTGGTCGCAAGGGCACATTGCTAGCTCACTGTTGTTCTGTTGTCTACCAGGACTTCCGGCTCTTTTCCCTAAGAACTGTTCTACAGCAGGTCAGCCCCTACCTGTGCTGGTGCATGACTATGTTCTTTACCAGGTGCAGCTCCCTACATTTCATGAAGTCCCTCTCTGCCCAACTCTCCAGCCTGTCCAGGTCTCACTGTATACTGACACAGCTTTCTGGTACATCAGCTGCCTCTCCCAGTTTTGTATCATCAACAACCTTGCTGAGGGACTCTCTATCCTTACATGCATGGAAAAGGACTAGACACAGGACTGACTCCTGGGAAACCCCAGTTGTCACCGACCTTCAAGTAGGCTCTGTGCCCATAATCATGACCCTCTGGGCTCTATCTTGCAACTAGTTTTCAGTCCACCCCACTACGATAAGGGCAGTGTGGGAGACCATGTTGAAAGCCTTGCTGTACTTCTGCTCTGTTCTGTGAGCCCTGGTTGCAGGACCCTATGACATGAATTAAGAAAGGATTTTACCTTCCAATCCAGAGCTGACCAGCCTGGGGCATAGAGAGGTCACCAGGCATGAGTTTGTCCACATCTCTCTACACTTATACCCTCAGAGAATGTGGTTAGACTAAGAAATGCTGTTGGGTGGGGTCACTCTGTTCTTAGGTCTGTGCTTCTGCTGCTTTGTTCCATGAATATGTTTTCTGAGCATCATGAAAGGGAGAGCTACCTGACTCAAAGCCATCTCAGAAGCAGCCTTAATTACCTTGTTGAGCTGAATTCTGATTGTGGTGTATGGGTACTGGGGAGGAGTACCTCCCATTAATATCAATGGACTAGTCCTGTGAGGAAACCCTGAAGGACCACNGAAACAAATTTGACATTTCAAAAATACATTTATTGCTGGGTCACCAAGATAGGAATTCTAAAAGACAAAAAAGGTCAGAATATTTGCCTGTCTCAGAGATATTATACAGTTTTCTCTATTCCTTTGGAGGAAAGAAATATGTGGTATTGTTGTAAAATAGCATGCTCCAGCTTGGTCCAATTTGAAAATATTTTGACAAGATGGTGGGAGTGTTACAGGTGAATAGAGCATGTCTCACTCTCTGAGATTTTGCAAAGGGATTAAAACTGTTTCTTGAATAAAGACCTTTTCTAGATCAATCCATGTTCCTTAGGACTTTCAGTCATGCCTTTCATAATCACAGCAGCTATTCTTTACTTAATCATCTCTCATGGTAGAAAATATCTGAAAGACTGATATCAAGATTTTATTTCATACTTGGGGAAAAAATCTTGCTATCTTTCATTGGAATTATGCCAAAGTTTGCTCCCTTCTAATATATTTCATACAGAATAGGAACTGAGGAATCAGTGCTAAGATTTGGTAGTGAAGAATCTGTGTCTTTATTTAAAAAAACATGTGATTTAGCTAACATTTTATTCAGATATGACTTTTGAATGCCATGGTAATAGTTCTGTACTCATTAAAAAATGAAATACTGATTGTATAAAGTGAAATACCGCTTTTTCAAACCTAATAGTGATTGGAAAGTGAGTTATTGCCTGCAGTGAGATCTTTGTTTGAAGTAATGTAATTGAGCAAGAAAAAAATTTGAATGTTTAGTGAATGTGATTTTGGAAAAGTCCACTTTAGTGATACTGAGCAACTGGACTGGATGTCTGCTTGGTGAGGTGCACACAAACCCTGCCTCCTGTGCTGACTTGAAGCTGTCTGGATGAGAGCCTGTTCCAGTGCTCTGTCACTCTGAAAGTAAAGAAGGTGCCATTTGCCTTCTTGGTCGCAAGGGCACATTGCTAGCTCACTGTTGTTCTGTTGTCTACCAGGACTTCCGGCTCTTTTCCCTAAGAACTGTTCTACAGCAGGTCAGCCCCTACCTGTGCTGGTGCATGACTATGTTCTTTACCAGGTGCAGCTCCCTACATTTCATGAAGTCCCTCTCCGCCCAACTCTCCAGCCTGTCCAGGTCTCACTGTATACTGACACAGCTTTCTGGTACATCAGCTGCCTCTCCCAGTTTTGTATCATCAACAACCTTGCTGAGGGACTCTCTATCCTTACATGCATGGAAAAGGACTAGACACAGGACTGACTCCTGGGAAACCCCAGTTGTCACCGACCTTCAAGTAGGCTCTGTGCCCATAATCATGACCCTCTGGGCTCTATCTTGCAACTAGTTTTCAGTCCACCCCACTACGATAAGGACAGTGTGGGAGACCATGTTGAAAGCCTTGCTGTACTTCTGCTCTGTTCTGTGAGCCCTGGTTGCAGGACCCTATGACATGGATTAAGAAAGGATTTTACCTTCCAATCCAGAGCTGACCAGCCTGGGGCATAGAGAGGTCACCAGGCATGAGTTTGTCCACATCTCTCTACACTTATACCCTCAGAGAATGTGGTTAGACTAAGAAATGCTGTTGGGTGGGGTCACTCTGTTCTTAGGTCTGTGCTTCTGCTGCTTTGTTCCATGAATATGTTTTCTGAGCATCATGTAAGGGAGAGCTACCTGACTCAAAGCCATCTCAGAAGCAGCCTTAATTACCTTGTTGAGCTGAATTCTGATTGTGGTGTATGGGTACTGGGGAGGAGTACCTCCCATTAATATCAATGGACTAGTCCTGTGAGGAAACCCTGAAGGACCACGCCAAAGACTGACCTACTTAGGTATTAACACTACTGTTGCTAGACTGGCTGCATTCAGAGTAGATACAACACTTTCTCTTCTTAAAACACAACTATCTAATTTTCTTGTAGAAGAGGAAAAGATAGCTACATCATAATTTTCCTCTGATGCCCAAGAGGAAGGTATCAGTGAAGAAGAGAAATTTTTTAATAACCTTTCCTCTTTTTCTTTGTTTTCATGGTAAATGCAGTCTAGACTGAATTCCAGTCTTTGCATGAAATCAAACTGGACTGGCAGTTTGCCTATTTGAGGTAAAATCTAATTGGTAAATGTGAATATTAAAAAAAACCAAACCACTGGAGATGCAGAGTAAGTGTATGTGTATAACAGCTATATTGTAGTCAATATTTGACTCACATCGAGCCTATTTTCTGTATGAGTGTCCCCAGTGCAAGGGAATAAATCTTTGTCTTCTGAGTCTTGTTTTTAAACACTCTGTGTCTCCTCAGAAAGGAAGGTGTTAAGTGCTTGTAAATACAACAGCTGTGCAGGCAAACACAGTGGTTTGCGATGTATATTCAGTTGTATCTTGTATGACCTTGGACATTAGAAACTGTTTACTGAGAGGGGATGTGGCCCAGGACACTGGGTTATCTGCTGCCCTCTCCAATGGCTCGCTCACTACTTGGACGGCTGGGGGTTTCAACATCATTTCATACACAGCGTTAATGCTACTGAGGCAGAGAGACTTGTGAGATTAGTGCCTGTGTTTACAATGCTGAGCAAAGCCAAGTCAAACTTTAATGTAAAGGCACTAGTTAATATTTTAAATAAAGCCTAGATTACTTGCACAGATGAAAGAATACTTCTGTGGTATTGGCAGCTATGATAGTTCAGCATAACTCCTTCAGGTTCTCTGGACCACTCCCAAGCTGAGTTTGGCTCATTCAGCAAGGTGTGCATAGGACTTCAAACTCTTAGCTATTAACAGAATTGTAATCTGCTGCACAAAAACATGCAGTAAATATATGCTAGAGGGAGTGGAATCAGAGCTAGAATCCCTTACTAGGACCTGGACAGAAAAGGCCATTCCTTGCTGTCTTTCTCTTGCCTCTGCAAAGACCTTTGTAGAGTGAGCATGCCCAGTCTCCCTCTTGTTGGTGTCGATGAGATTGCAGCCTCTGTGGAAAGGACATGTGCTCATGTGAGACAGTATGTGCAGAATGGACAGTCCTGAACTAGTAGCTTCAGTGTAGGATGCTCTGGGCATCTACAGTCTTGTGTGAGCTATTAAAACCCAGTTCACATCTCGGTATGTTTGCTGCTGGAATTTAGTATGAGGATACACTTGCAGTGATCTACTGTGACTTAAACTGAATTCATTCCAGCTCAAATCTCTGTCCACAGGTGATCTTCCTGATTTGCTATTAAATATTGAAGAGAGTCAAGTAAGGGAACAAAGTACATTATAAGAGATCACCAACTGTATCATACATTTATTAAATGAATTGGGCTCCGTACACCAAAAGAGAACATGGTTTACATAATGAAGGGGAAGGCAAAAACACTACCTCTGGCTAGTCGTCTTTTTTTTTTTTACCTACAGTATACCTAGTTATACGATATATTTATAAGTTACTTCCAAAACATTTTAAGCATCTAAATTTTGCATTTCCTTGTATTTAAAAAATACCCCAAAAGCATATTAATTGCTCTGGAAATTTTCTGAATTCTGTTTAGCAGCAAATCTCCTTTCTTGATGGTTTCGTGGTACTGCCAGTTCTTGCTGTTAGTTTCCACAATCTCATTGACTTTGTCCATTTTGCAGTGCAACCACCAGCTGTGATGAATCTTGAAAGCTCCTGATCTATGAATTCTTCACTGACTTCAAATGTTTCTGCCATGTATCCTAATGTCAATGACTGGTAAGACTCTAGGAGCTGGCTGTAGTACAGTACTACTGTATGTAGTATTGATAGTGGGGTGCAAACAGTCAGTCTTTTTTGATCTCTTGCTTTACAATAGCTAGTGACTGGAAAAAGGATGAGTAACAGCACTTGTACAGAGAGAAGAGGTATTGTATTGTTGTGTAGCACCTCCATGCTGTTTAATGTTAATTAACTGCATAGCCTAGGATTTTACTTCCGTTTCATGCTTTCCAGATCTTGTGGGTTATCTTATGATGCTCCTACAAAGCTATTCCAGCTTTGTAGCACTTTTCATTCAGGACACAAGACAGTACACAGAAATCCAGCAGGAGCACCCCAGCCTGAATAGGAGTGATTTGTCCTGCTGCCAAAGTCCTCACAGTGAGAATTCCTATGCAGGTTATTGTTAGTCTTTATTGACTTGGAGATATCCCTCTCCCCATGCCCAGAAGGTACAACTCACTTGTTTGTTGGTATTTGTTTTCCAATCTGTGTTAGCCTCCCTCTTTAACTACCATTCTTTCATTTGTATCATCAGCCTCCTTTGTCACTAGTGACAGGTTTTCTCCCTATCGCTGAAAAGTGGAGAGTAGGGCTAAAAGCTGGGAACACATCTGCTCAGTGAGATATTCCTTTCCGTATATTGTGATCTGTCAACTCACTGTACCTAAAGCGTTAGCATGAGCCCAGTTAGCTTTTCTGTGCTGTGCTAGAATCTTAATCAAAATGTCATGCAGTCCACTGCCTTTCTAGAATTATGTATCTATTACCTTGATACTATTACATTTATTTGCGACACTAATTTTATTTAGAGAAAATATGTCAAATTAGTTTGAGGAGCTCTGTTTTCCATAAACCTATGCTGATCAGTATTAGTTATATTACCTTCCTTTAATTTTTAATGAACTGAATCTTCTATCTGCTCTTGCATTATTCTACCTGGGATGATTGTTCTGTAAGGCAGTATTTGGTTGGCCCATCTCATGTCTCCTCCTGAAGCATTGCCTCAGCATTAGCTTTTGTTTCATTGACTTGGTTCTGTCTCAATATCCAGAAAGTTATTGAATATCAGTTCTGATTATTCAGAGAGCCCTGATCTTTACTTTTAAAATTAATGGGTGAGAATTTTTGACATTAACTTGATCTAAAAAAAATTAACTTTAGAAGCTGCTTAATTTGCAGTCCCCATGTAGAATTTAAATATATATTTGCCTGTGAAGTATTTTCTGTATTGACCAGATAGTGATGTTTAATGATTTTGCAATACACCTGGAACTCTTAATTATGCTCATTGTAATTTCTCTTGTGTCTTCATGAATTCTAGCTCCTAGTTCTGATTTATATTTGTTACTTTCTGCTTTTTTGTCTCCTTACATATCTATTTTGGTGCATGTGGGTGTAGGTGTGTGTATTTCATTTACTCTGGTTGCTCTGACTTCCTCTAAACCAGGTTGAATTCCTAACCAATACAGCCTGTGGCTTTTGGGCATCCAGTAATACATTCTTAAGTAACTCCTAGCTCTTATTCATATTTTTCAATTTAAATGCTTTTTCCTAACTGATTCAGTCCATAATTGCTTTCAGCTTTGTAAAACTGTATTTCTAAATTACCATGCATATAACTTATTAGTTTGAGCTTTATTTTGCTTGTATATAATGTAATCAAATCACAATCACTTGTGTGTCAGCTACCTCTAATTTTTAGTTTTGTGATCTGTTTTTTTCTATCTGTTGAAATAATGTCTGATATGGAATTCCCCCATGCTGGATTCAATCTTTATTGAGCTAGGAATTTGTCAGCTATAATTTTTGGAAATTTCTGGGATGTTTACTGGGACCTCCAGTGTGTCACTCAGGTTGGTATTCTTCATTAGTGTGTATATGTCTACACTCACATACACGTGTGTATATATGTATAGATACAATTTGTCTTCCTATAAGAAGGAACTTAGGTTTAATTAAAAAAAACCCCAAACCAATCGAGCAAAAAAAAAAAAAAAAAACCAACAAAACTAACAATTAGAATTCAGTTCTTGCTTTGTTTATATGTTCACTGTGGTATTTATAAGGACTGAAATGTTTTTCACAGCTATTCAGAATCTGAGAAAATACAGTAGTCTTCCAACCTGTTTATGACTTGTCATACATGTGGATAACACTGGAGCACTTTCATAATTTATTGTTGGTGGATTTCTATTTCTCTCTTATAAAAAATCACGACAAACAAACAAGCAAAGCCCTGTCTCTGCAGCACAGCTAGCACAGAACTCTTCAAGTGTGCCAGAAGAAGCCATCAGTGCCATGTGACTGCTCTTAAGCTCTCTACACTATCGAGCAGCATCCCACTGGTCAAAGACTGTTTCTTTAAACTGTTTGGCAGATGTATCTGTAGAATACTCAAGCTTCAGATGACTCACAAATAGAAGAACCTCTGTTTGAAAATTGAGATGCATAGAGAAAAAAATCCCATCAATTCTGTTGGTGACCCTTATTGCCAAGTATCACAGACAAGTGAGCATGCCCAAGACTGTTTCCCTGTGATGTAACAGTAAAAGACTGTTTACAGTCAGGGGAAGGAAGGTGAACTGCTGGTAAATTCTATTCTCAGGATGGTTTCTGGAATACAGTAGCTTTCTACCAAAATGTTTAGCACAAATCCCTCCTCTTTGTAATTTATAGAAACGCCCAAGAGTGGTTCTTTAAATGATGCTCTGTCTCCTATCATCTCCTGACCTGCCTCCTCCTCCTAGTCGCTAGAGTCCTTAGCTTCCTGAATGAGCTAGTGCTCCTTTGTTCCTGGGGACAAGATAGTGCATCCCCCGGGGCTAGCATGGCAACATAGAGGTTTCCCTCTGTTTGAGGGATGTTCTTTCCAGGCTTGATAGCACTATGCAGCATGAGGAGTTGTTGGAGAAAAATTCTCAGAGCTGCCTGGTGTACAAGGGTGGGAAGCATTTGTATGCTGTTCCATTAGCATTAAACACATATTCTAGCACCTTCGACTTGACTTCTTAATGGCTCACTTAGTGGAGGATGCAGGGCTTATGGATGAGTGTGTTTGACACATCACTTAGTGCTTAGGATTCAGCTGTGGTAGGGGCTTTTTCCTTGCATCAAAACCCAGAACTACAACAGGAAAAAACCCTCTAATCACCAACTATGTAGAGACATGTCACCAAAAGGAATCTGTCGGGGTGCTTCCCTTCTGTCAGTCATCCCAGCCATCCCAGCATCACATACCAGAAGCAGGAACTGCTTGTGGTTTTCTGGCTCCTGGGGCCTGGTCCAGGACTGTTGCTTCACAGAATCACACACAGAATCACAGAATGACCTGGGTTGGAAGGGACCTCAAGGAGGCTGCTGGTTTTGACAACACAGGAAAGGTCAAGATCTGCCAAATTATGTTTGCAGGTAGAGACAGTCTTAGCTCCTGCACTTCAATGTGTCTCATCAGCCAGAAGGTATATTGCTTGCACAGTGTTAGCAAAAGAGAGAGTAACAATGGTGTGATTGAGAGGATGCAAAAACAGTGGAAGTGTAATCGGTGGAGAGACATCAATGGAAAAAGTACAGCAATTTCAGATCATAGCAGATACTGGATAGGAAGAAGGGATGAAAACACCCAGACCATAACACCATAAATCTCTGCCAGGATTACCTGGAGTATCAACATGTTCGCACCTTTCTGCAGTATATTTTGCAAACTTTAATAATTTCTTGTGAAAATATTTTTTTCCCAAAATAGGAGGGAGGGGTGAGCAGGAATTTCTTTAAGTTAAAATGTATTGCTTTAGTGTTCTAAGTTTGATGAAAGAACCCACCTATTTTTTGCCATTTTACATTCTCTCTCCCCTTTTTCAAAGAAAAAATAGATGCGAAAAAGTCCATTTATTATCTTTTCAACTAAGAACTTAGGTCATCCTGAAGTCTTGAGTGTAATAGCTTTTTTTGCATCTATCAAGAAGTGTTTTCTTTGCAACCAGTTTGAAGTGCAGACTTGGAAGCACTGAGGTATTGACAGGATCTACCTCAGGGCACATGGCAGGTCACCAAAGTTGGGGTTACTGTTCTCTGTGTTTCTGGGCATGAGCTGAAGCCTGCAGCTGCCAGGATGTGTGGGACAGACCTGGTCTGGGTCTTGGCACAGTAGAGAGCTCTCTTACCCTTAGGAAAAAAGACAGCAACAGGCTGTGTGTGCTGACTGATGAAAGTGGATTTCCAGCTGGGAAATGAAGGAAGACCCATCTCTTTCTCTGAGGGCTATGTCTCTCTTCACACAGGGTAGCTCAACTTTCCTCTTCATGTCCATGTTTCTCTCTCACACTGATGCCTTCAATGTTGCCCACTGCCCAAAGGAGCGGTGGCATCACACTGCTGCGTGGGGTCACATTAACTGCAGTGTCACAGTTCTCTGCTCCATGCCAAGTATTTTCCTCCACTGGCATCTGCTCCTGGACTGATGGGTCTAGTTGCTTCTCAAATTTGAAAATAAATACGTAACAGTTTGTCATCTTTGTTCTCGCACTGGTGCAGCTTCAGAGAAAGGAGCAGTTGTAGAAACAAAGGATTATTAATTTTTATCACTGATTCCTATAGCTGTTTAGTGGTATTGTTCATTTTTTTCTGTGGTATAGTAGGATGGTTCAAGGTCAGCTCAGAGGGGAGCCAAAAGGGTGTCTAGAGAATCTCAGGTTGTAGCAATGTTCCCCACAGGAGTGTGTTGCCCTCCAGCTGAGGTGGGGGCATCCTGATTCATTTGGGAGATGAATACGTCTGTGCCACACTGCCCAAACCCAGGGGAAGCAGGTTTGGAGGCTATGCTCCTCCTGTCCAAAACCTTTCTGTGAAAGAGGTGGCTGTGCCAAGGCTTATTTGGACACCTTTGTTGTGAGGATGAAGGAAAGGCAAAGGAAATCACTCACTTGAATGCAAAGGAAAGGGAGATGCTGGTCAGAAGGCAGCATCTTCTACTGCCATTGAGCTATCTCCTCTTTCATTATGAAGGAAAATATGTTTAATAAACCCTAAGGTTTATCTAAATGTTGCTTAGATTGTTATTTTCAATTGGGAGGAGGTGTGAGGCACAACAAAAAAAAACATAGTAAGGATGTGTAAGCCCAGTTCTGGGAAGGCAGCACAGAGGAGGGTGAAAGAAGTCCATAGTTTTGAAATCCAGCTTGCAATGTGCTGCAGAATGTAAATAGATTTTTGTGGGTGCAAGTCTAATAGGAGATGGATATACTTTACCCACAGACAGCTGCCTGGAAAGAGGCGACTCTGCTGTAGCCCTGCTGTAGATTGGCCATAGCTGAAGCTGCACCTCAGGCTTCAGTGTTGCCCAAACATTCCTGCTTTGTTTTCAGCTTCTCTTCTTTCAGGGGCCTGCTGGCTGCTTTGTTACTCTTTTCCTCAGGCAGAGGGGTTGGGTGCTGTCAGCAGCATGGTTTGAACCTGTTTACTAACAGTGGAAGTAGATTTATGCTCCAGAGAGGCACTAGCTTCTGCTCTTTTCTTAGGGCAGTATTTGCTATTTAGGGCCATGCAGGGTAATGTGGTATCACTTAGCAGTATGCCTGTATGGTTTTCAAGAGTATGCTCATGGCCTTACTTCCTGCACTCATTCTTTTGAACATCAAGTAAGCTTAATTATCTCTTGGCACTTCTTAGCCCTTTCTGCCTTAAAAGCTAAATTGTGAGTTATTTTCATTTCCATGGGTAGATCTGATAACATATCCTTCTATTTATCTATTTTGTTATTTTACAGAATCTGCTACGGTTAAATGTTCTGGTTCATAAACCCAGTTTAAAAATAAAATATGTATTTGGTGATGCAGATATGCTGTTTTGTAGTCTAGAAATAATTCTTGAAAGAAATCTATTGCTAGAGATCATGTGGACTTGCAGTCTAGAGTTCATTGATGTTGCCTGCCTGTTGCCCCAAGCACACAGCCCTAACTGATGGTAGAGGTGGCCTGTGTGACAGGGAGGATGATTTGGAGAGAATAATGAACATAAATGCCTCTAAATAGGAGCAGGCTGGGAGAGGTGTTTCCTTTCCCCACCAATGGCTGCACCATTGGGCATGGAGAGGAAGTGCTGTGGGAAGGGAAAGGAGCTTGCTGTTTTGGGGAGGAGGATTTACAGCTTTTTGGGGAAGGCTTGGTGTGGACCTGGGAAGGCTAGAACTCACAGCTGGGCTGTGGTAGTATGATTGTTTCTGAACTTCATTTCACCCCTCCTCTTTTGCAGATGGTGCCAAAAGAGACATTTTAGGTGATTGTGCCCCACCCCCAAGACAGGGCCTGTGACGTTCCCCCCAGCCAGCTTCAGCAAAGGGAGACTGTCATGGGGCTGTTTCTCAGGTCTTGCACAACAGGAGAGCAGAATGGAGCCAAGAGGGAACTAGAGAGGCCCCAGCTGGCTTAGTACGATACAACTTGTATAGGGATGAGACCTGGCTTGCCCCAAAGGAGAAATTGACCCCCTTGCCCCAAAGGAGTAACTGACCCCTGGGCTGTGATTGTTCTGCCTTGATTTCAGAGACGTGCCCAACCTTAATACTGCTGTGTAATTGCTCTTGATGTTCATAAGCCAGACTAAAGAAACTATGAGCTCTTCTTTCTGGCCTTCAACTTTTTTTGTTTTGTTTTCATTTTAGTGTTTCTTTGATATGGCTTAAAAAAAAGCATGGACCATTTTGTTCTACTTCCTACCACCTTGTAATCTGTGCTTTAGCAGCGTTGTTCCTACCAGTCAGATTTGGAAAGATCTCCTTCTGTTAATTGTTCTTTTTTTGAGAAGAAAACTCAGTGGGAGACTTCCCAAGCTCCTGTTATTTAAATCACAAATCTTGGTCACTACTGGGAGCTGCATCTCTTTCTTTGATGAAATAGTAAACTAGGATTGTAGCCAACACCTATAAAAGTGGTATTAGTAGAATTCTAAGAGTCTAATGGCTGTGAGTTTAAACTCCACATATAATGCAGAAAATTTTGCAATCCACATTTCAATGTAAAATGCAAATAAGATACAATAAGCATCTCCCTTGAGGTAGTAGTATAGAGGTCTACAGTAAATTCTCAGTACTAAAAAAGAAAAGAAAAATCACAACTAGTTGCTAGCTCCTGTAAGAGGAGCTTCCTGCTCACTTTATTCTGGCTTATCTTGGTGAATTTCTAGCCCTTCTGGTTTGAAGTAAGTTGTAAAACACAACTTTATTAGTTGTGCATAACATTATACAGTCCAAAATCATGTCTATTCTGGAAATCTGGAATCAGCTTTCTTACTGGAAAGACACTGGGTGCTGTGCAGCAGAGCAGGCTCAGGAGTTGCCCCTCATATGAGGCATCAGCAGTGATAGGAGCCTGCCATCTTAGCAGCAACCTGTGGTGGTAGTTTTGGGAAGCTGTGGTACCTCAGAGAAGGATGAGACTAGGCTTGGCCAAAGGCTGTAGAAACAGAACTAGGTGATCCTGTTGTAGATTTGCCTTTGTAGGGCTCCATTTGCGAAGGGGGAAATTCTATTTTACTGAACTGTCAAATAAAGCAGGCTGGTGTGGGTTGGGATTTTTTTCAATGTGTGAAATTGAAAGCTGTTTTTCCTTAGAGATGGCAATGCTTTACTGCTTATATAGGAAATAGTCGTGTACTGATTGTAGGTTCAGAGAAACCTTGTCTGGTAATGACAACCTGACTGGATTTGCAAACCAATGTGTTAAAATATTCTGTAGGAAAGTTAGTCTGCTCTTTTGGCAGCTATGAAGGGAAGTTGATTCTGCTTGGTTTTTCTTCTGGGAAAGAAGACATTCTGCATGTTAAGCTTTTCTTTTGTATCTGCCCCACCAGGGCTCCAGGCTTTTGAGGAATTACTGGTTGGTATCAGCAAAAGGCTGTGTGTGAGTTGGTTCCTCCACCTGCCAAAAAGTGCATAACCAGAGTCTGCACCTTTGGTAAAGGGCTGCCTCTTCTACCATGTCCCCTCAGCCACCTTTCCTCACCTTCTGCCCTGTCCCACAGAAGGTGCGGCAGCACACGATGCCTGCCCAGCCTGTCAGCAGAGATGCCGTGCTTTCTGTGTCCCAGTCTTGCTTGGGCATGACAGACAGCGCAACATCTCCTCCCAAATATCTAGATGAATGATTACAAGCAGTGCTATTTTTGAAGACATAGCAGTCGATTCTGCATTTGACAGAAGGTTTTAGGAAATAGGCAATGTGGGATGTACTAGGAAGAAAAAAAAAAAAACCAATCTGTGTATTTGTCTTTTAACTAGTTGGAGACACATTGGCACATATTTTTGGCACATTAACGAATTCTGCCTTATTTAATCTCTGCTACTCTTATAATATGAATTTATGTTCCATTTGGGTGTTAAAAATCAGAAAGTCAGGGAGTTAAGTTTCTAAAGGAAGTTATAATCACTTTGAGCTCCTGAGCTGAAACGAGGAGGTAGCTCCAGTTTCTCTGAAGGAGGGGAACCAGACAAAAGGCTGCATACTGTAGTTTGTAGCATGTCCCTGTAGCTGCACATCAATAAGAAGTGACAATGTAGCTCTTCACAACTTCCCTGACGAACATGCTCCACTGCTGGAGTGGACAGGTCAAGAAGCACTGAAAGCCCCGGAGACCATGGTGGGGGTTGCAGCTTGCCCTTTTTCAGAATGGACTTTGACAGTTTATTTGCATCTGACTCCATCCTGCTCTAAACCTGCAGATGCTCAGTGCTCATATCAATGAGTTACTGCCAGTAAAAGTAATTCTTTTTCCTTCGTTCTTCATTGTACTTCCACTTCAATGATTATTATTATTTGAATGAATAGAGAACTGTCATGTACAAAAGATCTTACAGTTTGTCAAAATAGAATAAGAAAACACTGTATCTTCTGTGGAATAAGATTCAGTTTGAGTTTTTAAATGTCTTTCCCTGAAGTGAATATTTAGGAAGACAAAAGGGAAGATTTAGAGTGCTGTTACTTCGTTTTCTTTCCAGCTTGAGTAACATCACTGGAGCTGGCATCAACAGCAGTGATATGAGCAGCAGCAACAGAAAAGTTAGAGAACCTTACTCATTTATATGGTGTTAAATTTGCTTCCATGGTGTGGTAGGTAGGACAGTGGGGGTTGAAGCTGACTGCACTGGGGAGTAGAGGCCAGCACCACATTTCAGAGTTTCAGTTTCAAGTAGAGTTACCAATGTTTTCCCACAGTGCAGTTTCATTGAAATCAACATATTTCATGAGAGCAGGTAAACTGCTAATATTTGTGAGACAGTGCATTTCCCCCCATGCTTGACAAAACAATTTTGAGTGTCAAAATAACAGGCTTTCAGATAATTTAGAAACTCAAAAATGGGATTTTGAGTGTCAAAGCCAAACTTTTCTTCTATGTGAAATTGTCACTTTTGATTAAATGTCCGATCTGAAGTTTCTAGAAAAACTAGAGGTAAGTAAATGGACTGTTTGATTTGGAGAAATTTTGTCTAATTTCCAGTATTCAGTATGATTCCTCAGATTGTGCTTTTAGGTCGCTCCTTATGTCATCATCCTCAATAAGGTTGGCTCATAAAATCACATAGAGTTTAAATTTATTTTACAGAAAATGCTGAAAATTTGGTATTTGTTTTGCAACTTTTGAGAGAAATATTTTGAAAACATAATCAACAGCAATGTTAAACACAGAAATTGTTTTTATTTTTATATTTTATTTCTGACTGACAACAGCCAAATTCCAAAATCAGATCAAATTGTTCATGAAATGTAAATAAATGTTGAGGTCTGGTCTGCCTTAGGGTTTTTGGGATTTTTCCCCTATATTTCTGAAAGAAAAGGATTTAGCAATATCATTATGAATGATTTAATTAGTACTAAGCTGAAAGCAGTTTTTAATGTATAAAAAAATACAATTTTTTCTGAGGCTTGGAAGGGCATAGAAGAAGGTATGAATTCCAGTTTTCAATTATGTGCAGTGTCAAATACAGAAATTCAGCTGAACCTCAGGCTGCACATTTTTCATGAATAAGAAGGAATGAGGGAAAGAGACTAAAGTTTACACTATAGAAATGGGAAATGAGGAAAATTTAAATCCTGGCAGACACTAATGCCCCAGGAAGCAATCCCCTGGGCAGAGCAGAGGAGCTGGGGATTTGTCACATAGTATGAGAAGGGCTTGTGCCACCTGCCCTGCAGTCACCTTGTCCGCTTCAGGGTGGGTCTATTTCTGGTCCAGCTATTGGCAGCTCACGTGCCCCACTTGCACCCTCGCACATAATGCACTTAGCGATTTCATTTTATGTGAAGTCCAGCTGTCCTCATTCTTTGAAGTACCTTCTCTAGCATTAACAGATGTTCAGTATCACTTTGCTGCTGTAATCAGGATGTCCTTGATCTTCATTACAATGCTCTGTACCTCTGTGAGCAGCTCTGCACGTGTATGTGTATTTTCTCCCTGGTTGCTGGAAGATTGCAGGCATGGAGGAAGTTCACTCTTGTCCCTGGACAGATTCTGATGTCTGCCTGCACATCACAGTAAAATAGGGCAGAACAGGAGGTAACTGTTCATGTTCATCACTAACGTAGCCTAGACAGAAGGTAATTTTATTTGCAGAGCAATTTGGAAAAGTGCTATTGTCTTTATGGGTTTGTTCCAGAGGCTGGAGAAGTGGCACAGATCAGATTCTTTACAAGAGACTGTGTTTCATCTGTTCTAGGTCACCAGAAACAATTGTGCCATTGAATAACTATCCAGTGTATTTAAAATGAGCAAATATTCGCATCCCTTTTCCCAGTGCAAAAGGATTTTATCAGAGCTTCCTCTTCATGAGCAGCATTCTTTGGTAATGGGAGCAGAGATTGCTGTTGCCATCTCCACTGATACCTTACTGACAATCAAATCACTTCTGCACTGCAAGTGCCCTATTCCTCCCACACCAGTAGCCTTCCCATTAAATGAGACGTACCTTTTAGGTTTTCTTTACCTTCTCACTGATGTTGATTGTGCTATTACTAACTACTGATAGATATCTTGCTGTTGATAATGATGGGCATGGCAATGCTGTAGTGCAAATCTTGCAGTAAGAAAACTATGTATTTAATTTAGTTTATTACCTATTAATATCCCATGTATGTGGAATGTGGCAAGAGTTTGTCTGAGTTGCTTTGAAGGCAGATTTTCCTGAGTTCATTTCCTATACCACCTTAGTTTAATATATCAAATGTACACTCTCTCCAACTTCAGTGGAACCTGTCCTTGTCTTAATTATTTCAGTTTTTCATTACACTCTTATCTATGCAGTACCAACTATGATGGGTGCTCCATGGTGTCTCCAGACCTAACTTGTGGCACAGCCTTTTCTGCATTAACTGAAGACAATGAGCATTTGCTTTTTCTTTGAAATAGCAGCTCATTCTAAGTGTACTTTTATTCTTGAAATACTGGATGAATTTTCTGAGTTTTGCAGGTGAGTCTGTTGGTTTTGCTAAAGCAAATAAAAAATTGATTTCTTGCTAAATTGCAGTCCGTCATTCTGTTCTGGCTAACAGTGGTGGACCACAGCAAACACTTGTTACAATGTTATATGTGTTCATGGAGAGAGTGGACTTCAGAATATGCAGCTCGGTGTGGCAAAGGTAGAGAGACATCTCTGATAGGCTGAAGCCTGCTCCAGTTCATTCACTCTTCAAATAAAGATTCACATAAGAATATGCCATTTGGAGCCAGATCTGCAGTAGTGACAAGGAGCTCTGGAGTGTTCTCACACACTGGTAAGATGCCTGCATTTGAGACTGGAAATAAATTTAGGCTCAAGTAGACCATAGTGTCACTTCATGCTGCAGCAATCTTCTAAACAGTTGTTACTTATTATCATCATCCAGATTGAATTAGATGCTGTTTGAGAACAGAACATAAAGATGGGCCCTGCCCAGAAAAACTTAATATGGATGTGAATGCGTAAGCTGCTTTTTTTTTTTAAATTTGAAAATAAATACGTAACAGCTGCTGCTATTCCAGGGGAAGAGCCTATGGAATATCTGGCTTATATAAAACTTATCAGTTCTTTTAAGTTAGAGTCAAGTGATGGAATGGGTGTGAAGGGGTGGGAAAATACTCAAATTGCCCACAGCCCTGGATTAGCTGATTTTGCCTGCTAATCAGATTAGCAGTGAAACTTAACATTGTTGACATTCACATTGTCATCATAAGACTGTAGCTTAGACACTTCTTTTGGCTAAAGTCAGCACTTTATAACTGTCCTCACTATTGCTGGAGCACTCCAGCCACCTGAGCCAGCTCTCTGGCCTTAGGTCCCTGATGGGAAAGTTTCCCTTCTAATTGGAGGACTAAAATAACTGAGAACTTAGTTTCCTTTGTGTGGGACAGGGTACATCACGCCAGTTGTACCTGCAATATATTTTCTCTTTCTGCTCAGAAAATTATGAGCTTGTGGCTGCCTATTCTGTGACTTGGCTGCACACAAAGTCCATGACAGGCAGCATTTACTTGACTTTTGCCCACAGTTCAAACGTGGGTTTAAAAATTACAGGTACAAGTTTTGTGGTTATAGGCTGCCGTTGTGAAAACGGAAGGTGACCCTGGAATAAACTTTGCCATCCACTTCACCAGTGGGAAACTGAATGTGCACGTGGGAGTTTCTGGAAAAAAGTTAGCATCTTGTAACCACCTGTCCCACTGCTGTGGGACCCTGGAAGATAATTAAAGACAAACGTGTTCAAACTAAAGGCAGGAGTTCTTCCTTCTCACTCCTTCCTCTTCACATACATAAAAATATAGTTTTGTTGTTTGTTTATTTGTTTTTCTTAAATAATATAGGGGGAAATTAATTTGTCCCAGTGTGGGAAATGAAGTCTAATGAAATTCAGAGCCATGTTCTGGGATATCCATCAAAAAAGGCTTTGAATGGAAATACAGGCATAGCCTGACCTGCAGTGATAGTGCTGTGTCTTACTATAGCAATCACAGAAGGCATGGGAAGTTGGAGCAGGGCCCTGGGCAGGGTACTGCACTGGTAGCTGTTATAGGGTGCCATGTGTATTGGAAACATGATCATAAATGTGCATAGAAATTCTCATCTTCAACTTAATGAGTCAGAGCAAACAGGGAAATGGGAAAACACAGTCTCTACTTGTTTTGTTGAAAGGGGTTTGGCTCTAGAACTATGGCTATTCTTGTGGAAGGCTTTTTCTTTTCTCAGGACATGCGTGTGAGAGGGAGGATACATTAAAATAAATAACCCACAATCCATTTATATCCATCCTAAAGAGCTTAGCTTGATTGCTTTGTGAAGTTGTACCCAGTGTCTCTTGGCAAGCATTTGCGAATCTTTTTCCACCTTCTGTAAGCTCATCTTCCTGCTTGGGGCAGCCAGGAGCCTCCCACCAGCCTGCTCCCTGTGGAAACACTGCTGGAAAGCTACAGATGCAGGCAAATGTACCTTACACCTACCTATGAAACCTTGTGCACATGCATGGGCTTGGATACTTGACAATGTTGGAAGACAGTTTTACCTTCTCCTTAGTGATGCCACAATTCCAAGTGTCAGAGGAAAGGAAAATAAGGAATTTTAGAGAAAGTTAGGAAGTCTAAATAGCAAACTGCTGGACTGATTCAACTCATGGTGTCTTTCTTGGTTGTGTGGATTCATCTTGGGCTTACTGGCTGCTAATAGTTCCCAGAAGCTGTAAATGAGTATTTTATACACAGCAGTGCTGTGTACAAGGGAAACAACAAGGGCCAAATCCTGTCTTCTGCAGCCTCATGGTGGTGGTAAGGGCTCTTCTCCTAGGTCAGGTGCTCAGTGCCCTGCCATTGTGACCATACGTGGTCTCCATGCTGATTGTGTATTCCTTTGGTTTTGTTGTCCAGAATATCACCTTATTGTACAGAGAAAAAAATGGAGGGGTTTTTTTCCTTTTTTTCAGAAGTAGTGTTGTCCCTGTGATGTTCTGGGAGGGGCAGGGGGGAAGGTTTGTTTGACATACAAAAGGTCCCTTCAGGTTTACCATGGTGGCATGCAAACAATGTGTGTAACTGGTTACCAGCAGCATGTCCTCCCAAGGTTATGGAGTGCAAATGGTTCTGTAGCCATAAAAAATTAATCTCGATGTTCTCTGGTTTGTCAGTCTGTACATAATTGGCCACATTCAAATTTCAGTCAGGCTGGTGAAAATGAAGAATAATCCAGCTGAGTTTATAATTGCTCAATCTGGCATAAAATACAGTGCCTGCCTCTCTGTATGTGTATATTTTTACTTTTACATACACATAAAAATAGATGTCTGTGTATATATAGAAATGCGTGTGTGTATGAAAATGCTTCATACTCCAAAACACCTTTTTTCAAAGATGGAAGGATTCCAAGAGGATCCTACTCTAGGGGTAGTAACTGTGGTGGAGGAGAGGATTCTTCTGGATAGCATGTAAAGAAGGGGGTGATAAATAAGATTTTAGTCTTTCTGCATCATTTTATTTGGCATATATTGCCATGGCACAAATAAAAGCAAATTGTGACTACTGGGAGGAAATTTAAAAAAAAATTTAAATTATGAAGACTTCAACCAGTAAAATGTGCTGGTGGCATTGACATCTTCCTGCTTCACCTTGACGAAAACTTACATAAAAAAGTAATGTTCCTGAAAGGCAACTAGTGCTGTGACCAGCACTAATTAATGTGCCTATCAGATCCTATCAAGCATTTCCAAACCTGGCAAATTGCCATTCATTTTGAGACACAATTGTAAATAAATATAAAGGCAGTAAATGACAGCCCTCCAGTGATGCCTCTGTCAGCAGCCATGAGGAAAGAGCATCAGATATTGAGCCTCCAAATGCTCCATACCCGATAATAAAAATATTTTTGTGTGCAGGGAAGAAGCAGAACACATCACCATCTGCTCAGGGCTCTCTGATTTCAGGCAGCTTATGCACCTGCTGAAAGGCTG
This sequence comes from Turnix velox, assembly GCA_013400935.1. Taxonomy (NCBI): domain Eukaryota; kingdom Metazoa; phylum Chordata; class Aves; order Charadriiformes; family Turnicidae; genus Turnix; species Turnix velox. The sequence continues at coordinate 687,555 of VZTY01026703.1, forward strand.
TCTCTGCTGGGCACAGCCCAAGGGCAGGCTAGGATCTGCTAGGAGTGCAGCTTCCCCCCCAGGCATCTGTATGGAGGTCTGGGATATGATTCACATACAGTGGTTGGTTGCTGCTTGGACTCAGTCTCTGCTGGGAGAGCAGATGAACTATAAAGCCACCTGAAGGGGCTGTGCTTCCACTAGGAAGGGATTTGCAGGTGTTTTCCAGAGCTGCTTTTGCAGCCAGCTGTGGGTTCCTTTGCACTCTTTGGTAAATGACAGCAAATCCCTGCAAAAGCAGCTGTGGAGCTCCTTCTCCATTCTTCCATCAGTGTGCTAGTGCTTCCTGTGCTCAGGTGCCTGGCCTAGCTCTGCACCAGCTGTGACCTGGAGTTAGGCTTTAGAATAAAGTGTAACCGCACAGTTTATAACCCCCTCCCTGTTTTGAGACTATCTGGTGCAGCCTAGACTTCTAAGTAGCACATATTCAAATTGGTGAAATGCTTTGATTCGATCCTTTGGTCTGAACCATAAAGTTATTTCCCTGGACTGTTGGCCTTGGTGTGCCATTAAGCATTTGAATGTCTTTATGGGAAAGGACTGAAGTTATTCCAGGTAAGGTGGTACTATCATCAGTTACCCACAAAGGACTGCAGGGGTGATGTATCAGCTCCGCCTACTCTGCCTGTGTACATACAATAAAAAAATAACAAAATATAGATGAAAGTTAGGTTTGACTGTTCTGAAGCTCTGACCATGCCTATAAAACAGGGGAGTCCTAAAAGTTTATAAATAACTTGACGCAACTTTACTTTGGATACTCTGTTATAGACAGTTAATTATAGAAAAGCACTTTAAATTAGGTAAAAAAGGAGAAGGTTAATGATTACTGAAGGGGTAAGGACAGTGTGTCAGAGACCCTCTTTCTGAGTGTTCAGATTCCTGACACCCATGACTTCCAGTATCAGAGCTGCAACATGGCTGTAACAGCAAACCCTGTAGCCCCTGGTGTAGTTGTTGCAGTAACAACTTGCTTGCTCATGTATGGACTTTGGGATTTGCTTTTGCACAGACTTTGAAAGGAAAGGTGATCCAGCGACACTGAGGAGTGGTAGGCTCAGCTTCAGAAGGCTGGTATTGAAATCCAAGCTCTTTTAAGGCATTTGGGTCACAGTTTTCTGAGACTTGAGAGGAACAGGTTGAGGGTGGTTTAAATAAAGATCTTGTATCTTCATGTACCTGAGAAATGGCCTGGTTTTCAGAGGTGCTGAACTAACACTTGACAAATGATTGACTTCTTTACAGAAATCCTTTTCTTTCAGTAACCTATGCTGAAGTTTAATCTGGGGTTGTAGGTGGTGCGAAAGCCTGTTTAGTGGGAAAAAAAAGGGGTTTTTTTCCTCCCTCTGCATTATACAAGAGCATTGAGATTAATTTGAGAGTGAAAAATTATTTACAGTTTTAAAAGACTGTCACAGCATGGAGTAATTTTCTCTGCTCTGCTCTCCACTGCATTTCTGGTATGGATGGCATAGAGGCACCCTGCAGCTTGAGGAGGGGGGCAGCAGGATCTTGCATTTCCTTCTGCATGGTCAGGTTTGCAGATCTGGGTGTTACTTTTCCTCAAAAAAGCAACTGCCCTTCTTTAAGGAGGAGTCTGATTTCTGGACACCCTGCTGCCATCACATGGTCCTTTTTGCAGGCTATCTGTGCTTGCTATGATTTGCTTACCCATATGTTTTCTGCATTCCTGTCACCAGAATAGAGATCTCATGACCTGCTCTTATTACCTGCTCTTCCTGGCACTGCTCTAACTGAAGTCTAAAACGGGGAGACCTGAAACCTTACAGCAAATGTAGCTGAATGAGTCCCCTGCGGCATCTTCCATTGTGTGTGGTTCAAACCAATGCAATCACTTGCCGGTTTTAAGGGAGCAAGTGCACACAGAACCCACTGGAAAGTGAGAATCATAGAATCACAGAATAGTTTGGGCCGGAAGGGACCTTAAAGATAATGGAGTTCTAACCCCCCTGCCATAGGCAGGGACACCTCCCACTAGATCAAGCTGCTCTGAGCCTTGTCCAGCCTGGCTTTAAACACCTCCAGAGAGGAGGCATCCACAACCTCTCTGGGCAATGTGCTGCTGGAGAAGTCGGTGGATAGGTCACGAGGGATGACTCCTTCAGAGGTCAGGCTGAATCGTGAAGTATACTCCTCAGCCTTTGTGTGTGATCACTATGATCTTCCCCCTTTGTGACTTGTGGCTCCAGGGTGAATTGAGTGCACAGTCGCACAGCTGGCAGATAACAAATTCATTTCTGGAAACAAGTAATTTGTGATGATCTGCTCAGAGTGTACTGATGAAGTTTGGATGAAAGTAGTGCATTTTTATTCTAGACCTCACCTTCAGGCTGCTGGGTTTCCAGGGAACCAGCACTGACTTACAGGTCAGAGCAAAACCAGTATCCCAAGGGCTTCCAATATCTGTTACGTGGTAGTGAAAAGGTTGGCATCTGGCATGATATGCAGTTTAACTTTTGTTAGTATGGTAGAGAACCCTGAGGTTTGAGAAAAGCACACCACGAGGGATTTAAGGACTATAAGCCCCTGTCATTTGGTCTCCCTACTCATCAAAGTTACAGCATGATGCAGCCAGTAACAAGCAGTAATTCAAAGGCTTATGTTCCTAGGCTGAGTTGGATCCTTAGCAGCAGAAAAGACCTCTGTCCTTCAGACTACACTGTGCTTTGAAAGTGCTCCTGCTCTGTGTTGTATTCTGTGCAGAAGATGACTTGAAGTGCACTGCAAGCTCTGAGCCACCAACCTGTGAACTTGTCTGTGCTATGGCAAACCTTTGGTCTGATGATTGTTTTCATGCATTGTCACAAAAGGGTTCCTTGTCTACTGCACCTCCTTCACCCATAACTTTACAATGCTCTGAGCAAATAATAATTTCTTAAATAAACCAAACATGTATCCTACACAATAGTGAGATGTTTGTTGATTCATTGATTCATGGGGAAAGCAAGCCTTGAATACATTGTACATCCTCTTTATAAAATATGTGCTATAGAATGCAGTGCCTGGCAAAATGTATTATAATCCATTAGCCTTGTAGGAATAATTAAAAAAAAAAAAGAAATTCCACACTAATTTCAGCCAAACCACATAAAACTGACATCTCATGTTTCATAAATGAATTAAGCATAGTAGAGCAATTGTCCTTGGCTTGTAGGGTCCATGTTCTTATGTGACAGTACCTTCCACGCAATTATTTCATCATAAAGGTGTTTACTAACATTATTTTCCTCCAACAGTTTTTAATCATGTTCCTTGGGGAACAGTTCCACTTAAGAGTCTTAAATACTAGCTTTTTTGAGACACATACATATTGGCACTTGTGTTTATGAATGTATTTTACCATTTCTTTGTGTTTGATACATTGTCGATTAGTAGATTATGTGAGACTAAAAAGAGGATAAGTATGTTTTTTTCCCCTAGAGCTGACAGTAAATGAAAATCTATTTTCACTAACATCTACAATCTTTTTGAAGCTATTTTTCTATGCAAGTTAAAAAATGAATAAGTTCCCTATTTGTTTTTAAATGATACCAATATGTTTGAGAATTTTCTGACTTTCCGAGTTTAACATGTACTGCTACAGTGCTAGTTTAAATAGCATTTTTAATTTATGAAAGGAAACACTTCTTTCCCCTATGAAACCAACATTTCGGTGAAGTTCTTCACCATTTTGTAAGAAGCGTATTCTCTCTTTTTGTCCTTTTTTTCCCTCCCCAAAGGCTCTATTTAGTTAAAGGAAAAAACAGCTATAAATAAAAAGAGTTTCACAGATTTCAAGGGGATGGGAAAGAGCTTCTGGGAACAGAGACTTCTTAACCCCTTGCTCTGAAACTTTAAATCTTCCATAAATGCTAACATACCTGGAAAAGGGGAGGACAGATGCTCTGCTACTGAGTTAACTTCAGCCTTGTGTGGCTACCTGGATGAGAAGTGCTGCTTCCTCTCCTGCTCCTGCTTGTTTAGGCTGGCAGGAGGGTTATCAGTGCCTCTGTGGGTCACATCAGCCTATGTGTAGCATTGTTTCTTATACTTAATCTTCCTAGAGAGACAGGGTAACAGCTTGGTTTCAGTGGGGACAGACTTGAAGCTCCCATTTGCCCTTGAGAATAAATTCACTTTGTCTCAGGGCTGAGAAGAAATGCAGTAAGTGCTATTTGTGTTGCTGCCCAAGTTGTCTTCCACAGATTGCCCACCTCCTGGGTTCAGCTCTCCAGAGAAGGACCATCACAAACAGAGAACTTCATATTCAAGTGTGCAGACAACAGCACTCATGTTTATATACTTGTCAGCTACCATTTAAATGGATTTTCTCACTCTTTCTCCCCCCCTCCCCCTCCCTCTTTTCTGGTTCTCCTTTTATCCTATCTTCACAAATTCAAATTAATGTTATGGAAAAGTTGTTACCAAGAAAAAACTACCCAAACTCAGTGCCAGGGATATCAAAGTTAAAAAGATATTTAAAAATAATCACTAGTGAGAACAAATAAGTTGTAAGTCACAAAAAAAACCATCCTGAAGATCAATTATTTATTACAGAGTTTCAGCTTATTATTTAAGTCAGTCAGCTGTGTAATGGTTGAAAAAAGAGAAAAATTATTAAAGTGTTTTTCCATTTCTAGATGTACATGTTTTTCTTGGTTTAAAAAAACGACAACAAGGAGAAAAAAGGCTTTAGGAACTCAAGGAATATGGAGCAAGAGAGAAACTCTCTTCTTGTTTGCACCCGAAGTTCCATAGAAGTCTGAATCTGGATTTCTAGTTATAGATACTTGGCTCTCAGATGAACTGAACACTTGGCAGCTCCAAGTTTGATGAGAGCCCAAGAACATTTTGGAATTCAGAGAAGGATTTAAATGGCTAAATATTATTTATTCAGACATAAGTAATCTCCTGCTTGTGTAGAACTTGGTTATAAGTCCTTGATATTCAGATAGCTATTTTTGGTTTGTTGGCCCTCTTATAGAATTAAAGATCTGGTTAGTAAGTCAGATTGTAGCTGCCCTCTGAAATATATGGTCTCAAAATCAAGTAATTTGTCTTTTTAACAAGAAAAACCTTCTTCTCCCCCAAGATGCTCATGCACATTAGAGTTTGTGCATAGCTACAGGCATGATTTGGTACTGTGCTTGGTGGTTCATAGCACAGGTTTCTGATGGATTCAAAGGATGAACGGAACATGAAAGATGTTTAACTCTTATCAATACATAAGAAGATTTTAATGCAAAATCTCTATCTCTTCCTCTCTGAATATGACCTTTTTCAGAAACTCTAGGAGTAGGAAGCTCTAGGAAGCTTTGCTTCCTACAAATTCCCTTCTTTGCCTGCGGAGGAATTCTAATGTTCAGCCAATCTCTTAGAGTTCTTGGCCCTGCAAATATGTAGCACTTGCCACTCTCTTGCAGTAGTTTCTGGAAAACTTTTCAATGTGAGTTCATGTACATTCATGTACATTCCTTAAAGCCAAGGTAAGAGAACCTTTTTTTATGATGTAGTCAGGTGATTCCCAGGTGACGTTAGTACTGAGTGAAAATAGAAATGGAGTCAGAGAAGTGGCTTTTGCAAGTGCGTGGATAGGAGGGAGTGTCATACAACTGCATTCCAACTTAGGGATGGCTCTCATGAGGAGGGGACTCTCTTTCTCTCAGAAAGATACCAGTGTGATAAACAGGGACATGTGAGGCACCACTTGGTGTGATGTAAGGGCTGTCTGAGGGAGTTAATGGACTGAATTGAACTGCTTGGCATGTATTATTCACTGCAGTCTAACATTGAGTTTTGGCATCACAGTACAGTAGCAGCTTTTAAACAGTGAACAAGAGTAAAACTGTGTCTGAATTTTTCCATGAACAGTCAAAAGCCTTTGTGTCTGATAAAATCATACGGAGATACTAATTCAGAAGAACTTCAGCATTGATTAAACAGGTCACATCTGATGTATTATGCATAAATGAGCTTTAAAAATGCTATTCTTCACAAATAAAGCAAATACAAAGAAGTGATACACTTTTCTTTCTGAAAAACAGCAGTCATTTGGACTCAACAAAGAGTAATTAATACAGTTTTAAAAGACACACATATAATTCTGTTAATACTTAAAGCTAGGATGAAATAATACCCTATGTTGGTCTTGAACCACAATGAATAATATGGTTATTTTTACTTTGCAAGAGGTCACAACAAATGTTTGAGATTTAAGCTGCCATAACTACAAATTTAGCAGAAAGTAGGCATTTAATGATAGATTTCATTGCTGTGGTTTAGGTTTTATTTTGAATGTTTGTTTTGTCTTAAAAACACTAATGCTAAAATGTTGTTTCAAATCTTTATTTTCAAATTACTTATTATATTGCCATAAATTGCAGGGTGCAGTAAAAGCCAGATTTAAAAGGAGGCATACTTTACTTTCTCATGTTTCTAAAAATAGCACAACGTTTATAAAACACAAATCATCATTTTAAAAAGTTCTTTTTATACCACTGAAGTTGCTAGTGCTGAACTAGTGGCTGTCTTCCAAGTGGCACAATGGACTGCTCCAAATTTAGGCCTGTAATGGCAGAGGTTAACTTGAGGAAGTCCCAGTAAAACTGTAATCTATAATTCTACCACAATTACCATGTTTTTGCTCAAATGATAGTGAAGTCCCTGGGGTGAATGCTAGCAAATACCTTGTAAAGATGTTCTTATGGCTTTTATTGTTTTGATGCTTTTCCATTTTCAGCACATCTTGTTAGATTCAGCAAAAGACCTGGGCTGTGACCCAGGGCTGTTAAGAGGCTGTGGGTTGCAGCCCACACTCAGCCAGACACAAAGGGTGGAGCACACAGTTGATAGCAAAGAGATGCATATGCCACGTTGACAAGATTATGGGTAAACAAAGCTTAAGGGACACTTGTTAAACTCAACATAGCCAGGAAAGAATCTTTACCATGATATTTTTAGAAGGCTTCAGCCTAAGGAAAACATTCACCTGTGTGACCTGTGGAAAAGTCTAGAGAACTAGTTGCTATTTAGCCATCAAAAAGACCATATGTGCATCTTCTTCAGATGCCCTCATCAGTTCTTTCCTTCTGCGCATATTTTTGGAAGACTCGCTTGTCTGCCCCTGTGAATCACAGTATGGCTTGTCAGAGTGTGGTGGGACCAACACACATCAACGCTGAACCTAAATCATATCTAGTAGTTGTGACGTGACAGCTGCCAGCAGCCAATGGCTCCTTTACCAGGGCACTGAAGGAACTTTGTGTTAGTCCTGCAAGTTGTGTTGCTTCTTCCCTCAGGTCATACTGTAGTCCTTGTAAGGGGGAACCTGAAGGTTGTGGCCAGTACATTACTTCTTGGGAGCAAAAAGAGCTGGGGACTTGACAGTGTTTAAACACAGAGTTGTGGTGCAAGCAGAACCTACCCTGGAGAGGGAGGGGTAGGCAGGTGACAGTAGTAGGAAGCAGCGCAGCTGTGGGGCTGCCAGCACCATCAGGTCTTGGCCTGGATAATATAAAGGTATTGAAAGTAGGTGTATTGTCAGTGAAGGGCTCCCTTGCAGCACGAGGTGGTAACAGCCTGAGTGGGGAGAGCTGCTGAGGGGCCTCTTGCCAGTGTAGAGGAAATAGTATTTCTGAGGAGGCATTTAATAAGTTCTTTTGAGCATACCTTAAATAAATGAAAACGTAGTGAAAATCTTTTTAAACTAACTTTCCCAAAGCTTTTACAGCATTTACAGCGGGCACTAGCTCAGCAAGTAGGTGGCCTGTGCTGCTGCCCGTGCTGTCAGGAAGACAAAGAATCCAGGAGAAGCATCAATCTGTTTCTCTTCACAGGGCTGTCTCTTCCCCCTTTGTCAGTCAAAGGTGTCAATGTCTCTCCCCTCTATCCTCCCCCCTCCCCAAGCTGAGCAGTGTCAGTCATTTTTGGTTTTTTTTTTCTTTTTATTAATGATTTTGCAAGGCTATGTCATTACTGAGCTATACATTTTTATACAGATGGCACGACTGTGCATTTTAATGGCAAATCTGTTTCTCACATAACGCCTGAACTGCAAAAAGACTTTGACAGACTGGTTCAAGGAAAACAAACTGGTTTTAAATGTAGCAAAAACTAAAACAATGCCTTTTGGCTCTCCTAATCATCTGAACTCAAAGGATGATTTTATTTGGAAGTCAGAAGCCTTAGGGAGTGGACCAAACTTGCGTCTTGAAAGAAAACCAGAGGAAATAAAGAGGTTCATCATTCATGGCCTGTATGTTTTGTTCGGCAAGACAAATCCTGAAGCTAACCTTGTTTGTTCAGAAATAGTTTTGGCTTCTGGAGGCTTTTGGACCCTGCAGGGTTTTGAATTTCAGGAAGAACTCAGGTATTAAGTTTATAAATGTGCAATGAATGAAATGAATGAATGAAAAATATGTAGTTGTTAAATACCACCAAAAGCAAAGAGCAGAATACATATTTTTCCGTTTCTGGAGAGGCTTATTCCTTCTTCATCATCTCTTTTGCATTTTGTATTTTTCTAACCCTACATAAGCGAAAACAGTTCTCAGCACTCCTGTCATCACCATTCTCTGAAGATGCACAGTTTCTGTTTATGTCTCTACCCATTTATCTGTTTGATATCTTTTCTTTGCAATTGATACTTGATAAATGTGGCAAAATGTGGCAATTGTACTCATAGTGATTATAGCTCAATGGCTGCAGTGGAATAGATGACCAGGAGAAAAGGGGTGGAGAAATTATTTTTACTAGTAGTGCGAACCCAGGTATTCTCTGAGGGCCCCAAATTGCAGCAGATTCTCTCTCTTGTATTGTTGGTCATGTTCTTGTCAATTCCGGGTGCAGTGAAGCATTAAGAACACTAATGTTCAGAAATCTATAGATATTTACTTTAACAACATTTGAGGAGATGAGATGGAGAGCATAGACAGACCTCGCTGCTGTTACTGTCATCTCAGTCTCTTGAAGCAGCCTAATGGTCTATCTATAGGTACAAAGACTTACTAGCTGCTAGGGATGCTGGAAAGACAATTTAATGTAGAGGGATCTTGCTGCAGATTTTCAGCTGAAACCAGTATTTGCTACTGTTGCTTTTGATCTGCTGGAGACCCACCAGTGTTCAGATTCTGCTCCCAGGATATTTTCCTTTTTTGTAGCCTATAGCAGGCAGTAAACATCTGGCTTTTGGTAGGCCAGTACTTCAGTAACATTGCAAAAACTGATGTGGTGAGAACACTTCTTTTGAGTGTCTGCTCCCTCTTTCTTTTTCTAGTCTTAATATTGAGCTAGCGTCAGACTGAAGTCACATGGTAGTTGACCACAGCTGCATTTTATATCCTCTTCTGCAGCATGTGTGTAATAGGACTATAAACATAAATTATTGGAGAGTTGTTTCAAGAATAGCAGTGTATATAATTAAAAAGGCATCATTTACAGCATTCTTTCATGACAAAGTGTTATGTCACTTTTGTTTCATCATAAATAAAAGGGGCGTTGGATAAATTCTTGGCATGATGGAACAACTGCCAAGCACGAATGTGGGTTGAATTTATTGGAAATCATTATTATTTTTATTCACCCTGTCGTATAGCAGGCATCCTTTTGTGTGGTACAAGTAACTTCCTCTCTTCACCCTAAATACATAGGAAGTGAAAACCATTGCACTGAGAGAACACAATGGTTACATTTTAAAAAGTTTTTCCCATATTTTTCTTTATCCTGAAGTATTTTTCCTTTATGAAGACTGTTCCCCATTCTAATGTCTCTTTTTTTGTCTAATTTGAGTGTTCCAGAAGACTTCCAGGACTATTTGAGGAGGGCTATAAGAGAGAAGGCATAAGAATACAGAGTAGTTAGAAGTGGACCAGAGGTTAAAAGACTGGGCTCTGTATGCAAAAACCTTTACTGACACTGTGAACTCAGAATATTCCAAGTACAGTTGATGTTCTTGTTATGAACTGGCAGAATGAGGCTGTGTTTCTGCCTTCTTTTTTTTTCACACTATCTAATTTTGCAAGCATTTAGTATGTAATAACATTTGATGTACTAAATCCAACAAGACTTTGAGTTTTCATATTGCAATCAGTAAATAGTACGTGGAACCAATTGGGTAGATCTTGTGTTTCCTTTTCACCACTGACTTGATCAACCTCCGCTGGGTACAGTTGATATGGTTTTCTGTGTCCATTAATCTGCATGAAGGTGATTGCTATTTACTTGGGATGGTAGAGAATCTAAAGATACACACACAGGAACCATTCAGTGACATCTATATGAAAAATCACTGCAATCATGTCTGTAAATCTCTTGATTTTCATAAGAAATTGCAAAAAATAGCTTTTAAGAATGTAGCCCAAGAGCTTTTTACCTGGGTCATGTGAAAACAAACTTCTGTGCTCAGGAATGCCAGTATTCTCTTCTCATTTGATTGTTCAGTCCATGAGAAGAAAGAATATGCAGCTAGTTAGGTAGTAGGTAGATGTAGACACTGGTAAGCCTTTCAAACATATCTTTAATGATTCTTAGCAATAGCATTATGAGTTTATAGGAGTTTAACTAGTATCTTGCTTTCTTATAAATTTCTTACCCCTTATTTCATAGCTCTTTTGCTTTCTCATTGTCTGGATTCTCAACCACCTGAATTTGTACTTGATGGATGAGGATTCGCACCAGGCAGCACTCTGAGGAATGGCAGCTTACTAATGACTGCCTTCATGGTAAAAAAGAGGCATAACATCTTTTAAAAGAGTTAGATATGTAGTACCTGTGTGGGTGAAGGTCAGTTGGGTAACAGCCACTTAATTCTGTAGGGAGCTGAAAGAAGGTGGCAGCCAAAGCTCTGCTTTCTGGTGGGTGTTCTGGGACTGTTTGGTACTATTGAAAGAGTTTAGTGTAGGAACCAGAAAATGTGCAAAGGCTCTTGTCTTTATAGATCAGGACAGTAAGAGATTTCAGTCCATTCCCCCTCCTTTGCTCATAAGATTATGCCATTTGAGGTGATAGAGTTTATGTACTGCCAAGTCACTGTTTCTCAAGCAGGTAACTGCTTACTCTGTGAAATGTCCCTGAACAGATAGGTTATGATTAAGTTTTCTACATATTTTGCTGAGACTGTGCCTTGGTATTTATTTTTCAGTGGCAGTAGATGTAGTTCTGCTTACCATGGCATTGTCACAAATTGCTTGCTGTTGGGAATAAAGATAAGCCTTTACTCCAATGATAAATTTCCCAGGGCAAATATCTGTGGAAGTGTCAATCTCAAAGGGAATCATTGTGGGACTTGTCACAGCTCACTCCTGAGAACTGTTTATCTGAGGTGCAGCAGGGCTCTTTTCTAACCCCACCTTAGATTTTCTCCATGTGGAAATCAGGCACAGATCACTGGCACATAATGAGTCCTCACCCTGGAGTGAAGGTGAGATGCGGCCAGGAGCTCAGCTACAGGCTGAATGTGGCCATTGCTGCTCCCCTCAAATACAGCAAACAAACCATCATTCTGAAGGGAAACCCCTGAAGGAGATCCTCATTTTAGCTATGGAATTAATTTCCTGAGAAACACTTGCGAGTTATCTTAGTTCCTATTACAAATAGCGATAATGCTGCTGTTCATGAGGTTTTTACTAATGGTGCAACAGGAGAACTAATTAGTGGCCCCTTGGCAATCTCGCTTCTTGGATTCTGTACTATTAATGTCCTCACTGCTCAGCAAAGAGCTCTGCAAAGTGGATCTGCAGAGGGGATGCTATGACTGCTCTCTGCATGGGTGTCTCTGCTAGATTAAGAGAAGTTCTAAAGCCACTTCACCTAAGAGATCATCTAGTCTAATTCTCCTGTCGGAGGAGGAATAGTGGAACATGTCCAGGCAGGTTTTGAATGTCTCCAGAGAAGGCGACACCACAATCTCTCTGGACAGCCTGCTCCAGTGTTCTGTCACCCTCACTGTGAAAAACTTTCTTATATTTCCGTGGAAACTCCTTTGTTCCAGCTTGCACCCACTGCCCCTTGGCCTATCATTGGACATCTCCGAGAAGAGCCTGACATTCACCCTTTCCATATTTATAAACATTAATGAGGTCACCCCTCAGCCTCCTCCTCTGCAGGCTAAAGAGACCCAGCTCCCTCAGCCTTTCCTCATAAGGGAGATGCTCCAATCCCTTAATCATCTTTGAGGCACTTGTTTAATGAAGATGCAAATAAGAAATTACAAAGTGTTGTGGGTATGTGGGGCTGGGGAGTTTGACATCTCAAACATTTCTTCAGAGGCTGATGAAAAGCATAGACTATCCCCAAAGGGCATTTCAGAGAAAGCCTGACTTAGGCACTCTGCATTTATATCTGATGGATCCTAGTCATCTCCATTGGCTGAAGGTGGAGCTTGGGCAGACTGGATGCCTAATTTTAATTTTGGCAGCACAAACAATGCCAAATGTTCATTTTGTTCATTTTGTGTGCATGTCTATGACTGTGAGTAAAACTTGAGGAATTTTTAACCAACTTCATGCATTAATTGTATTGAGAGAAACATGACTAGAAGCAAGTTTTGATGTTGATTGTTAATAAATGTTAAAATGAGCGAAATATATTAAAAGCTATGATAAATATCCTAAAAGGTAAGGGCTATAAAAGTATGACTGGCCCTTTGAGGATGGATATGGACTGCTTGTGGACTGTTTCTTTTTCTGTTGCAAGAGCTAGAGGATATTATATGAAGGTGACAGTGTTTCCTCCCACAATGTGCAGTATCCTGATGTGCTCACCTTCCCTTTGTATGGTGCCATTGGCAGCTGCTTGGCTGCCTGATGGGACACTAAGCTTTGAGGCATGCTTGGATGGTAAGCAGGACCATGGGAATATATGCAGCTTATTTTCTGCTGCTTTGGTGATTGGAAGCTGGTGACTTATGCTGTTTTTCCTCTTCTGTTATGTCTTTTTGTCCCCTACCTGAGACCACTGGGTATTGCTTTGCAAGCTCTATGGCTTCAGAGAGAGTTCACACTGGGCACTGGCAACCTTTGGAGGCAGACAGACATCCCCTGAGTTTTCTACAGTAGCTCCTCCATGCCTGCTTATTTGATAAAGCTAACTTGATCCTTGTTGCAGAAAGTTGCGAAGCAAACTGTTAGTACTGTGTCTGCAATTTTCTGCCCAGCATAACTTCAACTAAAATCAACCCTGAGCGCTTTCACCACACTTAGAAAAAGCTGCAGCTGAAAGCTTTGTTCTGCCTTTCCCTGCCCTGGTGGGACCTCATCTCTGCCCAGCCTTCCCCCTCAAATGCACCCTTCCACCTTTGGACAGTTTCACTGGCATTATGCTGTAGGGAAGCAGAAAGGGTGATCCTCAAGGAGTAGTGGAGCAAGGCTGAGTCAATTCCCATGTAGGGCTGTCAAGCCCTGGGGTAAGGAGCTCTCAGTAGTGCAAGCAGTTTGGCTTGGTGTGCATGTGTATGGGTGGGAGCATCAGGAGAAAATGGCACCATCTGGAGGTTGTGCTGATAAAGGGATGGCTGAGGGATTTCTGCAGAAAGGGAACATTCCAAAAATTAATAATGAGCATCTGGCTTCAAAGGGATATGAAGAGAAGGAAAGCCTGGAATAGGGAGAGAGGTGGATGAGAAGGTCGGATGAAGAAACTTCTGCTGACTTCTCTGGAGCCTCTAGTTTATCACTGCCACTTGTGAAAGGATTGGAGCGGGGAAATGGTCTTGTCACTGAGGGTGTATTTGGATGGTGGTCTGTGCTCAGGGAAGACACTTACATGGTCACTGCAATACCTCTTAGCAGAAAGCTCTAGTTTGTCATTCTGATGTTGCTTGACAGCAGAAATGTCCTGTGATGGGAAGCTGAGGATTTTTGATGACTTGAAAGCAAATGCTCAGCACTAGAAATGCAAAATATTTTAAGGAAATGCTTAGCCCATACTTGAATTTCCAGATTAGCAGCATCTTCAGAGTTTTGAGTCTCTGCAACCAGTGAAAAATAGAAAAGCACCTTATTTTAGAGTAATTAGTAGAGTACTAGAAACCATCCTCCCCTGTTGTTCACAGAAGTACAAACTTCTTGGGTCAGGAGAACTGCAGAATCCAGAGAGAATAAAGTGCATTAACATTTAAGCAGTTGTGTGACCCTCATGCATGCATGCATGCATGTATGTTAGCTATTATTTCTTGGAGCTCACTGGACAATAAGCACGATATAAAAAATTTAAGCACAAAAAAAATCTGTTTAAAGGACCATTATGCATCTGAGTAATTCCAGAAAAGCAAGGAAATTCAGAATTCAGCTGACTCCATCTGTAGTGCTGGTTGTGCTGGTTTTCATTAGTGTAAATCAGAGTGTCAGATGATGCAATTCATCAAGTGGCTCTGTATCACCCAGAATATGTTTGCTGGCAGTGTTTTAAAATCCTGGAAATGTAGAACAGGAAGGACAGGAAGATATCTTCTCATTCTATACAAGGATATGGAATTAAACGTGTGCATGCTGTCACTGGCATGTGCTTGTTGAGGTTTTTGCATAAACTTCTAGAAAAGTACAGCCTGCAGTATTTCTTCATTCGTTATTTCTTAACTAGCAGCCAGAAATCCTGCATGACTCATGTTTAAACCTGAGGTGATTATTCTTTTTGTTTGCTGTATTGATTCTTGGGCCCGTGGATTGGTTTTGAGCATTGTCTTGTTTGCTGCACTAGAACACTGTCCTGGTGGTGTGTGAGGGAGGAGTGAGGCTCACCGAGGTACCAGTGCAGCAAGGCAGAAATGCAACAGTGACCTGACTGAACAAAGACTTGAGATGCTATCACTGTCATCATGTCAGCTGAAGTACTGTTTCTAGACTAGGCTTTGGGAAGAGTGTGAAGTTTCATGTATGACCCGTTCATTTAGATGCTGATACCGGTGCCCTGAAAATTTGGTCATATTCCCTCCTCTTCTTCCCCTCAAGGTCAGATGATACCAGGTTTAGCTCCCACAATGCAAATTGCTCTTACCTACCTTCTTCCACCTTCATCCTGGTGTTAAATGCAACTTGGAACAAGCATAGAAAACAATGTATTGTTGTGGTACATCAGATGAAATATAAAAATGTATGTTTTACCTTCTTAGTGGAGAAACAGGAGTGGTTGGTGAGGTGCTGACCAAACACTGCAGTGTAGTCAGCTAACCTCAACATGCATCTGACCAAAAAAATTGTCTCTATTGGCCAAAGCTGTGCTCGTTCCCTTTTTGAATTTGCTTCCTATAGCAATTCTAGTGGACCAAGAATTATTCATAGATGCTTCCAAGAATAATGAATAAAACCAAATTGTACGCTGCTTGCAGGCATAGTCAGAAGGAGATCTAATTTTTCAAATTACTCAATGTGAATTATTAATTCTACTTGACTAATGTAGAGCAATCTCCTGGTGTTTAAGAGGAAAGACAATCTGCTTTATAATTTCATTGCTGATACATCCCTGTATTTTTCATGTCACATGATATTTCACCTTTTCTGCCTTCCCAACTTAAAACTAGCACCCAGGGAGGGAGTAGAATTGTTCTAGCTCAAACAGCCCTGTGAGACGTGAACTGTTTAATAACTTGACTGTTTCTGATGGCTCTTTGGTCTTCAGGTGCATGTGAGCATGTCCCTCCTGCAGCTGTGGGCTGCATCACAATGTAAGCTACAAATGATTTTTACTATAAACCCAAGACAGGCTTAGCTTTTGTGATTGCTAGGGTTTATGAGGGTAGTGCACAGGTAGTGCATTCTAACTGATGGACTGAGAAGGCACTGAGGCTTAGCTTGTCTGTAAAGAAAGCCTGTTGTAATTTCAAGCTTTAATCCTACATGTTGTATAATTTTGGAGTAAATCCTGTGGTTTACTATAGCTGCTTGGATTTACCTTGGATTTACACCAGAATTAATTACATCTGACAGGTAAAATAGAGCTCAGAGTACCTGTGCCAAAATTGAATAAAACATAAACACTTCAGTCATTCAAGGACACTCATCCCAAGTGATGATGGAAAAAATAAACAAGCTTTGTATTCTGGCAGGTAACTCTCAAGAGCTAGTAAGCTGAAGGAGGTGAGGAAAAAAATCAACGCCACAGTGAACCAAGCCATTACAAGTACTTGTGGACTGACCAATTATAAAAGTTGTTTTTAAAAGTGTCAGAAAACTCAGACTTCACTTTCCCTGCAAGGCCAGGAGGTGTAAGGCTGTAGGATGTGGGGGTGCCTGTGTGCTGTAGGTGTGGACTCAGGGTGTTCTGTCAGCAGGAAAGTGAGCTGCTGTGTGGGATGGTTCAGCTTCCAGGTCTCTGGAGACCACAGCAGTAAGTATTTTCCTATCTGCTCTGAGCTACTTTTTGGCAGGGATGAGAATTGCCACAAAAACTAAGATCTTAACAATCAACCCTTACTTGATTTACTGATGCATTGTCCTATGTACAGTATGATGTATGCTATCTGAAAGCACCCATTATTCTGTGTGTGTCCCCCCTCCTCTCTACTGGTTCCTGCAGAATTCAGATGAGTTCCTGTGGCTTGGGCTGATTTCTAGCCAAGGCAGCATTCTCAAAGTAAAAGGAAAAACCAAAATCCAGAGGGTCGTGTTTTTGTCACAATTACAGGTGATACAACAGGGTTGTCACTGGTCTCCAGGCCTGTTCTAGCAACAGTTATCACAGTTTTTAAAATAAATAACATTTTAAATGACAATTTATCCCAAAAACGTGTTTTAAGTTTTCTCCTTTGCCTACCCTGCTTTTTGTTTTCTGGCGGCTTGAGGTATAAGTTGCAGCGGCTTAATGATGCAAAACTAATTTCCTAAAACATTCTTCATTAATTGGACTTATTTCAGATAGGAACTATACATTTTGGACTATGTAACATCCCTGTTCTGTAAAATACATAGACCTTTCTGCCGCTTCGTATTTTAGTCACTGTTTTTGGATATCCTTTATCAACAGAGCCATTAACAAGACATTCCAATTTTCTTTCCATGGGTACATAATAAGCTCTATGTCTTTAATTAGCACCTTCATTCCTCTCCCCCTTCCCCGTCTCCCAGGAAAAGCCAAACCTTCTTCACTATCAAAATGGCCTGTCAAAACCTGACAACTGAAGTTCTGCCTTGTCAATGTAAAATTGTCTGTACCATTGTGCAAGCTGAATGTTTGGGGCTAGTGCAAAATAACGCGCCAGCTGCATTGTCTGCTTTCCTGCTTTATTTTTGCAGGGATACTGAAGGATTTCTGGACTTTCCTGGGCATTTGCTATAGAAAAGGGATCATGTTTCCTTAGGAGCTGAGCAGGGAATTGCTCTAAGAGAGTATTTGTGGATGCATGTGGAAATTGTACTTGTCTATCCTTTTCTACATCTTTCCTGTGTATATTAGTATATTCAGAACTGCTGAGAACTCTTCCGTCAAAGGGTACATGAGCTCAAGCTTTGTTTTCCTCTCACAAGTGGGATTTTACTGGGAATGCTGGCAGGCCCCTCACAGCAGAAGGATGGGTGGGTGCCGCTACTGTATCTATCTGTTGTTGTCACATTGGATTTTGTGCAATAAAAATAAAACCCTTGGTCAGAAGTGTCATAAAAGTTTGATTGACTTTCCTCTTTAATTGCTTATCATCCTTGAAGAGACTTCTTGGCATTTAGAAACCAGTGAATCTGTTTTCCATTTCTTTAGGCTATATAAATACACCCTGTTTATATTAAAATGATAGACAAATATACATAAAGCTGGAAAACATAACCACAAACCCTTTTCCTCTCTCTGTGCATTAAAAAAAAAGAAAAAACCTAAAGACACTTTTATTGTTGCTAAACTTTTGCCCTTGGCTAGTAGAGCCTTCTTTATGTTTTAACAGATACAGACATCCTTTTCATGTGGTCCTTAGATGTTCTATATTTTATATCACTTGTGCCTTTATAAAAAGGGAAGAATGAACTTGCTGCACAAACATATCTGATGGCAATTTTTTTGTTGTGTTTGGCAAGTCAGAATTATAGTGACATTTCCATTTTAAAAAAGGAACTTGTTTCTCCCTGTTGTAGGAAGCTGTACTAAAAGGTTTCACTAAGACAATGGAAACTGAGTAACTGGAGTGTTTTGGAGATGGGTGTTGGGGATAATCAGGAGAGCACAGAGAACTTCCCTTGCTTCTGCTGTCATCTCCCCCTGCCAGAGACATGGTCTCTACTGCCCATCACGACCTGGTACAAGCCTTTAGCACTAGGATAACACCCAAGGACTATTTCCCCTGTTGTATCATGCTTCCTGTTGTGCAGGCACATCTTCCTCCAGCTGTGCTTGAGTCTTGTCAAAATTGAATTCCAGGCACTACTCCAGAGGCAAATGGGGAAAGGGATCTTGTCTGCAGTGTACCCATGGCTCAGGGAGATGGTAAACAAGGTGCCTTTAGTTCATTCAAAACAGCAGCAAGATCCAAAAGTGGAAAGAAAATGGAAACAATGGACTTGTATCATGCTTTGTAGGGCATGTAGCTCTGGTAAACCTTTGGTGGGGTCTTTCATTCCCAAGGAAAAGGAGATCATGAGGAAAAGGGGAGATCAGGGGCTAAATGAGGGGCCAGTAAGAAATTCACCCCTCATAATGAAATACTTACATGTTGGCAGAAGGTTCTTTCTGTTAGTGCATTTACAAATTTAAGCTTATTTAAAGAAGCAGAGTAGACAACCACATGCAGTGGTCAATGGATAATTCTGATCTTTTTTTCTCTGGTCAGGACTCCTGCGTGTGGACCTTGTGGACCATGTTGCAGTACTTCTCATGGTATCTTATCTTTGCTGTCTGTATTGTTAAGTGCTCTCTTACGCAGCTCTACAAAGTACCATATCTCTGCATAGCAGCACTGCACTCATAGACACAAAGGGAACTGTTCTGGGTCAGGATTTTCTGCTGGGAGTGGCAGGTCGTGAAGTTCCCAAGTTTCAGACAAAATACAGAGCTGAGCTGAAGGATCACATCTTAGTGCCTATGGCTGGGGTTATTTCTCCATCTACACCCTGCTCCTATAACACTACTACTGCACCTTCAGGAACTCATCTCACCTTACTGTCTTGGCTCTATTTCAGAAAGGTAATTCTTCAAGTTTGAATCAGTGGCTTTCTTGCAGTTTGGCACTTAGATCACTGTTTAATTCTGAGATTAAATGGATATGCTACCTTTCATCACTCTACAGAAAACCTCAAATCCAAGCTGTGATACCATTCTGCAATCCAAGATCAGTGCTCTGAAAAGCAAAGGCTGATATTTCTTGCCAGTTAACCAAGTCAGCAGCCATTTGGTGCCAGACTACTTTGAGTATCTCAGAACTTTGCAGAAATAGGTAAATACATTTGGGGAACAGGAATGCTTTGACTGTACGCTTCAGCAGTGAGGTACTCAGGTTTTACTTAGTTGCAGGATTTAAAAGGTATATTAGGAGAAGTCTTAGGTATCACTTAAGGGATATAAGAGAGACCCTAGACCAGGAGTAAATGTCCCCTCTTGGATGTTTCTGCCCAAAATTATGCTTAAGGTTCAATGTTGGAGAAGAATTTGCTGTTTTGGACTGACCCTGAGCTTTCTCCTTTCAAATAAGTTTCCTCATTTGCTGACTTGACCTAAACCACATTCTTCTGCTATCCCAGTCCAGCCTAGATACCAGGGATTCCTCAGTGTAGATATTTCATCCTGGAAGGAGATTCTCATTGCTTTGATACCAAATTGCCTGGTGTTACCTTCAGCCACCCAGCAGCAGTCACTACTGAGAGCAGCACTTCTGACTAGGAAGCCCAGCTGAGCTCTGGCACCTGCTCTTTGGAAGATAAGGGGCCTCAAAGCTTCCACGTGTGCCATATGCAGCATCTGGGAAAAAGTCATCCAGCTCCCTGTGTTCATCACATACGTGAAGCTATGTGGATAGGTCACTTAGAGGCAGAATTTCAGTTCTGTGTCTCTTGGCTGTACTAACTCTGTATTTTTTAACCTGAGGACAATACAGAATCATAGTATGATTTGGGTTGGAAGGAGCCTTAAAGATCATACAGTTCCACCCCTCTGCCATGAACAAAGACACCTCCCACTAGATCAGCATGCTCAATACCACATCCAGCCTGGACTTAAACACTTCCAGGGAGGGGGCATCCACAATCTCTCTGGGCAAACTGCCTCACCACCCTCACAGTAAAAAATTGCTTTCTTACATCCAGCTTAAATTTTCCCCCTTCCAATTTACATCCATTACTACTAGTCCTGCCATAACGTACCCTATTAGAAGGTCCTATTCAAGATTTAAGCTGAAATAAATGTAACATATCTTTCTTCAGCCAAGGGAATCCTGCATGGGATAGGAGTATTGTAGGACAAAACAACTAATTCCATTCTTTCCTAGCGAGAAGGGAAGCATGTTGATCTGGCAGCCTTGGCAAGGCTTTGGATCCCACACTTTTTGTTAAAATTTCCTATGTGTTGATGTGAAATAAAAAAATTTGGGCATGGTGGTGGCGGGTTTTTGTTGCTGTGAAGCTTGTGTAGGCTATGGTGAGCCCTTTTGTGTCCTACAGTGAACTAACTAGTAGGAGCAGCCGCTACCTTTGACCACAAAGCTTTATTACTGTAATTCCCTCTTTGTAGTGCGTTTGATGCAGTGTCTCCCTATCCTGCAGTACATTTGGGCTGTAAGTTACACGGTTATTTACTAAAAACAGCAAGAGCAGCCATTATTTTGCAACATATACTTCATCTTTGTGGCCTTACTTGCTTTTGCCTCTGTTGTGCTTTCTTTGCTGATAGCTTGTTAAAACCCTAAAGGTTGTCAAACCACATGATAGAAGATTAGGAAAGAATTAAAACACATTTGTTGGCACAGAAGAAAGTATGAAAATAAGTGATGTCTGAGTGGAAACATTTTAGGTAGATTCTGGAAGCTGTCAGCCCCATTCCAGTCACACAGATAATACAAGCACTGCACATCCCAAGTTTGGTGCCTCTTTTTTTTTCAGGGAAACTCTGGAGAATATTAACTGTGGGGGCACCAAGTGAGTTTTGTCACCAAATAAATATTAAGAGAAGAAAAACCAAGTCAACTACTTTATTAGATAGAACATTTTACAATCACACTTTGTTAGGGCTTTTGGGGTAACTCTTTTTGACTGTGCATTAGTACAGTTTTGATAAATTTTCCTTCCTCTACTGAAAATGTGAGAGGGATTCTGTGACCCATCCTTGAACTTGGTTTTCACTGTAGCCAGGCTGTATCTTGTTTTAATCAGATTTCTGATGCTTTTTTTAATCTGTTGGTACTTTTTTTGGTGCCTCTTTTTTTTTTTTTTAAAGACAAAATTATGAGAAAAGCATATTTTGAATTCTATCTCTGTAAAATGGCCTAGTCAAGAAGAGCATATCTGGTTTCTTCTTTAAATCCAAAACACTAAGTGGATACATTCAAAGATATTTAGCACTGGGGTAACACAGTGCTCATTGACATTTGTTAGTGCTGAGTCTGACTGGTAACAGATCATGTTTTATATCCTAGGAAATTAGCTGTTAAAATTAGACATAAATAGAGGTGGAGTATAATCAGTTATTCCTTCCAGATGGACTAGACTGTGCCACTCAGACAGACGATCCTACAGCCACTCTCCCCTCCCCATTCAAGCTGCCCACTCAGAGGAACACCCCTGGCTAGCTGTCTTTGTATTGCCCTGACCCTGGGACATAACAAGGGTCTTCACATTCCTCTATCACCTGCCCAATCCCACATTTATGATGTTGAGATTTGCTTTATTAGCCCTAAGCAATTTTTAAACCCTGCTGTAAGTCTGGAAACATGCATGCGTTCTTTCCTTCTATACCTTTATTCCCAGTAGAATCTCTTCCATTAACTAATTTTCATTACTGGGGAATCACATGACTCCAGGATAGCAGGTTCAAGAAAAATAGATGGTACGGTGAAATCATGAATGAAGTTGTGAGCATTTTCAGCTCTGTTTTAGACCTTTCTTTCTACTCCTGGAGATGTACAAGTGATTGGGCTGTGCTGAGATAAGGAGAGGCTGTATACCCTTCCTGACCTGGTCAGCTTAAGCTTGGAGCATAAAGCACCTCCTATGGATGCGGCACATCTGTGTCAGCCTGATTTATAGCTCAGATGAATTTATGTCTGGATTTTGGTTGGTCATTAGAACTTTTGGAACACTGAAACTGTGCTAACTGATATGGATGCTGCTGTAATTCATATTCTTCTCCTTGACTTTGCTTTTTCACTCCCCTGACTTCCTTCTCTGTAGAAGAGCCAGAAAGTGTTGGCATGACCCTTCAACCCTGTTAATGAGCATCAAATGGAATTAATTTTACCTATATCCACATTCATCATTTTGATATTACTGTGAATGCTTCCGTGTTTATAGTTTTTCAGAAAATATTTTTCCCATTGTGAATATAGCTATTATATATGTGAAAATAAAAACTCTACTCGGCAAACAAAGGTTCATCTATGCTTTCTTTAGTATCCATTTTTATTAGCAGCACTAGAGGTATTTTTAAAGTGTTTATTTAATCCAGCTATTCAGTAGTCTCCAGAGTCCAGGCTTCTGCTTCAGTGCTTGGTCAAGCCTTAATCTTTATGGGTTTTGGCACAGTGTTGAAGCAGAAGCTTTGATGCTTGAGACTGCTGCCTGCCCAGAGCAAATATAAATTTTGATCAGTACAATAAGTGTTCCCTATTTAAAATGTCAGTGGCCAGCCTCCAACAGTCCCTGGCCCTAGAGCTGTGGGGTTGGGTGTTATACCTGGGCCACATGTACGGTTGAAGGGTGCAGCGCATTGCTGGGTGCTGCCTCAGCCCATGTCCTTGTATTGAAATAGCATTGTTGTCTGATGGCAGTTCAGGATGAAATTACTATTTCTAAATTTCTACCAGGTAGTTATGCTTGGTTTTGCAGAGACTGAGAGTTGATGAAGCTGCCTTGTCCTCCGCAAGTCGTGAGTCAATTTGAGGTCTAAGGATCTTTCTGACCCCTAAGCCAAAGCTGTAACTCCTAATGTCATTCAAGTGTGTTTCAGGTCTGTTGCGGTACTAGGAAGGCTTTGTCTTCTTCAATCTGGGCTAATCCTGTGGTTTTCCCTTTAGTGTGTACATATTTTTCACTTGGTGATCTCAGTGCATTGTTCAAGGTAACATACAGTTGACAAAAGCTTCAGAACAAAGACCACATTTCAGCCTCTCACCTTTGGCTTCTCAACATGGCTCTTTGGGAGCTTGTGCAAGCCAGCTGTCCTGCTCTGAGCCAGCACGACTCCATGCAACAACAGTTCCATGTGCCAAGCAGAAGCAGGTCATGAACACCCATTCTCCAGCCCACATGAGGACTGTGTGATTTTCCCTTCCTTCCCTTCTCTGACACTGGAATTGCAGCAAATGAGGAAGCACAGTCCCACACAGTATTCTACAGCGTGTGGGGGTCTTTACTGCCTAGCACACAGTAGTGTTTCTAATATGTAAGTTCCTCTCTTAGCTTCCTTTGTACTGAAAGTTCCTCCAACTCATGTTAAAAGAATATGGTGGAGCAATATTGTTTCAGGACTTTACTCTGACCCAAGGAATTCTTTGGATTTCTTTCCATGTGTGTTTGTGGATAAGTGAAGCGTGATCTGGTGCTGTAACTATTTCACTGACATGCAAGCACATTTTGCCCTCTATATGAATGTTTTATATCTATTTGATATTTCTCTTTAAATTTTTTGTTAAATTTGGAACATGCAAGGAATCTTGCCTAGGTCCCTGAGCACTCCTTATTTGAGGTCTGCTTCTTTTTCTACTACTGGAGTTTCATGTCATGGCTTCCAGTGTGGCAGAAACAGTTCTGGGAGAAGCTGGAATTGATTCCTGGATAATACCAAAATGCCAAGGGTCATGCTGATGGAAGCATGTGGCACTGCACAGGAGTTTTGGCATAGAGTCTGTGTCACTTTGGGTTTCTCCAGTCAACTACCAGCAGGGGTTGAAAAGGCAGTCCAGTTGGAGGGTGGAGATGACCCCTGCTAGCTTGCAATGACTGAATGCTGTTGTGGAGAGCTAACGCTTTCCTTTGTGGTGTTTGATAGACAATCACCCAGCTAACTACTGAAAACTTTAGTAGTGTGACAGAAGCTGTGAAGCCTCAGAACTGACAACACAGTGGGAGGACCTTGTGTGATTTCACTGGTAGATCTGGGGCTGGGAGCACAGGCAAAACCACCATGGGGAATTGCCAGAGGAGCTTATTCTAATGTTGCAAATGAAATTGTGGTCTTCTCTTGATATGTTTCCAAGGCTACTTTTAGAGAAAACAAAAAAGTAAAATATGAGTTCTGAGAGAATTTTTCAGCTACAGATATGCATTAAGGAAAACAGAAAGGTTTTCCAAATTCATTTAATACCACCATGAAGTCATGGCCTGTCTGTAAGCCCTTAACAGGGATGCTGGGGGAAAAGAGGGTCTCCTTTTTCCATCCTACACTAAAGGGATCTCCAGAGAGGTTGCTCTCTTTCCACAGCCACGCTGGCTCTCTGGGTAGGAAGTGCTTGAGGGTGGGGACTTGCCTGACTGGTGGCAGAGTCAAGCCCAGATCTTAATGGGTGCCATTTGGTACAACTATGACACCAGTAGGTAACAATAACTGGAATCATTCCCTAGTATGTGTTCCTCTGCTCTTGCTTGCAGTAGGAGCAGACAGAGAACTGAGTAATCTGCCATAGCAGCATGTCCCAGCTGAACACAAGAAAACTTGAGCAGTGCCCTGAATCCCTTGGCTGCTGCCAGGTGCTCCTGTGTGCTGGCAAGCAGAGCTCTTTTCATTCTGAAGTGCTGATTCGTATTGGGAGAGGTTAAAGGTTTCAGAGTTTCAGAGTGTAATTGCAGCTTTGAAGGGACTGTCTGATGCACTGCCTTCACAGTAGAGGTGGCTGAGCCATGGTGTGTCTATGTCTATATCCTGAGGATATGGCTGCAGAGAGGGTGAGAGTGGTGAGGCACTGCAATGCGTGCCCAGAGAGTTAGTGGAGGCCCCATCTCTGGGGACATTCAAGGCCGGGCTTGCTGAGGCTCTGAGCAACCTGAACTAGTGGAGGATGTCCCTGCTCACTGCAGGGGGTTGGACTACATGGTCTTTGAAGATCCCTTACAACCCTATGATTCTATGTGTCCAGCTTTCATGCCAGTGGGAGGCTGGGCAGGGCAGGGGCTGTAGGCAGGTGTACTCTCTCCTCCCCGCTATTCTCTGCAGCTTCCAAGAGCTTGCTGTGATCTTTCTGCCTCCCACGCAGGAGGGACAGATCATAGCAACTAACACTTCCAAAGCCTTGTCATCAGTATCTTTTTTTTTTTAATTGCTATCTTGGTGACAACTTACATCTGACCTGTTTTTGGTGGAGGTAACCCTTGATTTCCATCACATGTTGTTGTCTAAATTAGGAAACTTTAATAATGTATGCAATTTATCATAAGGCTTTTGTGATAATGGCGGAAACTGACATAAAACGGAGAAGTTATAATGCTGGATTAGTCTTATGAAACAGTGGTGTACCTTCATAAAGAGTCCAAAGAGCAATTATTATGTGTGTTTGACTGGCACTGTAAAGTCGTTAGTTCAATCATCATTGACCAGTTACTGCTTTATTGTATTTTCTTTTTATTTTTATGGTCAGAGAATGGTACTTTTCCCACAATCGGTCCTTGAGCACAAAGACAATAACAATTAAAAGAAATATTTAAAATTTGGATTTTATCTGCACAGGGGGGGACATCCATCACTATAAAAATCAGTTTTGCATGCAGCTGTATTTCAGTCAAATAGTCGCCAGATAACTAGTTTTCTAGAATCAGAAGTTTTAACTTTAAAACTTCTTCCAAAAAATTAGTTGCCTGTATTTCAAAAACTTGCTCAAAATATTAGAATTCCTTATTTCCTTAAACTTGTTTAAATGCTGCATGCTTGCAAAGATGTGTGTGTGATAAGGTTACATATGACTCTGGCTAGAATGATTATTGTGGTCATTAGGGACAGACTTGGGCAGTATCCAATCTTATCAGCCAAAAGAAGTAGAGAAATGTAATACTGTGTGAAAATGCTTATTTATTCTGACAGAGTACTGACCTGCAAATTGGGTTTTGATCTGTAATTAAGCTGCAGGTACTCCTTGCAGTTGCTCAGTAATTGTACCTGTCCTGAGCCTTGGCTGCCTGATCTGTAACTCAGGAACATGGGGGCAAACTGGCCTGTGGTTTGGGGAGAGGTGATGTGGTGACAAGCTGGGGAATGACCTTGACTTCAGTGTGGTTGCACCAGTGCACACCATTGAAGGACGTGGTTTTGGATAATGTTCAGAGCTGGGTGTACTGTGTGAAAACAAGCTTTTGACATCTAACGCAGCATGTGTCCCCTTAATTGTGCCTGTGTTGCCACCCAGGCATGCCAAGGGTGCCTGGTTGAGGCTGTGCAAGTTAAGGGAGCCGCCATGGGCAGCCACTTGCTGAAGCTTTCCTTGGGACAGAAAGGGGCCCTGAGGAAACTCCATGGAGAGACAGTATAAGGTGCTTAGCACAAAAGAGATCCAGTGTTGTTGGCATCCCTAAATCAAAGTAAAGCTAAGCCAGCATTTCTTTGCCTGGTTCCTCCCCGTGCAGCTCCTGATGCTCTCTGGAAAGGCAACTTCCCCTGCCCTACTCTTCAGGTTCAGCCTCTCCCCTTCCCTGTAGTACCCATAACCAGCTGCTTCTTCCCACTCTGATGTGCTGCCCTTTTTCCACACTTTGAGGAGGAGTGGCACACAGCATTGCAGCATCCTCAGAGTAAGAACTCATGGCATCATGCAAACAACTCTGTCTCATGCTGTCTGACAGCACCCATCATCTATGCTCTGCAGGACAGAAAGTAAAACACCCACTTCTTTTCAAAGCCCTTCCCAACCCAATAAGGAGTGGAAGTTGATACACGTGGTTGCCTCACAACTGCTGCAGGGTTTTGCAAGTTTAGTATTACCAGGGCTCTAAGGCACCTTTTCAGAGTGTATTTGTAAGGAGTGAGTCTGTCCCTGATTGCTGGTATGATATAGGCAGAGGCTTTCCTGAGTGAGGCACTGAGTACCTGTGCCAGAGGTCCTGTGCAGGCTGTAGCTCCCAGGGAGGACTGTGACTAGTGCATAACAACATCTGATCATCAACTGGACTGATGTGCAACCAGTAATTTCATTTCAATGGAAATAGGAATTTCCATTGGACAAGCCTCTGGTCACTATGATTAACTATAATTAAATAGTGAGAAATTCAGATTAACTGAAGAAGTCAGCCATATTTCTAATGGCAAAACAGGTATTTTTCTCCTACTTAAAAGTGCACCAGGCAGGCTTACAAGCAAATCCATAACAGGTGATTTGCGCTGAAGTCATCAAATGAGTTCTTCAGTCCTCCTAGTCCAGTTCTGAAATAATTTGATCTACCGGAATGTGGCAGCAATGAGACAAACCCTGTAAGTCCATAAAGCCTGCAGAAAGCTAGCATTGTGTGTCCTCATCTGCTTGCAGCTGACTTTCTGTACGTAATCTCTGCATGATCCCTGGCTACAAAGGCTAGAGTTGTAATGAGGGCATCACACTGAAATGAAATGCCTGTCATGGCTCCTTCTGTGGAACTCTCTGTCACAAGTACTGAGAGTGTATGAGGAATTGCTCCTTGGCTCCAGTTCTGTTGCATCCAACCTGGGGAGTCTGACAATCTACAGCCATCTCCTTCCACTCCTTTCCCAGTTATTTTATCCACAAGGGTGGTTTTACTAAGCCAGACCTTCCTTTCCCTCCCCCTCACTTTATTTTCTTAAGAGACTTAATCAAAGGTAATTTGAGTTCCCATTTCTCTATCAATGGTTGTATTTAAGAGGGGCTTATCTGATTTCGATCACCAATTATGGGCTCCCATTTCTTGTTTATATCCATCTCAAATCTGACAAGGTCCCTGTTTGATTTTGATAGGAAGTTAGGACTTCATACAAAGCTAAAGAGACTCTGAAGCACATTTGTTCAGGTAAAATAATATCTCAGGAATTGTTTCACTTGTACTACAGGAGGAGGGAGTAGAATAGGGTGGTCCCTGCCAATTCTGTTGAAAAATAAATTCTGAAGCCAAGATAGTAAATATTTCTCTTAGCTAACCTAGTGGGAGGGAAATTACAGTGCCCAGGAATATTGCTATTAAGGAGACTCCAGGTCAGAGGTTAATGTAACAGGAGATGGTCTAGCCAGAAAGGTCAGAAAAGCTTGGCCCTATTTGATGACTTTTAACTATTTTGGGCGAGAAAAATATCTCTGCCCACATCTTTGGGAGATAGCTGGCAAAGGTTGAGGCTTCTTAGGGAACTGACTGCTGAAAAGTGATGGGGCAAATTAATACACAAAGTAAGATGTTCCCCTTTAGCTTTGACACAGCAGGTTTTAACTTGCCCAAGTATTTTGCTGTGCTTGATTTTTAAAATTAATTTATCTTGAATGTCTGGGATACCACTGTAGCTCACTCAGAGCTTTGGCATGATGTAACAAACCATGTGCTACTCTTTCCCAAACCAGTTCACCTAGCATTCCTGGCAGAGGCTGAAACCTAGACTTTTTCCCAGCCCCAGCAGCGGGTTATCAGGAGATCAATTGTTTGGGAGACAGTTGCCACTACATGAAGAGCTTTGTCCTTCTGATTCAAAAGCTGGTGGATATTTACATTTCATTTTGGTTTTCCTTTATTATTTTATTTCCCATAGCATAAGGTCTATAAAGCCCTAAAAGTAGGCTGACGCTTCCAATGATTACTGTTTGCTTGGTGAAGTTACCTCTGCAGGCCACCCTCACATCAGCTGGGGTGTTAAGGTGAGCAGGTGGACCAGGCACTGGCTCTTTGTGTGCTGTCCAAATTCACAAGGGCACAGACATCTCTGTGGGTCCTGCAGCTGGATGCACAGATTAGGTCTCTGCTTAGCACTGACCCCATCAGCATATCTTCTGGTTGGGCTGCGACAAGGACAGTCCAGTCCTTGGATTCTGCAGACAGGGATTCTGAATGGAAAATACATTTTTTTTCCTTGGTGACAATAAATATCAGGGATTTGTTTTTTCCCCTTTCCCTAGTGTAAGTGTTCCTCAAATCCACACAACTCCTGCTGTGTGGCAGAGGGAGACAGGGCTCCTGAAAGCTCAGCACATCACACAGCATATGTGTGGAAAAGCCACCCATTGTACTGCCCTCACTGTTCTCCAAATGATCCCTCTGAGCTAACACGTGTGCTGGCCAACATGTGAGCTGACAGAAGCAACTGTAAGTTGAATTCCCCACAGACACAGGAAGATCAATTAGCACTGTTCCTAACCTCATAAAGTCTTTTGCTGGGTCTTCTGTCCCTGAAAGGAATGGGGTGAAGCGCTTTGGAAAAGGAGTTTATTTGCTGTGTAACGAGGAGCTCGTTTGCCTGCAGGAGGAGTCAGGAGCACGTGGGAACAAGGATCCTTCAGGAACCTTGCAGAAGGCTCTCAGCAGTGCACAGGGTATGATGACAGTTCTCAGCCAGCTGCAAACACGTCCCTTCACAGAGCATCAGTGCAATACATGCACTGGGATTAACTAGTGATAAGCAAAATTATGTGGCATTTTGAAATGTGATTGCAAAAAAAAAAGTATTCTTGATCTGTCAGGCTCTTTGTTGTCTCTCTGGGGTGCTTGAGTATGTCTTGTTTAAAAAAAAAATTAAAAATCCCACAGTCTGTTTTCTGACTGATGTAATTTCCTTACTTGCATGGGGAACTCTGAACTGAGCTAGTGAGAAGCTAGTGAGAAACGAGTTTCATCACAACAAACGCTACAAGCTCCTGCTGTCATAAGCACTGAAGTATTTCAGAGGCAAGTTCTTCTGAAAATGCGTGATAAGTATGTTTTGACACTCTTTTGGGGGTAATGTCATGCCTCTTTCTCAGAGGACATCAGTTCAGAGGTATGTCTAATTGTTTTGACTGGTATAAAATGTGGAAGAGCTGCCCTGGAAGGCTCATCTCCCCATGCCTTGAGGTGAATGCTTGTAGACTTCACAAAAGTTCAATACTAATCACAATAACTGGTTGCAGACCCGTAACTCCTATTGGCACCTGTGTCTCATTATGATAGAAGGAACCCCTCCACAGGAACTTTTTCATGTTGATGGCTTCTTCACAGTGATGCTAATGGCTTCTTTGCAGTGACACATACTGTTCTGATGCAGTGGCCACATCACGTGTAACACAGGCTTTGTGTTGATCCACATTTTCCTCTTCCTTCCTGTGAGTTGCATGTTGGCCCCTTTCCACCCTGCCTACTATCAAAAATATCAGCAAAACTGATTTACTGTGCACAGCATGCATGTGAGTGGTCTCATTCCTGTCCTGCAATGGTATGTACACTTCAGCTTTATAATAAAGAGTCTGATAACACACAGCAGGACAATTGGACAGATATTGGAAGGGCCAATTATCGGTGCCAAGACAATTAAACCATTAAACCTGAGAGAGTAATCTTGTTTGGAACTGGCTGCCTGAGGTCCTCAACAAATATGCTCCCAAGAAGGAGGATATGAGCAGAATGTACAGGAGGGGGGCCCTGCAGGAGAAGCTGGGAAGCTTTGACATCCATGCTTTTGAGTAATTACTTCGGTTTGGACTGTAATGCCCAAAAGATTTTTATTTTTTTAGTGCACACATTAGGAAACAATTCAAATTCTTTACGATATGAGATTAAATTATTTCATCCCAGATAAAACTCAAGACCAGCAAAAATCCTAATGCTTTATTGCTCTTGAGGTAATATTTTAATACTTGGATCATTCTGTTTTAAAATACCTCGGGTTTACAATGATAAATCTACAAAGCACTAAAAATCCTACTCAATCAACTCTGGCTCTTGAAATGGCATCTGCCTTTGAGCTATAAAAATAACAGATGATTTTTTGATAGCTTATCAGTTAACAGACTGCTTAGTTAGGATAGCACATTTTTATGCTAATCTTAGGGCTGTGATTAGCAAGAGAGAGAAAGAAAATCTATAGTATTATTTTGTATCTGCTTTAAGTTCAGCCTAGCTTTTGGAAAAGATCTCTCCTCTTCTAGGAATTGCCAGCCACACAGAGGTTTCAACACCCATCTGAATGGATGTGGAATTGATTTCAACATGTTAAATTTGTAATATATGTGGCTGTTTAATAGCATCTCTTTTGCACCACAGAGCAGCCGCATGAGGCAAGTGAAACAGGCACTGTTTCCTGGCATGGCCGCCCAAGCATCCCCTCAGCCCAGGAGAGTAGGCAGCATTGCATTGCTGCATCACCAGGGTTTTGAGCACCCTTGTCTCTGGGAGCTGGAAGAGCAAACTTCAATAGCAAAGATTTTACAAGCATGTGATCCTGGTCTCTATGCTCAGACCTGCTCCTCTGAGTGTCCTCTGGGAGAGGTGGGAGGACTATGCAGTCTGTACCGGTGGGATGTTTTTAGGGAAAAGAGCAAATGGGTAAGCACCTGGGCTTTTCTGTCTGATGCGTCAGATGGGCCTGCTGTGGTCTTGTTGTAGGTTTGTAACGGAGGAAAGATTCCTTCTATTTATCTAATTTCTTAATTTCTTGAGACCGGGATTAGTTTGGCAAAACATTATTTTCTGACAAATTTGAATCTGAATTGGCATTTTGCTGATATGGCTTAGAAGTAGCAGTGTCTCAGTGGCCAATCAGGGATAAAATCAATCTTTGTTGATTCTGAAGAATTCTCACATCTTTAAGAAGTAATGATATGAATTGGGCTTGGTCTTCACTACCAGTTCATCTGGGAGATGAACAGACAACCTAGATGGACTTTGATTGTACCTATAGTGTAATTTTTGCATTCTTTTTTCTTTGCTCTCTCATTTTCAACATAGTGTTTTCCTAATTTTTGTTTTATTAAATTATCAAATGCTCAAGGTATTGCTTTGTTTTGTTGTGTTTTATTTTGGTTTTTTTTAAAGTTATAAATTGAACCCACATTCCGACCAGATTTTTCTTGAATTCAAGGTGGGCAGGGAAAGCCAGTGGCTGGCTTTAATTTGATGCTTCTTACTGAGATTATTTCCTACTGAATTCTATGTCTCTGGGAAGCAGAATTCAATTTTAACTGAAAATCAGTATGAGCACTGAAAAATTGTTTATTAGAGTCAACTTGCCCCATGTTTGTTCTCTGCTGTGTTGGCTATTGGCTATGACTTCTTTTTGATCTCATGAAAAATTATTTTAAAACTGTATGAAAGCATCTCATAAAGCATGACAGCTGCCCATGGAGGTTTAGTAAATACTTTGTTGAAGGCTACTTTATCAGTGACACAAAATTTTTAACAAGATTCCATGTAGACAAAATCAAACTCACAGAATCAGGGTAGGAGCATAAAAAGAAAATATACTTCTTATGACTCTTCTAGATAATTATACTCTTAGGTTAAGCCTAAAGCCTGAAAAAATCAAACTTTCAATTCCCTGTATTTTCATATAGATGATACTTAACAGATAAAAATACTACTAAGGATAGGAGAGAGAGAGTTAAATGATTAGTTCATTTGTATGCTTCCATCTTCTCTGCTTGTAGACCAAGGTACCCCTTTACTTATAAACACAGAAATGTACTTAACAGTCTCTAGCAGTGAGAGGGCCATAGAGAAGAAATTTTTAAAAAGCTTGGTCTTTTAATAATTTACTGAATGGAGCATGGAAAAGAGTAACCAAAAATCTTCGTTAAAAATCACAGGCTCTGAAAGTGGTCAAGTGGATAGAAGCTGAAGACAGAGGAAAAAGTTTCTTCATTTTTATTTCTGGCAGGAAGTCACACTCAGATTTTAAAATGCCTATAATGCAATGAGTCTATGTGGCAGAAACCAGTGTTCTCATTAAAATGAATTCACTACCACAAGCGTGTACAAACTACATAGATTTCATGAAATCTAATTATGAAATTTATAGCAAATAGCAAGGCTTTGATTAGGCTGATGACAACGAAAGCTCTTGGAGAGATTGGGTTAAGACTAAATGAAAGGCAGCAGCACATGCTAGAAAGAACTAGAAAGATTCAAGATTTGCAGTGACTTTGTCACATTTGGCTTACTGGTTAGTTGAGCTAGAGTAAATACTCATGCTTGTTTGAGTTGTCCTCACAAGGTTTCTTGTCATGGTTAGACCTAGATATTTTACAATTGTTCTGGTTTATCAGTTCCTTCTTCCTAATATTTCTTTGCCTTACTTTCTCTTCCGGGACTGTGTAATATTGTGTAAAGGAGTCTGCATAGGCTTTTTTTTTAATGCATATGTGGGTGAGAGGGAAGAGAGATGCTTAACATCTGCCACACACTAAGATCAGGTGTTTACACACTATAGAATCATAGAATGGTTTGGGTTGGAAGGGACTTAAAGATAATCTGGTTCCAACTAGATCCATAGGCAGAATACCTCCCATTACACCAGGTTGCTCAATGCTTCATGCAGCCTGACCTCCAGAGAGGAGGCATCTACAACCTCTCTGGGCAACCTGCTCAAGCGTCTTATCACCCTCACCATAAAGAATTTCTTTCTTATATCTAGCCTGAATCTCCCCTCTTCCAATTTGCATCCATTACTCCTAGTCCTGCTGTAATGTATTCTATTAAAAAGTCCTACTCCTGCCTTTCTGTAGGCCTCCTTCAGGTACTGATAATCCTGCTGCAGGCCTGGTCTGAGGTGTTGCATGGGGATGTCCAGCTCACTCAGCTTTTCATTGAAGTGCATTTCATCAGGTACAAATTCTCTCTACATGAGAGGTGCAGAAATCAGATCAGCTCAGAGGAGGCTATGGATGAGTGTGGACAAGGAGAGGAGGAGAACTGTTCTCCTCTTCATTCTTTGATGGAGGTATAAAAAAATATCCTGGGTAAAAAGAGAAGCCCAACTCCTGTAACCTGTCCTGGCCTTTTCCCAGCACTCTCAGACAAACTACTGTTTGGGAAGGAGAAGTAGGAATGTGGGAAAATTGCTCCTGACCAAAAAACTCTCAGCACCTCAAAAATAAAGCTTTTCCTTCTCTGTGGATGGGGGGGGCGTGTCCTCCCCTCAATGGTCAGATCCCTGTCAGAATCACTGCTGTTTAGGAGACTCTTGGGTGCTGTTCCTGTTCAGGGCATAGGTTGGGCAATTTCTGCTCTTTTGGCAAATACTTTATTCACTGACAAAAGATGTTTCAGAAGGCCCAAAATTGGTCGCAGATTTCAGCGGAAATTCCTGACTTGGTTCAGTTTTGAAAAATAATGAAACAGTGTTCACAGGATTGTGCAGAAAACCCAGTTTGGATGCCTACACCATTGCCTGCTCCTTGTTTAGGGTACGCCCCTTAAGGACAGGCAATCTTTTCATTCATGCAACAGGAATGTGAATACTTGGGCCACCACACAAAGACAGGAGTTCATTTTGGCATGAATGATCTGTAATTTTTTTTCCTATTAAAGCCCTTCCATTTTCTATAGCTTTGATCTTATGTCAGGCAGGTTAGTTTTAAATGTGCAAGACTTAAAATACTAGAGTGGCAATCTCAGCTGTAGCCTCTTGCTTGTCTGGAAAGTGCTCCATGCACTGTGGTACAGGACATCCTGAGTGGGTATTTCTGTCTTTGCCATGTTGAAATTATCCTTTTAATATACAAGATTTACTTCCACATCAAACACATGGTAAATCATGGTAAATTTATTACTGATCAGTCATTCTCTCCTCTTTTGATCCAGTGAATGTTGAGTTATTTTATAGAGAACAGAACAAGTCCAAAAGGACTGAGCACAAGCAGCATGTCTGGGATATCAATATCTTCTTAGTTAGGAAGCACTCCCGTGACTTTGCCACTGTGGAGGAAGACAAGCTCCCCTGGGACAGATATCATTTACCCTCACAGCAATCTGTGAAATGGTACCTCAGAAAAATTTTTTTTAAAGTGTTTTCAATGACTTTTTCAGCAGAATTGGCAAAGCTTAAGAAAATTATGACCACATCCATGCTCTGGGGTTTTTTTTTTCTGGTGTTGTAAGTTAAGCTGCAGAGCTGATAAACATGTTATTTGTTTGGTGCTATTCAAAGCCGTGTGATTTGGGGGCCAGGCCATGGCCATGGTATTTAGCCTGGATGTCAAGGTGTGGATCACACCAAGATGATTGCCAAACACTTTGCTCTGAGACATCTTCAGACCAATGACATTTCACTCTGCAGAAAGGCAAGAAAACAAGACGTTCCACTCTCCCCCTGCTGCTACCGTTTTTATTTTACACCATCAAGAGATGACATACAATTTGATGAATTTCATCCCTTTTTTTTATACCCACTTGAACTACTATATAAATATTAATAGCTAAACACATTGCAAACAGGTGGGACCCGTTCTGCCTCTGGAGAGCTGCCACCACTAAGTGATATCTCAGATGGGGTGACAGAACTTTCCCATGTGGGCGCTGTCTCTCCCTGCCAGCCCCTCGGACATGCCTGGAGCTGAGAGCTCTTTGTTTTTTGGGTTTTTTTTTCTTTTTATGGTAGCAGTTTTTCTTGGTCTTTTAACAGCTCATTCAGAAGGGGAAGATGTTTTTTGCATTACTTTTTCTAGTTAGTTGAGGTATTTCCCCATGACAACAAAAGACCTCCCCACTTAGTGTTTGTGTCTGAGGGCACCATCTCTGTAACAGCAATAAAGAAGCATTCATCTGAATGTTGTATGGTAAATTCTGCCTTCTGCCACCTCACCTCTTTCTCTAACTTTTTTTGCAGATATTGTATAAGGAGCAGTTGTGAGAACTGATGCTGTGTGTCCAGCCACAAGTGTTGTCTACCTCTGAGAATCGTTCCAGTGTCCCTGCAAGCTGGGATCTTTTGGGCACGACTTTGGGCATAAAAGAGAAAGGGATGGTTACAAAAAGCTGCAGGTCTGGAAGGAAGCCTGAGAGAAGAAGAGAGAAATTGGCCAGTTACTCTTGCTTATTCTATGATTATTTCCTCTACCCTTTCCTGATTATAGCATTCATCTCTTATTCACTGTAAACTCTTAGAAATGAAATAATGCATAGGATTTTTCATTGTTAATTGGGGTTCAGCAGGCTACGGTAACTGCCTTCAGCCTGATGGTGAGCTTTCTTTTGATCATTACAGAAGCCATCACTGCATCTTGACTTTTGAATGATCAAAAATCCAAGAATGTAAGGTTATTTTGAAAATAATTTTTTTTCTAAAGTACACTTTGATTAAAAATACACTGGTATTTCTACATTCACTTCTTTTCTGTTGCAGCTAGAGAGGTGTAATGTAGCTACAGCAAAATTTGAGAGTCTGGGAATCTGAGACATGCAGGATACACTCAGAATAATTTCAAGTGAGATATTTAAATAATTGTTTTATTTCTCTTTCTGTAAGAATCCAGAATAGACAAGGGGAGGGGATTTTGGTTAGTGATGTTCTGGCTTTGAATTTTGTGTGTCTATGTAGTTCTTGGGTTTTTGTTGGTTTGGGTTTTTTTGGGTTATTTTTTTCAAAAACCCATGCAATAACTAAAGATCCAAATTTTCCTCAGGGCAAAAACAGAAATATTAGTGATGTGCCACTTGCTTGGTGGCACTGTGGAGGGAATGGTACAGGCATGAATCAGGGACTGTTGGCAGAGGTGCTTTCCAATATGTGCAAATAAAAATGCAGACCACATATTACATCTGGGGTCTGAAGATTTACCAAACTGCCATAAGGCCATAAGTTTGGTTGTTTGCAGTTTTCTGAACCATCTAAACAGGCTGCATGAAATGATGTCTCCATTTCTTTCATTAATACATTTTTAAAGCTGATTCTGTCTGAGGAGACTCCAGCATTCCTGCTTAATGTTCAGATTAATGAGCGTAAACAATGCTTTTAAGATATTTTTTTACCTGTGTATAATCAAGCCATCTAGCCACAAGTAACTGCTAATGTCACAGATTTCAATGATCTCTTTGGGACTTTTAATCTGTTTGCTTTTATAAAGGAGGTGATTTTATTTTTACATTAAGGAAGCATTAACATCATTAAATGGGCTCTCGCTTTATGATAACTGCAAATGTCACTTTGATCCAGAAAGATAAGAAAATGTGCTCATCTTTGGAACAATATCCAAGGCAAGAGCAAGCAACCCACACTATTTGCATTAAAAAACAAATTGTATAAATGCAGAAGATTGATGTGCCATCTGTTCATGTCCTTCACTTTTCTGGCTCTTCTCTGTTGAGATATTTTTATGGAATAGCTACGTTTATTATTTTGAAAATTACTCACAGGTTAAAAAAGTTTATGATGGGCAATATAAGTTGAAGATACTAATTTACAGTACCTCAGGTATAAAAACTTGTATTAAAATTAGCTTCCATGCCCACAAACACACTCTAGTATTTTGAAGTCTGTTTTACCTAAATCCTAGGATCAGAGAAAAAGATTTAACCAGCAGCACTGGCAGTTTATGAGGTGAATATCAATTATTGAAGTTGTATGTTTTATTTCTCAAGTAATACAAAGTCTTTCGAGAGGCTATAGTGTCTAGAAACAGCTGCTGGCTGAGCTTTGCAACAAGAAGGTAAACATGGGGTAGGAGTTATTAAGTTTTTTGGTGAAACACCAGTGTTAGCCGGGTTGGATGTGGCGAGCAGAGTACGGAGTTGTCAGAATTTTTGTCAGAATTCTAAGCCCAAATACCAGAGTGCAGCTGCTGATAAAACCTGCAAGCCCCAGAACCATGTCATCAAGGAAATTTACTCATCTCACTATGATCACCTACTATTGCT
Source organism: Turnix velox (assembly GCA_013400935.1). Lineage (NCBI taxonomy): Eukaryota > Metazoa > Chordata > Aves > Charadriiformes > Turnicidae > Turnix > Turnix velox. Next base: position 725,441 of record VZTY01026703.1, read on the forward strand.
TTCATACTCCTTCTGGTAGCCACACCAATCTCCCACTGCCCATTGAGAGAGACATCTGCAATACCACTGCAACACCAGCTAGCTTTGTTTTATACCAAGTTCTACATGGAAAAGATCCTTTCCATGGCATCCTCCTGAGCTGAGGGCAGGACAGAGAAGGGTCAGGGAATGCAGGAGCAGTGTTCTGTTGCCTGAAGACTGGGCACACGAACAAGGGATCTACCATGTGTGACACATGTGATGATGGAAATTCAGGATTCCAAAGGTGAGCAACAGATGGGAGGCAGAGGAGCTATCTGCTGGGGCGGTTGAAAGCATCAGATCTCCTGATAATGGGGCTCATGCAAACCTTCAGAACAGCAGGCAGAAAATGATGGCTGGGAGAAGTGGGCTGATACTCATAAAACAGAGTTAAAGAAACCACCAGCCCCAGGAGGCCCTTCACTTTTAGCAGGAGGAACTTCTGCAGAAAAATGAGGATTGACTAATATTTACTACTATTAAATCCAGTTGGTTGCACATCTTCCAATGTCAGCTTTCAGTGGAGAGGTTTTGACATTTCTTATTACTTTAGTATTCAGTTGTGTTTTTACTATTATTTTGCCAGTGCTCCATTTCTTCTTGTGTCGCTGCTGATCTGAGGGGAGCAGAGCCCACAAGTGACTGCAGAATATTGCAGTAGGTGGTACAAATGTGCATGGATATCTAGGGAAGACACTGTTTATCTGCATTGGGTCACCAAAGACAACTAAAAGAAGGAATGTCCACCTAAAAGTTCAGATGGACAATAATGAAAGATATCTCACATCCTATATCAGAATTTCCTAATATACTTTTGATACAGAAAAGGACTAAGATACAGTTCTGCAAATCATGTAAACAGCTTTCTGAAAGAAGATGAAAACAGATATTTCAGATTTAGGTATATTATTTTCTCCTAGACTGATTGCATGTCATCAAGGGACAGAATGAGTTTGATTTCCTGGTGAGAAACACCTTCCTTTCTGTACCAAGCTCTTTCTTAACTTTACCTCAGAGAGAGAAAACTGTTTATGGCAATTTTTTTTTCTAGTGATGATGTAGGGACAATACTTGACTCAGATCTGGCACTGTAAATCAAGACAAAACCCCTGACAATACTTACTCCAGGTTGCTACTCACTCTAGCCTCAGAAAGTTATAAAAATGGAGCAGGAGAAATGATCCTGACCTAGCCTCTGGCCCTGCATTACTCAGATACTTAATGAACAAGGAGGGTCTGCTGAGTCAACAGGATTGTCTGATAGCTATCTGAACTAGTTTAATTTTTAACTTCCATGGCAGCCCACAGTGAGGAGTTCACAGAATGTCAGGGATTGGAAGGGACCTCAAGACCTCTAATCCCACTGCTGGAGCAGGAACACCTAGACCAAGTCACACAGGAAGGCATCCAGGCAGATTTTGAATGCCTCCAGCAAAGGAGACTCCACAACCTCTCTGGGCAGCCTGTACCGGTGTTCCCAGGTTAGCTATGATTTGTGTACTAAAACATAGATGCTGCTTCTCCTGCTTGGATCCTGCCACCCACTTGGCTTGTTTGATACTCTTCCCAACTATACTTCTTGATTTGGAAGGAACAGTGAACCACTGGTTTGCTTAGATTATTTATGCTCTCCATATTTTCTTAGGTTTATCAATTGTTGATAATCTGTTAGTCATTAGTGGTAGCAGACTTTGTATCAGAAAAACATGTTATGACTTAGACTCACGTTTTTTAAATTCTGATGAAAATACTGTGTTGGCATTGGTGTTGCACTTGGTATCTCCAACTGAAATGAAGATACTGTGCTACAGCCTGCATTGGGTAGAGCGTGGAGATTTGTGGTCTTTTATGAGAGTCATGGAGGATGAAATTAAGGACAAATCTATTTTTGATCAACATAAATCCATAGTGAGCCCTCCTGCATGTTCTCTACTGAACTTGTTTCTATATTGGCCAATTGAGATCCTTGAAAATTATTTCAGTGCAAAGACAATGGGAAGGCTCTCAGCCTGGAGATGCACAGTCAAAACACAGCAGAGCAGGAAATGGAAGTGCAGGCAAAAGAAGTGATCGAATATGCCCAGAAATAATGTGAGAAGCTGATGACCTGTGCTTGGCATGGCTTATGGCTTTATTTCCTATGGACCAGAACCTGGTCCATCATGCCACCCAGCCATAAGATAGGACTTGGTGAACTCAAGGTTTTTCGAGTATTTTCAAGGTGGATGAACTATGCTCTAAACCAAACAGATTTACTACTACCTTAGAAAATCATAGAATCAT
>VZTY01026704.1:7752-29922 GCA_013400935.1 Turnix velox
AGAAAAGGAAAAGGAGAAAAAGAATAAGGAAAAGAAGAAGAAACAAAATAAGGAAAAGTTAAGGGGAAAGAAGAAGAAGGAAAAAAAGAATAAAAAGAAAAAGTAGCTGCCATATTTCTAATTTAGCCAGTCCTCCTCATTCTTTCCCTCACTGTTTTGGCACTGCTGGCTGGTATGTCATCTTTTTTCAGTCCCCCCAAAAATAATTCTGTATAAACAGGCTGAATAATAATCATCAGTGTTGAAACTTCAGTGGCTACTATGTGTGGCAGTTTGCATGAGGGAGAATTTGACCTACTTAGCCCCACTCTAAATAATTGGAAACCAATTGAATTTATAGCTCTTTTATAGTGTAAATACGCCCATAAAATTCTGAGATGTTTAGGAAAACTTAATAGCAGAGCTTTGTGTAGCAACTTGCCCAGACAGCACAGGGAGAGAGACCACTTCTCATGCTCCTACAGAGTTTACAGAGAACACAAAGGTTCCTTTGTCTTTTCTCTCCTTTGTCTGTGTGTCTGATACCAAAGTTTGCTGGTACAGTCTTAAAAAAAACAAAAAAGGGTTGCTTTTTGCTTTTCCAGTCTCTCAGACTTGCTGTGTACCAACACATTTTGCACCACAGCCTTTAAAAGTAGTTGAGCTTTTCTCTTTTGTTCTTTCATTAGGTGAGGCTCACAGTTATTCAGTATTTTATTCTCATTAGAACACAGCTTGTCACATGTTTTCACCAGAAACATTCATCACCAAGGTCAAAGGGTGAATATCGTGATCTATTATGCTTAGAGGAATCTAATGAAAAGCCACATAATTATCCAATTTTAAGAGAAGCATGTAAAAAAAAAAAAAGAAAAGAAAAAGAAGGAGGGGGCACTTGCTATAATTTAAATTGTTTTGTTTCCCCGAAGCAAAATCCAGCCCCTGATTGACAGGACATAATGATAATTCTTATTGATATGGTGATGTTAATTGTGTAGAGATATTTAATAAGTCCCATATTCCTGAGGTAAATGCAAGCTCTTAACCTGCACCTGAACCTGATTTTTGATGCAGTCTGAGGATGAGGCAAAGATACAGATAACTGAGCACAAGTGGATTTTCAGTCTTGTGTGGCAGAATGGAAATTGGAATCTTCAGAATCTATTAGGAGAACAATTCTGCAGTTGCTCACACTTTTATAAATTATGCTGTATATGATGCTAAGACACAAAGTCAGGAGTTTCAGTTGGGGAAAATTACCATGACTTTACTGCATCTACAGGAGTAGGCTTTTTTTTTTCTTTTTCTTTTTTTTTTTAATCTTTTCTTCCCAAAAGGAGGGAGAAAACAGTTTACATTTTAAAAGAGACATACTCAAATAAAAGGAGAAACATTCTGTCACTTAACCCATGGCTGGCTTGTCCTCTGAAATGTGGGACAGATAACAGATAGCAACAGACAACAAGAAAAACATGCAAGGCAGAAAGCTGCAAACAGCACAGGCATTTAAATAGATTTCACATTCAGATTTCCAGCTTGGTGGTTGTCACCAGTTGTAACAAAAAAAAGGGCAGAAACAGTGAAGAGGGGTACCAAAGTGGCTGAGAACAGGAGTGGCTTTCAGGAAGAAACAGGTTATATTTCTGGATTTTGCCCAAGGACACGTGCCTTGACATTGACTAAGTTCTTCAACCTCTCTGTGTACCTTAATTCTTCCATCTTTGCAATTGAGATAATGATGCTCTCTCTTTCTTTCTTTTTTTTCCTTTTCCTTTTTTCTTTTTTTTTCTCTTCCTTTTCCTTTTCTTCTTTCTCTTTCTTTTCCTTTTCCTTTTCCTTCTNCTTCTCCTTCTCCTTCTCCTTCTCCTTCTCCTTCTCCTTCTCCTTCTCCTTCTCCTTCTCCTTCTCCTTCTCCTTCTTTTCCTTTGAACATGTGGAATTGGAAGTCTTCAATTTGAATAATGTTTTAGGATTGATCAATGTGGAGCTTGATAGCCCCAAGATGCTGAACACTTGAAACGCACATCCATATTTCAACACATGCCTGAAGCTCACTTGGAGCATCCATGCATTAAGAACTAAGCACATGCTTATATGCTCTGCTGGAAGGTGTCCCTGAACATGCTGCTGGGTTGAGGCTTCAGATTATGTCAGAGGGCTTCCTGTCTCAAGTAATCTTGAGAAATTACTTGAAATTAGAGAAATTTCCTTTGCTGCAAAGCTCTTCCTTCAGGAGCTGAGCTCAGGTACTCAAAGGGTTGATGACACCTCTCACTTTACTCTGCCTATACAGGAGAATGTGGATGGTTCAAAAACATGAAACTGTCAAGCAAGGCAAGAACCTCTCTTTATAGCGTCATAGAATGGTTTTAGTTGGAAGGGAACTTAAAGATCATCTAGTTCCAACCCTCCCTGCCATGGGCAGGCACATCTCCCATTAGATCAGTTGCTCAATGCCTCATCCAGCCTGGCCTTAAACATTTCCAGAGAGGATTTGAGAAACTTAGTCTTGCTCACCCTATTGGAGTGCCTACAGAGCTGGTTGTGGTGTCTGGGAGCACAGGACCAGGTCCTAAGGAACTGGCTCTGATACCTGGTAGCACATCACCCTGCAGCAGATGCCAGTCCAGCTCTCTGACCAGGGCTGTTCTTTGTGCTCTCACACCATCAAAAGCAGAGAGGAGGGGGAACAGTTACCCAAAAGGGTGTGAGACCTCCCAGTGCAGCTCTCTGCCTGCTGCCCCTACTATAAACTAGTGTGTGTGCTGCCTTACTCCTGTTTATTTCTCTCTGGAGGAGGAGGAGGTGGGTCAGGAAGCCTGGAGCTCACTCCTGGCCACCCACAGAACAAAGGCAGGATTGTCCTCCTCAAATCCATGGAATTACTTCCTCCAGAGAAAGGTGGAAACAGGGGAGGGCCTGTGGCTTGGAGGGGAGCCACGGGGTTATAATGCCTCCCTTGGGGTGCTCTGGTTTTGGTGCAGTGTGTGTCCAGCCCTGTGCTGGGATGCTGCTGGAGGACAAGCCCAAACCCATGAGGAAGGTGAGTTATGGGCTCAGCCACATCCTTTTTGCAGTTTCTACACTCTAGAAATCGATCCAGTTGACACCTTTTACTCAGAAAGACCTAAAATTTAGGATCCAGGCTGTTCCACTATGACAGCAGAAGTAACTTAAGTAGAAAAAGAGATTAATGGAACAACCAAGGACAAGCCCAAAAAGCTCCAAAAGTTATAGATGTGCAGTTTGAACATGGAGGGAGGGGGACAGGAGATAAAGAGAGAGAGTTTAACACCGAGTCAAACACCCATAAAACAAACCCCAAATCACATTTCTAAACATTAATACTGCTTTTAAATAAGCTGCTATAAAAATGCCAAAAAATAATATATTAACTTGGAAAACAGCATCTCCAGTGCTTAGACATAAAACTGAAACTCACTTGTGGTCCTCTGTGTAGTTGGCTCATTAGATGAGCAGCCAAGGATCAATAACTCAATGGGACAAATGCTAAGAATGGCTGAGATGAGATAATTTCAGCTTCTACTTTATGAAGGTGAGAAATGGCTTTTTTTAAGTAATTTGGAGATGTCACACACCCAGCAGCCTCCCCAGCCTTGGTCTGGTTTTTGTCTCCTGTTACGACGTGCAGGCAAAAAATTATTATGTTTTAAATGTGCATCTGGCAGTCAAATATTTCAATGTTAAGTGAAGCCATGGCCAAAAGATGCTGGGGGTCCAGCTCACAAGGCAGTTTCTGGATAACAGGATGGGGAGTGAACATTTTGAAGTGTAAAAAACATCCCTAAGGTCAGTGGGCAGAGGATCTGCACCAGCCTCCACTGCTTCACTTAGAAATCACAGAATCATTTAGGTTGGAAAAGACCCTTAAGATCATTGAGTTCTACCTTTAGTTTCTTGCTCTCATAACCACAGAATCAAAGAATATCAGGGATTGGAAGGGACTTCAAGAGATCATCTAGTCCAGTCCTCTTACCAGAGCAGGAACACCTAGACTAGGTCACACAGGAACTCATCCAGATGGGTTCTGAGTGTCTCCAGAGAAGGAGACTCCACAGCCTAGTCTTTACCACACTCTCCCTCCAGAAAAAAAAGAAAAAAAATACTATTTTAGACAAAGAACAATCAAGCCATGGACTATGGACTGCAGGTATACTCAGGTACATTCAGGTATCACAGAATCACAGAATGTCAGGGATTGGAAGTGACATCAAGAGATCATCTAGTCCAATCCCCCTGCCAGACCAGGAACACCTAGGTTTCAAGGTAGGAGAGGAGGTCACAGAGGTTGTAGAGTCTCCTTCTCTGGAAACATTCAAAACCTGCCTGGATGCCTTCCTGTGTGACCTGGTCTAGGTGTTCCTCCTCTAGCAGGGGGATTTGACTAGATAATCTCTTGAGGTCCCTTCCAGTCCTTGATATTCTGTGAAAACAACACAAATGATGGCTGGATCAGCAGTTGTCTGAGGTGTTTAGGTCCCTGCTCTGTCATGACATTCTCTTGCAGCCTGGAGCAAGCCTCAGTGCTCCTACCACTAAACTGGGAGAGAAATCCCTTCTCTTGTCAATGGATGAAAATGATCACACAGTTACAGAGACATCTCCTACTGGATAGACAACTTGACAGAAGGATTTCTTGAGGTACATAGTGACCCCAAATGTGGTTGTGGTGGAAATCCCATCCTTTAAAATGTTTCCAGGAGGAATGATGGCGGCCTAGGAAAATCCTCTCTTGACAGGCTGTTTCAAGCAGGTTGAAAATTAAACTTCTGCACCTCATAGATCAACCTTCTGTGCCAAGAGAATAGATCAGATAACTGTGATTTATGAGGAGCAAATCCTGAGAGGTGCTGAACATGCCTATAACAAAATGATGGGCAACAACCTCCTAAGAAATGTCCCCAGGCTAAGAAAACTCTACAACTCAGAAGTCAAGTACAAGAGTACAAGGAAAAGGCAAATAACACCAGAGCTGACTGGTCTGAAAAGTCATGTACTGGTTTCCAAATCCCAGCCAGTGTCCTCTAAATCAAATTTCACTTTAGGAATCCCTTTGCTCCCAGGATTAGTTTGGTCACCTCAGGTGTCACAGCCCAAATCTGTAGGGAACCACTACCAAAATAATTGTTTTGCCCAGGTGTCATAGTCTGTAAGCTTTTATCTCAGTAGCCTGTTGTACTTGTGGCATAATAGGAGATTAGAAACTTGAGAAAGAAATAGCTTGTCACTCCATCCATCAGAAGGTCGCAGGAGAGACCAGCCTTGCCATCAGCTTGGACCAGAGGCAAGTTGGAGGAGGGACAAGGAAATTACTGCAGCTATAGAAGGGACATAGATCACTTCCCTGCTCACACCTGGCCAGCTGCTTTGACCACTAAGTTAAGGCAGGGAACAGTATGACAGATTGAGGATGTGTTTGTGTCAAAGAGTGAACTCCATTTTGCTCTATGAAACGTGTTTTGTGTCAATGCCTCTCCACAGAGCTGTGACCTTCATTGGAGAATGTCACTCCATGTTGGACTGCAAACTCATTTGTGGATTGCAACATGCATTTTACTGCAGAAGCAAACACACCATCAGCCATGAAAGGCTCTTCCCCATGGGAACAAATGTCTTTTACTGGATTTTGTCTTTGAATACCTCTCTCAGTGGCAGCTAAGGAGGAAGGGCCATATGGACAAAAGAATAGTAGAATAGTTTGGGTTGGAAGAGACCTTGAAGATCATCTAGTTCCAACCCCCCTGCCATGGGCAGGAACACCTCCCACTACACCAGGCTGCTCAGTGCCTCCTCCAGCCTGGCCTTAAACACCTCCAGGGATTGAGGGGGCATCCACATCCTCTCTGGGCAACCTGTTCCAGTGTCTCACCAACCTCACCATAAAGAATTTATTTCTTATATCCAGCCTAAATCACCCCTCTTCCAATTTAAATCCATTATTCCTAGTCCTTCCATCACATATCCTATTAAAAAATTCTACCCCAGCCTTTCTGTAGCCCCCTTCAGGTATTGAGAAGCTACTCTGAGGTCCCCCCTGAGCCTTTTCTCCAGGCTGAACAACCCCAACTCCTTCAGCCTGTCTTCACAAGGCCCTTAAGCCAGAAGCAGTCCCCAGGCAGCATACCCAGTAGACACAGTGCAGCAAAAAGGGATCATTCCTATATCATGTCTGATCTTGGTTTGATGGGTTTGCAGAAAAATTCCTGGGAAGAAGAAGCATGGTCATTGCAATTTCCTTCCATAATGTTAAAGGTCCACTACATCAAATCAAGGATGGTAAAATCTAGAACTTTATTTAGTCTCTCTCTGGACAGTCATGTCTGTGTAAGGCAGAGACTGAAGGGAGGCATTCAGTGACCATGTCAGAAAGCTCTGTGTCTCCTCATCAGGTGCCCCATGAGAGACAAATGCCTTTTATTACCAGTCCAGTCCAGGGAAAAAGAGGAATAAGAGAGAGAGAAACATAAATAGATAAACCCACCACAAGTCTACGTGTATATTTTTGGGGAAAATTTCTCAGAATAAGAGAAAGAGAGAAACATAAATGAATAAACTCACCACAAGTCTAGGTGTATATTTTTGGGGAAAATTTCTCAGAATAAGAGAGAGAGAGGGAGAGAAACATAAATGGATAAACTCACCACAAGCCTAGGTGTATATTTTTTAGGAAAATTTCTCAGATGTCTGTGCCCAAGCATGTGGAGTCTCCAGCAAAGGGATGAAGCTTTATTTTTTTAAATCCTCAATCATATATCCAAACTAACACTGCCTAACTAGTAAACAAGACATAGGCTAAGAAAAATACTTACTGTCAGATGTAATGCAGTGAAACAAATCATGGTTTATCCTCCTTCATCTGATTATTTCATACTGTCTATCCTTGCAGACTGCTGAGTTCAGGATTCTGAGCTGGGATGTGCTTTTGGGGATGTTTCCTAGAATAGGAAAAATACTTTTGAGTCTATCTAGGTAATTTAATGGTTTTACTTCTTCCATTTACACCCAAGGGCATGTTGCTGGTGAATTTGTTCAGGGCAACAGGCAGGAAAGCAGGAAATATGGTTCCTGTTGTCAGGACACTTAATGCTGCCTAAAAAGAGTGGAAGGGCATAGGCTGAATGAAGACAAGAGAGCACAACAGAAGCTCACTGGAGCAAACAAGTCATAACTGAGCAAAACTCGGTGGAGCATAAACAGCAGCCACTTATTTCAGCTATTTTTAGGCCAAAATACTGTAAATAACCCATTGTACTATGTTAATCAGTGCAGGAGAAACATATGGCATCTATATGGTGAATAGTCTATGGTTTGCAATGTGGATTTATGCAGAGGCACTTTCAGTCATGTAGATTGACCTGTGACAATGATGACATGCTCTTGAGCTTGTAGAAACTTATCCTCTCCCTACAAATCATAGAATAATTTGGGTTGGAAGGGACCTTAAAGATTATCTAGTTCCAAACCCCCTGCCATAGGCAGGGACACCTCCCACTAGATCAGGTTGCTCAGTGCCTTGTCCATCTTGGCCTTTAAAAAGCTCCACAGCCTCTCTGGGCAGCCTGTTCCAGTGTCTCACCACCCTCACAGTAAAGAACTTCTTTCTTATATCTAGCCTAAATCATCCCTCTTCCAATTTGCATCCATTACTCCTGGAGTTTAGCACTTTCAATTCTTTAAATGGAAAACTTCCAAAAAGGCCGGAAAAAACCCATAGATTTCTCCCTAAAAAAAAAAAAAATCCCATTTGTTACAAAAAATTTCCAAGTCAGAGTATGGATTTGAAATGTACCTGTTTTCCTTTTTGCAGGAAAGGTGAAGTGTCAAGCTTTTCTTAGGAAATCTGTGAATATTAAGTGATCAAATGCTTTATGTTTTGAAGACTAGGCTTGTGTCTTCAGAGTGTTTTCTGCTTTTCCATAGGGTTTTACCTCCATGCATGCAGAGACACAGACATGCAGGCACATGGCAAAAGCCAGACTGATAGATATTCAAGCAGGGACTGTTCACCCTGCAAAGTCTGCCCCTCATCTGGGGTCGTTCAGCCCTTCTCCTCTGTGCAAAAAATGCTAATTTATGTAAGTGAGGAGCTGGCCCTGGAAGGCACTGCTGATGCAATCACCTTTGTCTCCTCATTTGTGCTGCAACAACACATTATGGGATTTTTTTTTTTTTTGAGCCTGACCCCACACCCCAGGAAAAGCATCACCTTGGGAGTGTGGACGCCAGACATCTGTGAGTGCAAGGTGGCATGTCACTTCTGGATGTTGGCTAATGGCAAGCCCTGATGGTGCCCCAGAGAGGGCAGGCTGCTGTGCCCAGCTCCCAGAAGGTGCTTGGGCACCTCTTCCTTGGAGCTGCTTTAGCAGCCGTCTAACACAATACATTTCAAGGAGCTGTGTTCACTGAGCATTCAACTGTGGCCACTTCAAAGGTTTAGCCAAGTATTTTATGGCCATGGTAAAGGGTTCTTATTGATTTAAATTGCAAGCCTGGCTCCCGTCAGCTCCACTCGAGGGCAAAAATGCAATAAAATATCCCACAGCAGAGAGACAGACATATCACATTGAAAATCTTAACAGATCCTTTTTACTATAATCACCTTCAGTGATGTGCTGGTTTTCTTTTTTGTTTTTCTTTTTTTGTTTTCAGAAAGGACAAGCTTATCTTAGAGATTCATCCATCTCTAAAAAGAAAATCAAAAATCTGCTTCAAAACTCTGGTGGGGGTGGACACGAAGCAAACCTCACAGGGTTTGGGGTTTTCCCCCATTTGTCAGACACGTGCATAAGGCTGCCAGGGTGACAGTGATGTATTGGCAGAAGATGTTGGTGTGGAGTTTGGCTGTAGAATCATTTGCATGTGTAGCAAGCAAACCCCAGGTGAGTGGGAGGGATGGGATGTTGGGGTGACCCATCCCTACTGAAAGGCTGGGGTAGGATTTTTTTAATAGGATATGTGATGGAAAGGACTAGGAATAATGGATGTCAACTGGAAGAGGGGAAATTCAGGCTGAAGATAAGAAAGAAATTCTTTACAGTGAGGGTGGTGTAGCACTGGAGACAGGTTGCCCTGAGAGGCTGTGGATGCTCCATCCTTACAGAAAGGCTGGAGTAGGATTTTTTAATAGGATAGGTGATGGAAAGGACTAGGAATAACGGATGTCAATTGGAAGAGGGGAAATTCAGGCTGGAGATAAGAAAGAAATTCTTTCTTTTGCCAGAGAGGCTGTGGATGACCCCTTTCTGGAGGTGTTTAAGGTCAGCTTGGATGAGGCACTGAGCATCCTAGACTAGAGAGGGACGTGTTCCTGCCCATGGCAGTGGGGTTGGAACTAGATGATCTTTAAAGACCCTTCCAAGCCAAACTATTCTATGATGTGATGACCACAGATGCAGGTAGCAGGCATATCTTGTGGCTGCACATCTCTGTCAGCAGTCAGGGACTGGGTGGAATAGGGAAGCCACCCTCTGCCCCTTCTCTCCCTGAGACAGCGCTGGCAGTGGGTGAAGGTGGCCATTGAGGCTGGAAGGGCACTGCCATCATCCCCCCCACACACACACCATCAACACCGTCGTCCCACTTCATTTTCATCCTCTGATCAGATATATTTACTTGTGGGGTATTTCCCTAACCAGAATTGACTGCACTATAATTGCCTATTTCTTTGGTCCATTGGCTGTTAACCTTGAAGAGCGGCGGGCGGAGGCGGGGATGCCCTCCCTGTCAGGCTTGACCCCTGGCTGCCATGACAACGGCGACAGATGTCAGCCATCGCCACCCTCATCCCCCCTCCTTCCTCCTCCTCCTCCTCCTCCTCTCCCGCACACGGGGAGAAATCCATCTTGCGCCGGCGCCGCCTCACGCAGCCGCCGACCCGACTTCAATCATTCGTTTCATCTATATAAAGCGAGGAGAGGAGAGAAAAAAAAAAAGAAAAGAAAAAAGGGAAAAAAAAACAAAACCAAAGAAAAAAAAACACAAAGAAAAAAAAGCCCAACATAAAAAGAAACGAAATGAATTTGACCTCTCGTCTTGCGGCTTGACTCCTCGCATCCCGCCGAGCGCGCCTCGTATGAATTTGAGAAAAAAAAAAGGAAAAAATTACATTAGGAATAACATTTTGAAGTGAAATGACTCCTGTAATGTCGACCTTCCAGAAACGTGTTATTTCAAATGTCATTTTTGCTATTTTCCCCATGTGTCCTGGAGGTTATCTTCACCTCGGGTGCATTTCAGGTAAATTATTATAAAGGAACTGCCTGGGAAGTACACAAAGAAGGACTGCCTGGGTTTTCCTCCCTCCCCCACCAGTAAGGAGACCTCCTCAGAGCATTGCCATGATGATAAGACAATAAATTGACAGCACCTCTCCTTTCTCAAAGCCCTGCCAGGGTGGAAGGGCTTTGTCAGCCCTGAGAAAGGTCCCCCAGGATGGAGGTGGATCCCCCTGTGGGGCAGCAGACCCTGGAGATACAGGGATCATAGAATGGAAGTGACCTTAAAGATCATCCAGTTCCAACCCCCCTTCAGGTACTGAGGAGCTACTATGAGGTTCCTCCTGTGCCCTCTCTTCTCCAGGATGAGCAACCCCAACTCCTTCAACCTGTTCTCAGAAGAGAGTTGCTCCAGCCCTCTCATCATCTTTATGACCTCCTCTGGACCCACTCCAACAGCTCAATGTCCTTCTTATGTTCAGGGATCCAGAACAGAACAAAACACTCCAGTTGAGGTCTCACCAGAGCTGAGGAGAGGAACAAAAATCACCTCCCTTGACCTGCTGGTCACACTTCTCTTGATGCAGCCCAGGATTGGGTTGGCTTCTGGACTGCAAGTGCACACTGGCAACGCATGTTGAGTTTTTCATCCACTGACACCCCCAAATCCTTCTCTTCAGAGCTGCACTCAAGCCACTCTCCACCCAGCCTGTGTCTGTGCTTGGGGTTGCCCCAGCCCAGTTGACCCACTTAAGGGTTTAAATAACTGCTCCATCAAATTATACCTTCACACAACCATGCAACTGCCTAGCCATGCACATCACATTGTTGATGTCTTCTGACTGTAGAATAAAAAAGGGGCAGAAGCAGGGACCCCTCAGGATAGTGGCAGCAGCTGAGCTGAGTGAATGCCATCAAGCCACCCTCCTGTGACTGGCCTCCAGCAGAGCATCAAAGCTCAGCACCCTCAAAACATCACAGCCTGCCTCAGTTATGTCTTCTCTGAAGGGAAGGGTATATATAGGAGCAGCTGTGGTGCATATGGGGCAGAAGGAGACAAGCAGCTGTGTCCCTGGGCTGGGGAGGTCCCTGAACCTCCATGTCAGCTGTAACATTTGAGGAAGTCAGCAAAATATTCCCCCAGCACAGAGCAGCAGGCACCAGGAGCTTGTACATACAAGCACATCCAAGGATGCCTGGGCTTGTTGAGGCCCTACAATATGTCTGGTCTGTCTCTACCCCTCAGCAGTTTTGGGGGTGAGTCTGTCTGTTCTTTATTTCCTGTCCCTCAAGTGATGGTTGCCCCAGCAAACCCCGGAGACCCTCAGGCATCTTCAGTGCTTTCCTTCTGTTGTTACTGAGGGTGTCTCAAGGTCGGGGGGGGGGAGAGATATCACCTTGGGGTTGCCAGCATAAGGCTTGAACTGCCTTTATGGACTGTCTCTGCTGACCTTGTCATCACAGAGAGGCTGAAACAGTTTTTTCCACTTTCTCAGTGCCTGTGGAAAAGAAGAAAATCCCTCAGAGCTCTGTGCTGTGGAGGCCACTCTGGCTGAAGTGCACACACTGGCTCCCCAACATCAGGGCATGAGTATTTTCAAACCAGAGCCCCTTGTCAATCACCCCCCAACTCCCAGAGGGATGAGGGCAGCAGAATGGGGGGCTTGTTTGTCCAGGCAGCTGCAGCTCCTCCAGAAAGAAGCTCTCTGAATCAATGAGAACATTCAGTTTTAATGACCGCAGAGAAGAAATCCCTCAAGCTCCTGAGTTTGTTTCGAATGATGGATCAAAAAGCAACACTGGCATTTCCTTCTGAAGAAATTTTCCCAGCTTCCAAGTCTTTCTTGCTACACTTCTGGCTTTCACACAGAGCCACAACTGGAACAAGATGAAACTTTCTCCTTCTGAGAGCACAGGGAGCTGGAGCTAACATGTGAAATTTTCACAGATAGCCCCAGTTTTGACTTTTCTCAGCAACTCATCATTTCTTCCCATGTTTGTTTCTTACTCCATCTTACTCCTGCTGTGCTCAGCCACACATGGACTTCTGCTGGACCAGGTCAGGGAGTGGAGAAGCATCCCCACTTCTCCAGCACCAGCACAAAGATCCTGCAGCTCTGCAGTAAAAGTTCACACAGCACCAGAAGGCTTCTTGCTGGTATTTATGAAACCCTTGCTCCTAATCCCTTGGGTATCACTTTTCAAATCTGCCATGCACAGAAAACAAACATTTTTGCAGCTCTTGTGTTTCTCAAGAAATTAAAGCTTGCTGGGCCAAGCTTTGCTCTTTTTATTTTCCTTTTCTTTCTTTTTCTGAGAAATTTTTCTTCAGCTTTGTCCTCAGCAGTCTTTTCCAACAAAATAACTAAATGCTGCTCACCAGACTTGTTGCTGATGAGGAAGGGAAATACCCAAACCTGAAAGTTTAGATATTTTTAGTTTATTTACTTTATTTTTTAGTATATTTCTAGCTATTAGCTGTTATCCTGATCTGAGACTGTGTTGATATCCTGCTGCCCTGTCTGTCAATCTCCACAGCACATTTCCTGGGTACCAAATTATTTGACATTGCCCCTCACATGCCCCCTGGACTCATTACATGGCTATTAATGTCTCCGTGTTCCCGTCTCCATCTGCTAAGGAATTACTTTCAAAGTATACTCTGTTTTCCCTTAAGATGTCCCCCTGGTACTCTAAAAAAGAAATATTTATTCCTAAGAAGGTCACCACCTCTATTTAGTCACCTGTTGAATGGATTCAAGATGCTTTTGATTGGGAGCTTTCTGGGGCAGGGCTTGTCTTTATGTCACTTGTAGGTACTCAGCGCCTGCTAAAATGATCCCATGCTTCAGAGAAGGAGTTTTCATCCATTACTGCAGCAAAAATAATAAACACCAAAAAAAAAAAAAAGAAAAAAATGCTTTCCACATCTGGGGTCACAGTGCTGCTATTCCCCTCCTCCTCTGCCCCCAATTTTGGTCACATTTGTTGTGGCACAAAGAAAAAAATTATTCATGAAGTCATTTAATTTTTCAGTCCTTTATGTGATCAGTGTGGTGAAATTTATAATGCCCATCTACTCTGTGAAAGGCACCAGGATGCTTCAGCATTTTAACCTTTTAAATATTCTGTATTTCAGCTGGCTGGCCAGCCTACCCCTTCTGCACAGTTCACTGCAGCTGTAAATAGTGGAGGGAAAAGAACAGACAGCCAGTCAAATCACAAAAAGCTGAAAAGGTCAAAACTGCACAATTTACTGCTACCTTCTCCAAAATACATGAGTCTTGAAGATCCCATTATTTTCTCTGGAAACACTTAATTAAAAGAAGGGGAAAAAATTGTACTACAGGAATATGTTGGTGGGAGAATTAGTAAAGCAGAACTCATATAAGATGTGTCATTGGTGTAACTGCTTCTTTACAGTCTTAATGTCAACTAGCCCAGGTTTAACCCTGAGATTAAACCCAGCCTTGTGGCTGCCTTCCTCTGTTCTCTGTAGAGCATCCCAGGGACTGGCCAGCCCTCAGCCTTCCACACTTTTTAAAGAGCATCTTCATAAGGAATGTGACAAATCAACCACATGCAATGTGTTTGCTTTTATCTATTCAGACAGAGAGGAGAGCTATTAAATCCTGTCTGATGTGCTAAATTTGTAAAGGAATGCACACAGAATCAAAGAATTGTTTGGGTTGGAAGGGACCTTAAAGATCACCTGGTTCCAACCCCTCTGCCATGGGAAGAGACAACTCCCACTAGAACATTGCTTTTCTAGAAATACTCTGGCCACCCAAAAATCCCTACATATATAATCATCATGAGGAGATGCTGATCAACCCTGAGCTCCAGGGACCAAATGGATTGAAGTTAAACCTGGTTCAGGTCTAGAAGAAGTGACCTATTTTGAGACAAATGTGGATGCCCCCTCTCTGGAGGTGTTCAAGACCAGGCTGGACAAGGCACTGGGCAGCCTGGTCTAGTGGGAGGTGTCCCTGCCTATGGCAGGGGGGTTGGAAATCAATGATCTTTGAGGTCCCTTCCAACCCAAACTATTCTATGATTCCATGATTCTATAAATGGAAGACAAAGCCAATTGGCAGCCACAAGTACTAATGAGAGATAGAAGCATCTCCTGGACTATCCAGGAAACACGGTAACTCTTATTTTCTGAACTCCTGATGTTGTACAAGGTATTTTCTTTAGGTCCCAAAACCTTTAACACCTCACTCAAAGCATTTTCCAACTTCTAGCTCATGGAAGTATAATGACCAGGATACTGCACAGCAGCAGTCTTCACCAGCTCTATGCTGATATGATTCTTACAGATGCAGTATACAGGATCTGTTCTTGCAAGCAACAGGGTGAAAAGCTGGCACTTCTCTCTGGGGAGATAATTCTTGCAAATATGCAAAGTTCACTGCATAATCTCCATCTCCATAGGCTGGAGGAGGACACCAACACGTAAGAAATGATGATGACAAGAAGCTGTCTTGAGATGTGGCAACTCTTCAATCTATGAATAATACTCAGACAACTCTTCAGTCTGTGAAGAATCCTCACAGAGCCCTTCTTTTAGACTGTGAAGATGATATAGGAAAATGGCCCTCCCTCCAGATTTGCAAGACCACCATCATCCAGTTTGCTCTTTTTCCTGGCAGGATCAATGTCCATAGCATTGGTCCACCCTCCCCACCCCCCAGCTGTCCTTCCTCCCATTGTAAATAATTTAAACAATTCTAGAAAGCAGCATCACCTCTCTCTTTCCTCCTTGGAGCATGGAAAGGCAGCTCCAAGGGTGACACTGCCACAACTCTGTCGCCCCCAGGTGTGGGCTGTCATCCTGGGACCCCACCAACTGCAGGCAGAAAAGTCGTTTATTCTGCTCCTTGTCCCTTATTCAGCCATTTCAGCAGGTGGAGAAGAGACTTCTGCTGCTCTGCCATTTCAGCTGACTCTTCCTTTCTGTGTGGAAACCTTGGCAAAAGAATCATTAGGGTGCATTTGTCCCGAGGACTTCTCACTGTTTCTTTCTGTTGAAATCACATTTATGTCATTTTATGAATTTTCACTTGGGTGTCTTCGACAGCAAATTAAAGCAAAGGCAGCAGAAAGTGAAGAAAAGATAGATGTTCTGGTTTTTTTAGGCCACAGGAGAGGAAGTAGGTTTAAAAGGACTAAAAAAACCAAACAAACCCAAATAAAAATGCCAAAAGGACATGAAAAATCAAAACAAATCAAAACAAAACAAAAAAAGCCCAAAACCAACCAATCAAAAGAAAGTAAAACAACCAAAAATGCAAAAAACAAATAAAGCCAAACGAGAAAAAAAAAAAAACAAACCAAAAACCAAACCAAAACAAAAAAATTTAAAAAGGAAAAAAAGGTGGAAAGGAAATAACCAGTCTCCTGCTTTTCCACAGCAACTTAATGGAAAAGTAAGTTTTAAGAGTAGTACAAGAATAGCTTTTCTTCTAAGAGACCCTGGGTGTATTTTCCTCCTAAGGAAAAAAAACAAGTAGGAGCAAGTGAGAGTTTACTCATGTGGTCTTTCTTTTTTTTAAAAAAAGAAAATTAAAATAATAAAGTTTGAATAAAAAGCATCCCTGTTTTGTGTCTAACTTCTGTATGGTCATGGTCCTTCATAGAAGCATTTGGATTGGGATTATGCCCTTATAGCACTACAGCTCTGCCCCCAGCAGGGCTCAGTGGACACCTTCCACCTTCCTTCAGGGCTGTGGTGGCCCCAAACCCATCAATGGGAAGGTTCTAACTGTATTGAGGCATGGATAGAGGGGCATCTGCTCAAATCAAGCTGGCTAAAGCAGTGTCTTGTGCCTTGCTGTTTAGCTGAGGGACCTAAACTGGCACTGAATCTCATTCATGCAGTCACAAGACAGATGTCAGTCACCCAGCATGGACGCTAGGAAAGAGATCTGTGCAACCTGATGTAGTGCAAGATGTCCCTGCTCACTGCCCTAGATGGCTTTTGAAGGTCCCTTCCAACTTGACACATCCTCTGATTCCATGTGTAACCTCATGCCCACCCATGGGGCAGAAGGGAGCACAGCCTGCAACCAATTTGGGTTGGAAGGGACCTCAAAGATCATCAAGTTCCTCCCCCCTGCCATGGGCAGGGACTCCTCCCACTAAATCAGGCTGCTCAGTGCCTTGTCCAGCCTGGCCTTAAACACCTTAAACATCCTCAACCTCTCTGGGCAACCTGTTCTAGTGTATCTCTACCCTCACCATAAAGAATTTCTTTCTTATATCTAGCCTGAATCACCCCTCTTCCAATTTACATCCATTATTTCTGTCCTTCCATTACATATCGTATTAAAAAGTCCTACCCCAGCCTTTCTGTAGCCCCCTTCAGGTATTGAGAAGGTCCTCTGAGGTCTCCCCTGAGCCTTCTCTTCTCCAGGCTGAACAACCCCAGCTCCTTCAGGCTGTCTTTATGCAGTTGCTCCATCCCTTTGATCATCAATTTTCTTCTGGCCATGCACTGTCTGAGGTTTCACAGCTACAACACTACAATAACATCACTGATAGAAAGAATCCATTTCCAGGTTTCTTCACAAACACCTCAGCTTTCTATTTGCTGGGCTCAAACCATGCGAGAGGCAATGCCCATGGTATTTTTGTTCTATTTTTTAAATATCTCAGCTTGAATTTAACGTGTTCAGTCAAGGAGAAGTGGCCCCAAAGCCCTGCTAACTCATTCTGATGTCCAGTTGCTCTCTGTGTAAACACTTCAGTGTTTACATGATAAAATGGAGCTTTCATCATTGAGTTTAACTTGTACCCACTTCCTCTTACTTCCTGCTCCACTTTTCTGCTTCCTCATCTCATTTTACTCTCAGCCATTGTTTGTTGTCCTCTTTCCCCTCAGCTTTGCTTCCAACCCTGAATTCTATTGTTTCTGGCTTTTTCCCTTCTCTTCCTTCTCCCTCTCTGTTTCCTCTTACAACATCCTCCATCTGAATGCATCTGCCCTGCAGAATTTTACCCTGCCTGAGCACAAACATGGCACAAAGCTGTGATTTTAGTCACCAGGAATCTGTTGCCTAACCATAATGAAACCCTGTTGCAAACAAAATTCCATCATGGGAGAGGAATTTCCTGTAGGGAAATCATATTTTTTTAGATGAGAAGGGCATTTTTCCTCTGGAAGCTTTCCTCCCAACACTGACTCCTCATGCTTTGCAGACCCCCAAAAATCATGTTTGCTTCAGTCGAAGAGAATGCCAAACAGGGCCTTCTGGGGAGGGAAAAAAAGTAGTGCAAACAACTGATAATCAAGATAAATCAAGCCATGACATAGAACATAAGCACTATGCTCCATTCAATTCAGCAAGGGAGCTCAACTTGTTCAGCACTGGAGGTTATTTTCCATTTGTAATTAGAGCAACAAAGAAACAGCCTTTCCCTGTTCTGCTCCATCAGCACAGCCCCAGCAAACATCCTCATTTTCAATAACTCTTCCCCTTTATCTCACTCTGCCTGATGCCTAATAAGCTGATTGCTATTTACTTTGGACCAACAGCTAATCTGTTAATGATTGATTTTAAATTTTTACAGCCATTTGTCTTTGGCAGGACTTGAGAGTGCAAGCAGCAGTCTTTCCTACCTGATGAATTGGCTTTTCTTTTTAGAAAAAAAAAAAAAAGAAAAAAAAGATTCAAGTCAAAAGTCTTTCCTGTTATGTTTTGCTGACAAACAGCTGACACACAGTAAGCAAAGCTAGGGAAAAAAAAAGGGTAAATCTTCATCCAAAAATTCATCAGCCCTTGAAACCAGCAGTAAATAATGGAAGTGAGTGGACATTTTGTTAATAGTAGTAGAAGGGTAAAGACCTACTTATGAAGTAAAACATAATTGTACTATAAATTCAGGGGGTTTAAAATTCCTAATTAACAGAATTGATGCTCGTAACGAGGACTAGGTAAGGGAATAAGGACTAATACAGCTACTGTCCTCAAAATGATCTAAGCTGTAGACCATGTGATGTATGTATTACCATGATATATGCCCAAAAGTGAATTTCATTTCCCATTAAAGGACTGCCAAATAGACAGTAGTTATTTTAATTGGTACAACACAAGCAGAGCGGGGCAATTTAATCGCTGGTTCTAAAAATGGAAAAGTGAATAATAACAGCTTGGCCTGTATATTCTGAAAAGAATAGGGAAAATTCTATAGCAGGAAGCCATGCATATTTATAAATGTTGTTTCTTCAATGAGCCACTTAGGGATGGGCCCTGCAAGGAAATAAATCATGCCCAGCACGCCTATCGTGTGTCTCGCCCAGAGATCTCAGAACATTTTACAAAGCTGGGCAAGTTGTGTGATTAGTGTTTTACAAAAGGGAGAGAAGCCAAATACCAACAAGTTGAATTTCCCTGACATGCAGAAGGATCCAAATCTGCAGTTTGGTTCAGGACTCAGGCTGCAAAATAATCCTAGATTCATAGAATGGCTGAGTTTGGAAGGGGGCTACAGAAAGGTAGGGGTAGGACTTTTGAATAGGATTTGTGATGGAAGGAGTAGAAATAATGGATGTAAATTGGAAGAGGGGAGATTCAGGCTAGATATAAGGAAGAAATTCTTTATGGAGAGGGTAGTGAAACACTGGAACAGGTTGTCCAGAGAGATTGTGGATGCCCCCTCAATCCCTGGAGGTGTTTAAGGCCAGGCTGGACAAAGCACTGAGCAACCTGGTCTAGTGGGAGGTGTCCCTTCTTATGGCCGAGGAGTTGGAACTTGATGATCTTTAAGGTCCATTCCAACCCAAACTATCCTATGATTAGTGTTTTACAAAGGGGAGAGAAGCCAAATACCAACAAGTTGAATTTCCCTGACATGCAGAAGGATCCAAATCTGCAGTTTGGTTCAGGACTCAGGCTGCAAAATAATCCTAGATTCATAGAATGGCTGAGTTTGGAAGGGGGCTACAGAAAGGTAGGGGTAGGACTTTTGAATAGGATTTGTGATGGAAGGAGTAGAAATAATGGATGTAAATTGGAAGAGGGGAGATTCAGGCTAGATATAAGGAAGAAATTCTTAATGGAGAAGGTAGTGAAACACTGGAACAGGTTGTCCAAGGAGATTGTGGATGCCCCCTCAATCCCTGAAGTTGTTTAAGGCCAGGCTGGACAAGGCACTGAGCAACCTGGTCTAGTGGGAGGTGTCCCTGCCATGGGAGGGGGGTTGGAACTTGATGATCTTAAAGGTCCCTTCTAATCCAAACTATTCTATGATTCTGTGTTAATCTTTAAAGCTTTATGTGGGTAGGACTCAGTCACATGCTGAGGGATGATCTGATAGAAGCAAGGAGTCAATCTAACAGGTTGTGCAGCTGCTCCATCACAAAGAAACAGAAGGAGCAGGAGGTTGTCTAATCCTCTCCAGTCCCACACCACAACTGTGGTACCACACATAGTCTCTGCCAGGCTTGAGGTAGGGAAGTTTAAGAACCACTCACAAGAAGCCCTAAAACCAGGCCACCATTTATGAAGTCTGCATAATTTGCCCAAGACTGATGAGCTGCAACCAAACATAAGTTCTGTATGTACATCTCAAACCTCTCAGCTTCAGATTGAGTTATGCAAAGCTTAACATCTTCCACAAAACAATTTTGGAACCCGTGGCGAGCTTAAAATACAAATGGCACTTTCTCAAAGCAAATAAACACCAGTGTGACTAATGTTAACATTCTGGGACCACCAACCCAGGGTAACAACCATCACTGGGGAGGTTTTCTGCTCCATTGGCTGGTTACAAAGCACCAAAAACGAAGGACTAGACTGTTTGAAGGATGGAAGTTCTAATCTTATTCATATCTTTAGATGCCAGAAGATCTAGAAGCTCCATCTGCCATTAGCAATATCATGGAGAGAATGGGGGTGGCTTGGGAACAGGACTCATGGGGCTCCACAATGGTCTATTGACCTCCTGGTGAAGCAGATCCCATGTGACAGAGATTGCCTATCTCAGCAGACAGGATGGAAAGAGGAGAAAGTGTTAAATATAAGCAGGTAGACAGTGATGAATTGACATGCTGGAAAAATCGAACGCTTCAGTAATCAGCCTAAGGATCTGATACCAACAGCATTTTTCAGTTTTGTCCAAATTCATTGAAAGGTGTAGTTTAGCAAGCTCACTTCTCATTGGTGAGACCTTTCATCTTTATGCAGCTTTTCTGATTGGATTCCAAGACATCATCACTGGGCTCTGTGTGTCCTGTTCTTTGCATAGAAAACAGAGAAAATATTTGCATGAGAGCAAAGTGGCCTCAACAAACACACAACTGGAGGCATCACTTGCAGCATCCATTACAGATTTAATAATTTCATTGATCATGGAAGGTTGGAAGGGGCCTTTCAGATCATTCAGTCCAACCAGCAGCCCAACTCTGACCAGGCTCATACCTGGACAGGGACTTGAACTCTTTCTTGAGCCTCAGATTAGGAAACTGATGCTCTCCCAAATGGGCTACACACCTTTCCCTACTTCCCATGAGAAGTTAGGGCCAAATTCAGTCCAAATATATACATCCCTAGCTGTGCAAAGCCTCTGAGAGATTTGTGGTCCTGATGTGACAACAAGTAAAATGAGAAATGAGGGATCTTCAGCCTTAGCTGCAAGCTGGTGATGACATTAAATGGAAGCACATTCCACAGTGTCCAAAAAGAGGATCTTAGCAGGATGCAGGTGGCTTGGAGAAGCTGATCTCCATAAATGTAGCATCATGGGTTATTTAAGGCCAGGCTGGACAAGGCAGTGATCAACCTGATCTAGTGGGAGGTGTCCCTGCCTGTGGCAGAGGGGTTGGAACTTGATGATCTTGAAGGTCCCTTCCAACCCAAACTATTCTATGATTCACCCAGTCTGAGAGGAGATGACATTCAGGGTTGCCAGTTTGGAGGTGAATTCCACCCCCACAGCTCTGACTCCTTCCACTGGACTCAAGCTGTTTACTGAAGGCTGGAAACAATGAAATATTGCAGGTATATTTAGTGCTCTGATGCTTTTGTAACTATAATTCTAATTACAGAAGCCTAATGAATGTCTTTATGGCTTCATTAAATCTTTGGGATATTTATATTATCCCCAGAAATAATCTCCGTCCATTAAGAGTGCATAAATCCTGAAGCAGAACCTTAAAAATTGCTATGGATAAGCTTATTTCATTGCAAAACACATGGAGAATTTAAAGAAATCCAGTAATAGGATTATATACCTTTCCTCTAAAATATATTTTGAGCATAATATTTTATTGCAGAGGCCTGACTGCTAGCAAAGAAATGCAGGAGAGGACATTCCAAAGTAATTACTCAGATGGTCAAATGGACAAAAATTATTCAGCTAATGTTTGAAAGATCTTTCAAAAGGGAAAAGTTTAGTGCAGTACTCATCTGGAGCAAGAAGCCAGGTTCCCTTCATCACAAGATTAAGTGCCAGGGACAGATATATCAAAATGTAGGTGTTTAAAAAAACAAAAAAGGATTTTTTTTTCCCAAGGTGTATTTATCTCAGGCTCGTGCACAGGAATGAAAGGTTCTTGGAACAGCTATAAATTGCACATGGAAAGCTTCAGTTCTGCAGTAAGATGGGGTTGATCTTGTTATCCAGGATACTGGTGCCACCTGAGATGCCCTTGAGCAACTCTGTTAGCCTTTGGCTGCCACTCCAAATGGGCACAGGTCTTCTCATACAGGTCCCACATCATCCCAGCCACCCTGAAGAGACTCATGCAGTGACCAGGGACATCTTCATGTCTTCAAAACAGGGCTAGATGTGTTTTAACCAACTCCAGCTTACACTTTAGGATATTTCCCTTCCTTTTACCAGTGGTGAAACTCCTCCCCTCTTTCCTCCTTCCTTCCCCTCTTTCCTCCTTCCTTCCCCTCTTTCCTCCTTCCTTCCCCTCTTTCCTCCTGCCTTGCCATCTTGCCTCCGT
>VZTY01026705.1:0-17009 GCA_013400935.1 Turnix velox
TGACAAACAGCCCCTCCCCAGTTCTCTGGACACCCTAAAGGTGCTTGGGAGCCCACTTAGAGGTCTCCCCGCAGCATTCTCTTCTCCAGGCTGTTCTCACAGCAGAGCTGTTCATACATTCCCCATTTAGTCTTTCTTTCTTCCTGAACTGGTGCTTTCTTGAATGCTCTGAGTTGTGTCTTTCTGTGAAAGCTGGGTTCCTAAAATTGAGCCAAATAATCACCTGGAGGTGCCTTCCAGGCAAAAGGGAAGATTGATTTCATGTCTCTTGCTATTGTTGTTCCCAATCTGATTGCCTTCCTCATAGCAGCAAAATGTTTGTTGACCCCCATTGAGTTGTGTGATCTTTTGTGACCCCGGATTCCTTCCTACAGAACCACCAGCAAAATAATCCCCATCACACAGTTGGTCATTCTTGCCTCAATGCCTTATCATCAATCAAAGGGTTTGATCAACTTCTTGATCTCATCGCCTCAGCTCTGAGACACCGCAATCACTTTAATCATGAAAGGACACCTGCTGAGCTTCATCTTTCATCTCAGAACTTCTGCAGGAGTATAAACAGAACTGTGTAACCAGGCACTGAGGTTCTTGTAATTCAACAGACTGTTTTGGAAAACTCTGTCTTCTGTAAAATTTGGGATGGTTTCTGTTAGTCCTCAGAGATTCATTTATTCAGTCATATATGTTGATACATATGAACAGTACATTTTTAAGTGACTTATCCTACAGAAGTGACTTGAAAGAGGCAGATAAATCGATGGCATCACCTTGTTGTCATATTTTTTAAAAAAGATAGTGAATATCAGGCATCAACTTAATGCTTTTTCTATTCATTACAGCTCCTTTGAAGGTTTCTTAATTCGCTCTTTGATATGCTGCTGGTAACTGTTGTGTGTTTCAGAAAGAGGTGATACTGCATTGTACTACTGCAAAATAATTACAGGAGGAATTAGACATCTGATATGCAAGGATAAAAAAAAAAACCCCAATCTTTATGATTATGTAGAAAAGTTAATCAAAGAACAGAGAAACTTCCCTTTATCTGTGGTGTGGTTATATTTTCTACTGATCAAAGTATCTTTTAAGAGCTGTCATTTGCTGGGAAGGTGAATTAATTGCAATAAGGTGCTCCTTCACCTCCTTTCTCTTCATGAATGTCATCACTCCTTAAAGAGAACTCAGAAGTTTTTCTTCTCAAAGAATGAGATGTCTTGGGTGCTTTCAGGGTGTAACACTGTGTTTTGTTATGATCTGACCTTTCAAATAATGGTATCTCTTGTTTGCTTTTGGCACCTTCAGTAATTGTAGTTCAAAACATGCTGTTGCCTTCTTGGCTGTGATCTGTTTTCAGTTTCAAATAGCTCCTTCTTTTTTCCTAATGTAAGCCATTCTAGGCAGGATAAATGAATAAGACAAAGGTATTTTCAGAAAAATATGCCAGGGGGACTTATCATAGTATCAGAGAATGGTTTGAGTTGGAAGGGACCTTAAAGATCACCTAGTTCCAACCCACCATCCACAACCTCTTTGGGCAACTTGCTCATATTAGTAACTATTGAGGTTCTGGAGAAGAGAAGGCTCATGGGGGACCTCATAGTAGTTTCTCAATACCAGAAGGGGCCCTACAGAAAGGCTAGGGTAGGACTTTCGAATAGGATCCAGGAAGGCAGGACTAGGAGTAATAGATACAAACTGGGAGAGGTCAGATTTAGGCTGTAGAGAAGAAAGAAGTTCTTTGCTGTGAGGGTGGTGAGACACCAGAACAGGTTGTGCAGAGGGGTTGTGGATGCCCCCTCAATCCCTGGAGGTGTTTAAGGCCAGACATTGAGCAGCCTGGTCTACTGGGAGGTGTTCCTGCCCATGGCAAGGTGGTTGAAACGAGATAATCTTGAAGATCCCTTCCAACCTAAACCATTCTATGATTCCTTGGCGATGCTGAGGTGTGATTAATTTTGAATGTGCTTTGGCCCTATCACCATGAGGTTCCAGATGTAGAACATGACATTTTGAGGAGGGACCTTGCATGAATTTCCTCCAGTTCAACATACTTCTTTCCTCTGGAAAGCCACTTAGTTGTCTACTGCTAGGAAAACTCAGTTACTTGCTACTAGGACAACTTACTATTTCAATTTAATAATTCTTCTTTACAGAAGATACATAAATAGATGCTGCTAGAACTTAAGATGATTGTCAGTTTTTTCATCAAAGGGAAGAGAGATCATTCTCTTCTTCCCTCTCTCCCTCCCTTATTTTCCTCTTTCCTGCCTTGCAGATTGAAATCCTGTGCCCTTTTATTATATGAAGTATTTCTATAATCCTTCCCTGAGCCACTGAGCACTTTAAAAAGGAAAAAAAAAAATAATTCAGGTTGAGTTTTAATGCCATTTTAGTGGATTCTCTTTGCCTTTGGAGGGGTGTTATCCTGCCTACCATTGAAATGTGGAGGATGGAACAAAAGAAAAAGAGCATTTTTCATGACTGTGAGATATTTAGTTGATTCTGTGGCTCTTTTGGAGCTATAATATAACTATGATGAACAAAAACACTGCTTGTCCCTGGCAATCTTGTTTTCCTTATCTCCATAATTGAACATGTCTTCCAAATGATGATTGGCACCAAGGCAGCTGATATCTAACTTGTAAATCACTTGTCCCTAATATGCAGTAATCAGGATGTACTCTGTTGGTGTCACAAACGAGATAATTTAATCAAAGGATCAAATAGAAGAAGTAATCAGTGACAAATAATGGCTTAGCAGTATAAAATGTGTGTCATTCTTCTTTGTACAACAACGATTCCTGCTGGAAATTGAAGGAGATGGGATCTTCGAAGGTGTTTGTAGATACATGCAATGTACAGTGCCCAAACATGGTTCAGATTTGCATTTTACTCACAGAATCATAGAGTCGACTTGGTTGGAAGAAATATTTCAGCTCATGGAGCCCAACCATCACCCCAGCTCTGTCAAGAAATAGCCCTAAATCATCTCTCTGAGCTCTGTATCTGCCCAGTTTTTAGATCCCTTCAGGGATGGGGCCTCAGCCCCTGCCCTGGACATCCTCTTCCAATGCTTGATAACCCTTTTTGTGCCAAATTTTCTCCCAATATCAATCCTAACTCTCCCCTGGTACAAATTAAGGCTCTTTCCTCTTATCCTGGTATCTATCCCTCAAGAGATGAGGCTGAATCCCACCTCCCTGCAGGAGGTTGCTGGTTTTCCCATTGCATGTTTTAAAAATCATGTAAAATACCATGGAATTACATTTATTGGCAGAAAATACTTCTTTTTTTTCCCTCCTGTTGTGTGATGTTGGCAGCAGAGGGGACTTTTCACATTATCTACCTTTCCTTAAGCTTTTTCTTTTCCACTTAAAGTTTGTTTGCTTAGATTTCTTTTTTATTAATTTTCCTTTTATTTCCCCCTTCTTCACCTGTTTGAGGTTCTTTTTATTTCTTTGCACATTTCTCTATGTGTTTCTCCATAGTTCTCTGTGTGGCTGTTGTTCTTGTTCTGGTTTTAGAATCATAGAATCGCATAATAGTTTGGGTGGGAAGGGACCTTAAAGATCATCTAGTTCCAATTCTCCTGCCATGGGCAGGGACACTTCCCACCTTCCAGAAGTAGCTTTTTATTTGTTATGTTGGAATTCTTTAAGATAATCTAAATTTTTGCCTTTAGTTGCTCTCTGGGGACTTTTTCAGCAAACACCCCATATATGTAAAATTTTACATCCTTTATAAAAACTGAGGAATTCCTTTTTAATTCAGTGTTTATTTAATTCCCCCTGTAATCTCACTCCTAATCAACTGTCATGTCATAATCTGACACAGGTCAAGAATTAATTGCAGAGGATATAATCGATTTGTATTGTAATTATTCAACTTCCAAGAGTAAAATAACGTATTTAAATGGCTTTTGTGACTGATACTGGTTTAAAACACACTACTGTGATAGGAAAATAATCATTTATGAGGAAAGACTGAGGGAGTCTTTGGTCTTGCAGGAGACTGAGGGATGGCCTCATTCATGTTTAGAAATATGGGGTGAATGTGAGGAGGATGGAGTAAGGCTACTTTTAGTGACACCCAATGATGAGACAAGGGCATTGGGTGCAAACTTGAACACAGGAGCTTCCACGAAAGTACAGGAAAGAGCTTTGTCAGGGTGAGGGTGAGAGAAGAGTGGTACAGGCTGCCCAGACAGTGTGTAGGGTCTTCTTCTCTGTAGTCATTCAAACACCACCTGGACACCTTACTGTGTGATCTAATCTGGGTGTTCCTGCTCCATTAGGAGGATGGGACTAGGTGATCTCTCCAGGTCCCTTACAACCCCTGACATTCTGGAAATCTGTGATTTAGACCTGCCTCTATAAATACAAATATTTGGGTTTGTTTTATTTCCAGAATAACTCCATATAATGCTGCAAACCATCCAGATTTAAATGTACAATAAGATATTACACTCCAGCTTTTGAGTAGTTTAATTAACCTTTCTTAAAGATGAAACTTTATTTTTTCTGACATATGCAAATGAGTAATAAAAACCTGTAGTTATTAACATATAGAACTCATTGAAAATGTGATTCATCAAAATACACATTTATTTTGAGTGGTCATCAACCAGCCTGTGATAACAATTATCATTCTTCACCAAACATCAAAGTAAGAGAACACAGAATACAAGCCCTGTAGATCAAAGAAGGGGCGGGGGGAGAAGTATCATTTCAAAATAAGCACTTGGCAGTGATAATGAATATTTGAACTGGAGGAGTGCATTAGAGTATGTAGAAAGCTCGATGGCTGCTGTCTCACCTTGTAGTAGAAGACTGAATAGTTGTTTTCAATTCATAGAATCACATAATCATGGAATGGACAACATGCTCATATGAACAACTGTTGATGTTCTTTGGGCTGCATTCAGCCATGCTGAGGTGTGATTCATTTTGAATATGCTTTGGCCCTATCACCATGAGGTTCCAGATGTAGAACATAACATTTTGATGAGGGAACTTGCATCTATTTCCTTCAGTTGCTCAGATTTATTTTCCCTGGAGGCTCACTTAGTTGCCTACAGCTGGTACAACTTAGTTACCTGCAACTTGGTCAACCTACTATTTCAATATAATAATATAATAATTCTTCTTTGCAGAAGATGCTTAAGCATAGAACTTAGGAAGGCTGTAGGTTCTTTCATCAGGGACACCTCCCACTAGACTACATTGCACAGTGCTTCATCCAGCCTGGCCTTAAACACCTCCAGGGAATGAAGGGTCATCCACACCCTCTCTGGTCAGCCTCTTCCTGTGTCTCACCACTCTCACAGCAAAGAACTTCTTTCTTCTCTCAAGCCTAAATCTCCCCTCTTCCAATTTGCATCCATTCCTCCTAGTCCTGCCATCCAGGACCCTATTCAAAAGTCCTACCCCAGTCTTTCTGTAGTCCCCTTCCTTCAGCTATTGGGAAACTGCTATGAGGTCCTTCCTGAGCCTTCTCTTCTCTGGTCTGAACAACCCCAACTCCTTCAGCCTGTCTTCAGAAGGGAGGTGCTCCAGTCCACTGATCATTTTCATGGTCCTTCACTGGACCTGCTTCAACAACTCAATGTCCTTCTGTTGAGGGCTCCAGAACTGAACAGAGTACTCCTCTCTTAGCTGTAGTTCCCATAAAAAATGACATTCTCCAGCCTTAAAAATTAGCTGATATTACTCACAGATTTTTCTCCCCTCATAAAAAGTGACATGAATTCATGAGGGAAGAGGGTGAGAAATTACTTTTGCTCAGAGAAAGACTGTGGTTTAAGAGGGAGTGGGAAAACTTGAGACTTGGCTTAAAATAAATCAGCATCCTGGGTTTATGGCTCAGAGCAGTGAAAACTTCTTGTGATACATTTCATACCTCAGCAAGAGATTTATTTTGCTTTTCCAACTGATTCTTCAGATCTATCTAAAAAGTGCCTCAGGGCAGGGGAGAACCTGCACACAGCATCAGCTTTGTAAGTTGGGTGAATCAACAGGGTCCAAAATTCTAAAGGATTTTATATGTTTTATGTGACCACAAGAAAAAAAAGAAATAAATTTCTGGTCTAGATAGATATACAATCCTATGGTATTTAAATATTATTTAGATTTTCAAACCTTGAGCATCATGTCTGGAGTTGAGGCTAGTGTGAGGCATGAAATGCAACAAGAAGGGCTCCTTTAAGTGATACAGAGCATGGGGAAGGCTGAGGTATTGAATGCCTCCTTTGCCTCAGTCTTCACTAGTGTAACAGCTTTCGAAAACCCCTGCTGGAAAGTCTGGAGCAAGGAATTTCCACTCTTGGTGGAAGATGATCAAGACAGAGATTACTGGACATACATAAATCCTCAAATCAAAGAATGGTTTGGTTTAGAAGGGACCTTAAAGATCATCTAATTCCAACTTCCCTGCCATGGCAGAGACACCTCCCATAAGACCAGGTTGCTCAGTGCCTCATCCAACCTGGCCTTAAACACCTCCAGGGATTGAGGGGGCATCCACCTCTCTGGGCAGCCTCCTCCTGTGTCTCACCCCCCCTCACAGGAAAGATTTTCTTTCTTATCTCCAGCCTAAATCTTCCCTCTTCCAATTTGCATCCATTACTCCTCGTCCTGCCATCCTGAAGCCTATTCCAAAGTCCTACCCCAGCCTTTCTGTAGCCCCCTTCCTTCAGGTATTGCGAAGCTACTCTGAGACAACCCCTGATCCTTCTCTTCTCCAGGCTGAACAGCCCCAACTCCTTCACCCTGTCCTCAGAAGGGAGCTGCTCCAGCCCTCTCATCATGTTTCTGGTCCTCCTTTGGACCCACTCCAACAGCTCAATGTCCTTCTTAATTTGAGAGCTCCAGAAATGGACACAGTAACTCCAGTCCATGTACTCTGATGAGATGCATCCATTAAAGTTGTTGTAGGTGGCAGATGCCTTTGGACGTTGGCATTAATTCATAAGGGGAAGACAAGCTGATAACTTCTTATGATGAACTGGCTTGGTGAATGAGAGGAGAACAGTGGATATACTTTGACCTCGAGGCTTTCAGTGCTGTGTTCTTGAATATTTTCATAAAGAGTGGGCTTGGCTGAATAAGATAGCCGAGTAGATGCATTCTATGTCTCAGAAAAGGGTTGGGCCCATAGGGTTGTGGTCAGGGACACAAGTGTACCTGGAGGCCAGGAAATAGGGATGTACTCCAGGGGTAAGTATGGGTTCCACTGCTGTTCAACATCTTCATTAATCATAAAACATGTTGGCTTGGAAGTGACCTTTTAAGGTCACTTCTTCCAACCTCCTTGCACTGAACAGGGACATCCTGCAGTAGATCAGGCTGGTCAGAGCCTCAGCAAGCTTGGCCTTGGATACCTCCAGGCTTGCTGAGGCCTCCACCACCTCTCTGGACAACCTGTTGATGGTCTGGACAAATGCTTAACTGTAAATCCATGCTAAAATCCTTCCTTATGGTTTAATCATGATATTTTTCATCTTCATTTTGTTTAGACAGTACTGGTATGTGCCAAATTAGCTTTTGATCCCAGGAATGCCACAAAGTTAAGATAAAATAAGCTTATTGCCTTTCAGTTGGGGTGGCTGCTGTCATTTCCAGAGCCTGAGACTTGAAAGCAAACATATCTGACAAACTTCTCTCAGATAAGCAAAAGCAAAGAACATCTTGACTGCCACCAAAAACATCAGAGATTATTTTTGTCCTTTCAAGATTCATTCTGATTTTCTGAAGTATAAGCTTTTTCCCTTCTTCTTTCCATTTTTTTTTTCTTTTCTTCCTCTTTTCTTTTTCCTCTCCCCCCCCTTTATCACGCTCTTGTACAGTGTTGGTGCTTGGGCTTCGTAATGAAGCGCTTTTGATCAGCACTAAAAAGGTCTACAGCTCTAGTCCTTAAGTGCATATCTTCTGATGAGGATAAACTTCAAGGTCTCTGAATACACTTATCAGATCTCCTGTATGAATAAATGCCAGGTCCCAGAGTAGATTGCATAAATCTTTTTGGTTGAGCTTGGTGAGTGCAGAGCTTAATACCCACAGGCTTGCATCCTTTTTTGAAGGTGATTAGAATTCAGCAGCAGCTTTGCATCCTGGATAAAGGTTCCCCTTGAACACAATGTATGTTACATGCTTGTGTGCCAGTGATCAAAATACCCACAGGGCTGTCGTCGCTCTTTGCAATCCTTAACCCTCCCAAATGATGTTAAAATGCTGTATCCAATCAACCCAGCAGTACCTTCAATTATTGGAGCCTAAAGGTGGAGTTGCCAGCTCTGGAGACTTACTGAAAGTTTAGAAAGGGTGTATGTAAGGATCTCTAACATTTCATAGAATCATAGAATGGTTTGGGTTGTAGATGACGTTCAAGATCATCTAATTCCAACCCCCTTACAGGGGGTGGCAGGGACAACTCCCACTAGACCAGGTTGCTCAGTGCCTCATCCAGCCTGGCCTTGAACACCTGCAGGGATTGATGGGGCATCCACAGCCTCTCTGGGCAACCCCTTCCAGTGTCTCACCATCCTCTCATTAAAGAACTTCTTTCTTATTTCCAGTCTGAATCTACCTTCTTCCAATTTGCATCCATTACTCCATTTGTTTTTTACTATATTATTAATTGCTGCTTGTGGTAAGAATTGCTGCTTGCTCCTGGAAGAAAATGCTTCTTTTAATTTTTTAAACAAATGTAGGTGATAGATGTTCATCCCTGCTTTTTAAAGATATATTTGAAGGCTCTGAAAATGTAGTTGTTGTTGGCAACGAGCACTTTCATGATCGGTTTGTTTCATGATCATTATTGTTTCATGATCAGTTTGTATGGGATCTTCATCTAAATCAGTCCCAAGTTTGTAATTTTGACAGTTCTGCTGAAAATTTCTATTGTGACTGTTTTAATGTACTCTCAGCTGTATGGTTTTTAAATTTAATTTGCCTACAACACCTCCTACTAAAGATAATAGTGTTTATCACAACAATCTGCTTTAAAAGGTTATTTCTGAAACCACATTATTAACATAATCACAAAGATTTTATTTGAGCTGGAGCTTGATCCCAAAATGTTATTCCATAAAGAAATTTACTCCTTTTATAAGAGACCATCATTAATCATAAGCCAGAATATAGCTTAAAAAAATCACAACCAGCTTTCAGTCATTCTTTATCTTTGTTTTGATTACAGAACAAAAAAACAATTTGCAAAATTCAGTGATTTCCATAAAGACTCACTGTAAGGAAATTTTGTCAGGTTTATCTTACCTTTTAAACTTATTCTTCTGCTTTTAAATCCAGAGGCTTCTGTAATTAATACTGTAATAATAATAGAGTTTCATACAATGTTCCTTTCTTACTGGTTGGTGATAGCTGATGAAGTGGAGACTCAAAAGGAAACTTGTATTCTAGTGAAATTCAGTCTTTTGTCAAAGCCATCAGCTTCTAAACCTTCATCAAACCTAATTTAAGCCCTGTTTTAAATGAAAAGTTTCCTCTCCTCATGGAATTAAATTCTTAGGATCATTTTCTTTCACCCTAACTGCTTTCCTAGAGAAAAAATATAAACCTCTTCACTTAGGAAACAAGTAATTTTGACATTTTTATATGTGGTTCTAGGAAACTCATTTGCCCCTAGTGTCCTTAGAAATGGGAACTGAGCTGCTCCGCTTTCCTAAGCTACTGGCATCTAAGGATAACCTGGGCAGCAGAACTATGGGTTCTTCTGAAATATCAAAGGAATGAGCCATGATTCGTAGAAAGAGAAGTCTTGGCTCTGAAATATCTTAATTTCTACCTGAGCACCACTTTATTTTCCAAAAATGAAGGGATTGCCAAGCATTGGAAGAGGCTGCCCAAGGCAGGGGTTGAGGCCCCATCCCTGGAGAGATTCAAGAGCAGACACAGATCTTAGAGGGTTTAGGGCTTGATCTTGTTGGAGTAGGGTTGATGCGAACCACGAGATCCCAAGAAAATTCTGTGATTCTACTAAGTAGTTATCTCAGTTTCTCATCTAGTTCATTAATGAGACCAAACCCCCTTTAATTTCCCTAAGCTTCATACCCTACTTCCCCTGTCATGTCTTCGATTGCTTTTGTTTGTAATGAGGCTTCAGATCAGACCGAAGACTCTGTCTAACCCTTAGTAACAGGAGCATAGTGCTCCAAAACCGCCTTCCCTTTTCAAACACTTGTGCTGGGTTTATCAGGAAAGCTCAGCTGCCTTTTAGCAGAGCGCTTGGAGATGAAAAAGAATTTCTGACCAGTTACAGGGGGATGGAACTGGAAGAGGTTGCCCAGAGAGGTTGAGGATGCCTCCTCAGTCACTGGAGGTGTTTAAGGCCAGGCTGGATGAAGCATTGAACAACCTGGTCTAGTGGGAGGTGTCCCTGCCCATGGCAGGGGGGGTGGAACTAGATGATCTTTTAGGTCCCTTCCATCTCAGATCATTCTGTGATTCTATCATTCTATGATCCCAAAGGTGGTAGTATAATTTATTTCTTTTTTGGAAGTATTTTTAAAACATTTTCTCCTTTGACAACAGCCATCAGGATGTTTTTTCCTCCCCTCCCAAGTTGGAGACGGTGTCAGTAAAAGTGACTGACTGTAGCCAGGGCTTCTTTCCAACACTGCCATCAAAGCCTTTCTCCAGAGGAACTCTTCCTTTACAAGGTCCAGCTTCTCCTGCTTATGTCATCCATTTGATGTCTTCTTTTCCAATCCCTGTTTCCAGCAGACAGCATCAAACTCATCCATTCCATGAGAGCTTGTTCCCTGTGAATATCTTTCACCTTTTCCTGATATGTTTGGGATGCAGGTCAGGAAGAATTTTGGGAGGGGAAGGATTGTAGTTGAACTTGGGACTCCTCCTGCTTCTTCTTGGAGCACAGCTGATGCTCAGCTGCTGTGAAAAAGGCAGAGGGGAAGGCAAATGGGAATAAATCCCACTGCTCATAGCTCCTAAAAATCTTCAGGTTGGGGTTTGTTTATTTGATCTTTAAAATTGAGTATTTTTGTGTGTTAGAAGAACATTTCTTATTTATTTTTTTTTCTAACTATTACCTCATGGTAAGACTAAGCTCTCTGTTACCTTTTTTATACAAGTGTTTGCCCTTAATATAATTAAAGCTGAAAGTTCAAAGAATAAAATCCTCTGAGTGTGTAGCAGGAAAATCCATGCTGATTGACCCTCCTATTAGTGAATTAACACTTCTTCACCCTAATCCTTCACCACATTTACCTCATATCTGACCACCTACGTCCTCCAGTTTCTATCTCTCAGAATTTTTCTGCCTTCTCTAAGCTACTAAACATCACCCCCCGCAGTGATATCAGTGATTTCAGCTGGAGGCCTTATCTCAAAAGAAACTCGGACATTTGTGTTGAACATCTAAAAAAAAATCTGATCCCTATACTAAGATTGCTTTTTTTTTTTTAAATAGAGTTTTTTAATAGGAACAGGAATTACTGACTGGTTTAATATAAAAATAGCAAGAATAGTGTTTTCTTACAGGATTTGTAAGAACAGATTTCTCTAAATTTATTTTATTATATTATTCAGCTATACTCTCAAGTCTAGTTTACTCATATGTATGTGTGTGTGTATATATGTATGTATATATGTGTGTGTGTATATATATATACATATATATATATATGTATCTCTGTGGCAGTCCTGGTCTACTGATTTTGTCAGACTGAAGGTAACAGAATAGGTAAATGTGATCAGTATGAAGCAGTAAGGACAATTTCTTGATTAGGTAGAGTCTCCTGCAGAGAATTATTTTTTCACATGAGGGAGATGAGACACTGGAAGAGGTTGCCCAGGGAGGTTGTGGATGCCTCCTCCCTGAAGGTGTTTAAGGCCAGGCTGGATGAGGCATTGATCAACCTGGTGTAGTGGGAGGTGTCCCTGCCCATGGCAGGGGGGGTGGAACTAGATGATCTTGAACGTCCCTTTCAACCCAAACCATTCTATGATCTGATGGTATGATTCTATGCAATGCTTTCAGGTGAGTATTTCAAGGTTTATGAATGGGAATGATTGTGGGGTAAAATTCCTGCAGTGTTTTTTGTAGGTTTGTGCCATACTGGAAAAAAAGGTTGGTTTGTCCATTATTGGTTAATTTCTGTAATAATTCTTAACATACTTTATTGCTGGGGAGGGTCTGTTTGTCACAGCATGGAGCAATAGGATGAGGAACAATGGTTTGAATCTAGAGCAGGGCAGGGTTAGCTAAGACATGAGGGAGAAGTTCTTGCCCATGAGGGTAGTGAGATACTGGCCCAGGTTGCCCAGAGAGCTGGTGGAGTCCTCATCAAGCCTGGAGACATTCCATGCCAAGCTTGCTGAGGCTCTGAGCAACCTGATCTAGTGCAGGATGTCCCTGCTCGCTGCAGAAGTTGGCAATAGGTAGCCCTGGAAGTCCCTTCCTAAATCTGTGATTCTATGATATTTGCAATGGTTTAAATTGAAAACAATCTGATCCCTTTTTTTTTTTTTTCTTAAATAAGGCAAATCATAGGGGGTTTGTCTGTTAAAATGCAATGGTGTATGCTGTCAATAACCCTAAGGCTTGTATTTGAAAATCATTTGAGAAATGAAGGTAATGGAAGTGTTATTTTCAAGGTTCAAGGGGTGAGGTGTGATGAATTTTTGAGCAAGAGAGATGCAAGTTGCCCAGAGAGCAAGTTACGCAGAGAGGTTGTGGATGCCCTTTCAATCCCTGAAGGTGTTTAAGTCCAGGCTAGATGAGGCATTTAGCAACCTGGTCTAGTGTGAGGTGTTCTTGCCCATGTCAGGGGGGTTGGAACTAGATGATCTCGAAGGTACCTTTCCAACCCAAACCTTTCTACCCCTTCTACTGATGACTCATAGTAAGGATGTAGAAAAAATGGATTGGAACCCCATTAGCCAGCAGTTGTATTAACCATGTGAGTCTGAGGCTTCCTACGAGTTGATTTCTTGTGAGGAGTTGAAAACATAACTCAACATGGCAGACCTTGGTAGGATCAAGAAGAAGGAGTGTGAAGTGTGATTATTGTGAGCACTCTCACATGCTTCTGCAGCACAGCAGGCATCAAGGAACATTGAGGATAATTAATGTCTCAACCTGAAGGATCCTTCTTATGTATCTTTGCTTCTTGTTATTGAAAATTGAGCGTCCTCACTGAATTCTCTGTGATTACTCGTAAGTGATTCGTTGTCTACAGGTTCACAGAGTGAGCTCCATTTCCAAATTAATTAGTGTATCTGTCTAGATTTGTTGTCTCCATGAAAACACTAGCAGTGGTCAGAAATTACACGAGTCCTGAAGTCTTTCCCCAGTGCAGAAGAAATACCTCATGTATTTCTTCACCTAAAAAAAACCCAACAAAACTAAACAAATCAAATCAGAAAATGCCTAACACAATTTTAACAGGTTTTGGGCAGCAGCAATTGATTTTGCATATGAAATGGAAAAGTCTCCATGTATGGAAGATACTATCCCCATTGAACACTTGAAAAGAATGGTTACAAATTCATGCTGAGAAAAATATCTCTGGGGCTAGGAGCCCTATTATTACATGTTTATTTATTTGCATTTCCTATTTCACTGGGAGAAGTGTGGCCAGCAGTCAAGGGAGGTGACTTTGCTCCTCTACTCAGCTCTGGTGAGACGCCAACTGGAGTTACAGTTCTGGAGCCCTCAACATAAGAAGGACATTGAAGTGTTGGAGTGGGTCCAGAGGAGGGCCACAAAGATGATGAGAGGGATGGAGCACCACCCTTCTAAGGACAAAATGAAAGACTTGGGGTTGTTCAGCCTGGGGAAGAGAAGGCCCAGGGGGCACCTCGTAGTAGCTTCTCCATACCTGCAGGAGGCTACAGAAAGGCTGGGGTAGGACTTTTGAATAGGGTCCTGGATGGAAGGACTAGGAGGAATGGATGCAAATTGGAAGAGGGGAGATTTAGGCTGGAGTTAAGAAAGAAGTTTTTTTTCTGTGAGGGTGATGAAACACCAGAAGAGGCTGCCCAGAGAGGTTGTGAATGCGCAACTCAATCCCTGGAAGTAATTCAGCCAGGTTGGATGAAGCATTGAGCAATGTAGTCTAGTGGAAGGTGTCCCTGCCCATGTCAGGGTGGTTGGAACTAGATGATCTTGAAGGTCCCTTCCAACCCCAACCATTCTATGTTTAAATAGGAGTAATGTCATTTAACTTAGCAGACAAGAATTTGCACTCGTGAAAAAAAAAATCCAACATCCTGATCTTTTTGCCAGTCCACAGCAAATCTATGTATGATTTATTTAGAAGTAGCAGTTAAAAATTTTCAAGCTAGAATGACCGTTCATGGTCTCTTCCATGATTCTATGATACTGAAACATACCTGATAAGATTTCCCATATTCTTTCCATATCTTCACTGCAAAGTCATTAGGAATAAAATAAATGCTAGAGATCACAGGGCCATAATCTTTTGTTACATCTTCTCTCCTTGCACCCAGTGTGTGTATTAACTGCTTCCACATTAGCAACTCTAACTCCAAGACCACTGAAAGATTGATTTATATTCTCAGTTTTTCAGTTTCCATTATGTGGAAGCACCAAGCATCAGCCCTCTTTCTAGACAGAGGATGTAAGGAGAAGATACAGCAAATTTCAGTCAATAAACTGCAAAATTTTACACTATCATAGGATTTAAGCCTTCAAGAATCAATCAAACACTCTCAATGTGGTTGGTTTAGAAATAAGAGCATTTCTTACATTCCGTATACCATGGTCCCCAGGCAAAGATTTCATGGGAGAATGAGTTTTCCTTGGAAGTGGGCAATTAGCAAAAGAAAAAGGAATCAATTTCTTATCACTTGGCCAGAGTCTGAGAAGTTTCTGCTATCTCTCGTATATCTATTTTTCATTTAAGGCTCCTGGTTATTTGCTAAGCATGAAGGGTAGAAGAAAAAAGGAAAGAAACTTAAATCCACTGAGTATCATGTGTCAAAGAGTAAGTTTCCACTTGCTGAAAAAACAAGATTAGTTCCCTTAAAGATTAAAATGAAAATACACTGAAATCTAACCTCTCTAAAAATGAGAGAGGATTATTGCTCTATATATTAAGAATAATATTTACATTAAACTCCGTAACAGATCCCACAATAATTTGATTTTTTAAGTTGATTATGGACTTGGATTAAATATTTTTTAGAACCTTGAAATACAAAAAGTAAGAAACACAATAAGCCCTTTTCTTTTGTGGTATCATCCTGCAGTTAATTCAGAGTAAGTTTAACAGAGAATTAATTGTGGAAACAAGTTCATCTGCCACTACCTTTTTATAAGCATAATTAGAATTAGCTACCTTGTTCTAAGCATAATTAGAAGTAATAATTAAAGTAAATTTTAAAAATTTATTTTATTTGTAATATAAATTGTAAATAACTCAGGATATCATTTCTGTATCAGTGCTCAAAACTGGAAATTTTAAAATCAGAAGTCAACTTCATCATGATTTGGGATATACCTAAGTGCACTCACACCATTAGGAAAAGCTTTTCTTTTGGGAAAAATATAACTTATAAAAGGGTTATGAAGAGGAAATCACCTTGTGATGATGAGGAAGTGATCTATTTATCCAGCTTTATAAAGATTCCTGTTTAAAATGTCAGCCTGGTTTTTTTATTTCTTTTACAATCAAGAAGTCACAGATTAAAAATTCCAAGATGTCTCTTTATCAAAAGAGATAAATTGAATGTCTGTTTTCCTTGTGTTAAGCTCTGGGTGGTGAGCTTCTATTTAAACATGAATTATTCATACAAATAAGCCCAAATTTCTTAGAGAATTTGCTGGAGCCACTAGAAATAACAAAATTTTAGGGGGAAAAAAAACCAAGAAATGTTCTTTAAGTTACATTATGGAGCTCTGTTCCACTCACTGTATATTTTCATGCAGAATTGAGTTTGGAGCAGCCTTTGCTTATTTCTTCTTGGAAAAGCCCTTGCTGGTTTATTCAAGCAAGAAAATTACCCCCAAAGCCCAGAAGATTTATAAGACTCGGAAAACAAAAAGCAAAAAAAAAGGAAAGGAAAGAAAGAAAAAGGGCAATTCACAACATAATGAGACATTTTAGGCCTCATTTACATCTGGAACCTGATCCATTCTTTCCAAAGGTTTTTTTTTACTAATTTGCATGCTAAAAGCTTATTCTCCCCTCACCAAAATGATTATGAGATTTCTCCCCCCCCTACTATAGTGAAGTTTGCAAGACTTTAAAAGCTATTTATAGTCACTTTTACGGGATGCCAAGTGTACAAGTGTATATTTCTTAAACTCACATCTCTGTTAGAGCTGATAGTGCACCCATATCCTTTCTGCTTGAAATATTACACCTGGAAATCTGAAATGGAGGCTTTTACTATAAAATTCTGTAGTCATCTAATTAAAGTTGAGGTGATTTTTGCTACACAATTCTTTTTTTTTTTTTTCCTTTAATCAATTAAATGTGAATTTTAATAGGGTATGTGGATAATTTGCTTTGGATTGAGTAGACCTCATCAAGTTGGTAATGTTTGGGTGGATTTCCAAAAGGCTTTAAACAAATGCCCTTGTCAAAGGCTTTTAGGGAAATAAAGCTGCCATAAGAAAGGTCCTTGCATACCTAATTGTTGGAATGAAACTACCAGCCATGTGATCCCTGGAACCAGTAAAGAAACTGGAAAAACTAAAACTTCTTCCTCTGGAGAGCACTTGTCGGTGTCCTTGCTAATATAGGATGGAAGGATTAGTTTTTCAGTCCTGTTTATTTTTTATTTTGAAATTTTGAATTGAAATTTGAAATAGAGAGGCATGGAAAGAGTCAACTGGTATTTTGAGAAATGAAATAAAATAATAAAAATTGAATAATAAAAATATTCAATATTCAATAAAATTGAATATTTTTGGATGTGGATGGTGGGTGAGGATAGTTCATATTAAATTCTTGGATTTGTTCATATTAAATTTTTGGGAGAGGGAATGCTGGGCATATGAGA